>OY288248.1:45980004-46367504 GCA_958450325.1 Agrostemma githago | reverse complement strand
TTTTCAGAATTGCAGGAAAAAATTCTTTAGTTTCAACTTCCCAAATGGATTGCCCACTCAGTAGATATGCGAGGCACCATTTAATCCAGACACTGCCAGTACCATTAGACAGTTTCCAAAGCCATTGGGACATGAGCGCATTATTCCAAGACGCCAAATCCTTGACATTGAAACCCCCACTATCCCAAGGAGAACAAACATCTCTCTATTTCTTAAAAATGAGCCTCCTACTACCCTCTTGTATACCCCAGAAAAAATTCTTACACATTCTATTTATAGTGTTTAACACTCCTTTTGGTAGCAGCATACTTCCACACCAAAAATTTTCAAGGCCAAAGACTACTGAATTAATCAATTGAGCTTTACCCGCATAGGAAAGACAATGAGAGGACCAAAGAGAGAGAGACCTCTGAATCTTCAGAATTAGAGGGTCAAACATCCTCTCATTCAGTCTAGCAACACACAGAGGGACCCCCAGATAGCGAAAAGGGAAAGCACCCACACTGAAACCAGATTCACTCAAGATACAATCCATAAAAGATTTCTCAACTCCCCCAAAATAGATGCAAGTTTTCTCCGTATTGGCTTTAAGACCAGAAACATCAGCAAACTCAGTTAGGGCAGATTTCACTGCAAGAACAGAAGGCAAATCCCCCCGAACAAAAATCATCAAGTCATCCGCAAACACAAGATGAGTGAGGTTCATTTTACAGCACTTAGGATGGTAAGAAACATTAGCTAATTGACATAACTGTCTAAGCTTTGTAGAGAGAATTTCCATGCTCATAACAAACAAATAGGGGGACAAAGGATCCCCTTGCCTTATCTCACTCAAGCCTTGAAAAAAGCCAGTAACTCCCCCATTAAGCTTTAGAGAATACCATGGGCTTTGAATGCATCCCATAACCCATTTTGTGAAATGAGCAGGAAAGCCAAAAACACCAAGCATTTCCTCAATGAAAGTCCATTGAAAAGAGTCAAAGGCTTTCTTAATGTCCACCTTAATGAGACACCTAGGTGTGAGGAATTTCCTTGTGTAGCCTTTGACTAAGGATTGAGACATCAAGATGTTCTCAAAAATACTACGATCTTGCACAAAAGCCCCTTGTTCCTCTCCAATGAGAGATGGTAAGTTAGGCTTAATCCTGTTAGCTAAGACCTTAGAGATAGTTTTATAAAAAACTGTACAGCAAGAAATAGGTCGATAGTCTAAAACTGAGCAGGCATTAGGTTTCTTAGGAATAAGAGAAATTAGAGTAGAGTTTGCTTGTTTAGACATTTTACCCGTCTTAAAGAAACTGTGAACAGCCTTGCAAAAATCCTTCCCAATTATGGACCAGGCAGACTTAAAAAAAACCAGCAGAGAACCCATCTATACCCGGACTACTATTTGAATCCATTTTAAATATTGCATTTTTAATCTCCAAGTCTGTAATAGGGGAATTTAAGGCAAGCATAGAAGTAGTAGGAGGACGGACATGCATGCTCAAATGAGAAACTGCAGATCTGGAACCCAATAACTGCTTGTAATAATCCTGAAACGCCTCTGCAACGGCAACAGGCCCCTTTCTAATCTGTCCCTTTATATCTGTGATAGATCCGATCATTTGAGTGATTTTCCTTTCGGCAATTTTGGAAAAGAAATATTGAGAAGAGCAATCTGCAAGCTGGATATGTTGAACTTTAGCACGCTGTTGCAGCATACTCAACTCCGCTTGCTTATGCACCATGTATTGAGTACACAAGCTCTTCTCTTCTAATATGAGCTCTGCAGAAAAAGGATCAGATTGAATCCTCAGTTGACAAGAAAGTAAAGCCTGTTTTGAATCCTTAACCCTTGAAGAAATCCCAGAATAGTCAGTGTTATGGAGGGTGGTCAGTGCTCGTTTAACAGACTTCAGTTTAGCAAAAAGACTAAACATAGGAGAACCTAGAGTATTCACATTCCAAGCTCTGGCAACAGTTGAAAGATAAGCTGGGTGCGCACACCAACTATTTAGAAAACTAAATCTTCGTTTAAAAAAATGAGTTTGAGGAACCTCCACAATAATGGGCGAGTGATCAGAGACCCCAGCTTCTGGAAAACAAGCAAAAGAATCAGAGAAAGAAGTAACCCAACCAGGATTAACCATCACTCTATCTAGCTTCGACCATACTCGTGAATTAGGTTCTTGCTTATTGGTCCAAGTAAGATCACACCCAGAACTCTGCATATCATCCAGTTTGCAAAAACTAAGACAATTGTTAAATTCCCACATATCCTATAAAGAAGGGGGATTTGGCCCAAGCTTCTCTTCCAAACTTCTAACCACGTTAAAATCACCTAGCACAAGCCAAGATGCATCAGTGACAAATGAGACTAAATCACTCCAAAGGGATTGCCTCAAAATCCCATCATTCCTAGCATAAATGGCACTAAAAAGGAAGCTAGAATTAGTCAAGATGTAAGTAACTGCACAAGTAATATGCTGATCAGAAGAACTAAGGTGAGCGACGGAGATAGTAGAAGGGTTGTAGAAGACCCATATCCGACCATTGTAATGCTGATCATAGTTAGTAATCACCGACCAATTATGAAACCATTTATTGATGAGCTTAGTAGCTTTTATTCTTTTTTCCCTTGTTTCAAGAAGGGCAAACATATCCAGTTTATTCTTGGTAACAAAATCAACAACTTCCCTGAGTTTGATTGGACTATTAAGTCCTCTAATATTCCATGAGGCAACCTTCATTATATATGTCGGGGGGATAGGTTCCTGCACTCTACTTCGACATTCAAGTGAACATCCTTGATGCATTACAGGATCTCCAAAGCTACTACAAGCCAATGAATCCCCTGAGGTACCACCTAATTCACCTGACTCAGAGCTCAATAACTGGAAAGGGTTATCCAATACCACGGGCACCACTACTGCAGGCTGTAGAACCTTAGCTGCGGAAGAGTTTCTTTTACTGATAGGCTTAAAACTATCATCATTATTAACAACAGCAGGCTGATGGACAACATCATTTTCAGTAGACGGCAAAACCACCTGTAAAGAGGTCTCTTCCACCTCTATTTGCACCTCTTCTTCCCCATCAGCCTTCCTTCTCTTCTCCTTTTTACAAGTAGATACAGTATGTCCCAATTTTCCACAACCCCTACAATAGTAAGGTATCCACTCGTATTGAATCCTTTGAACCGAATGATCACAATAAGGCGTGTTAATCACCACATGATCAGGCAATGGTTTGGAAACATCAGCTTCCACCAAGACCCTAGCAAAGGAGATCTTAGCCTTGGTAGTGGTAGCCAGGTCTGCACACAAAGGCTTTCCAACCTTACTAGCCATTTTTCCAAGAACCATCTCAGACCAAAGATACGGGTGGAGGTCCGGGAAAAGAACCCAAATAGGAACAGTAGCAATCCTATCCATCTCCGCTGAAAACGTAGGGGACCATTCCTTTAGAATGAGAGTGTACACTCCCAACTTCCAAGGACCACCTCGAAGAACTCCATCCATGGCTTCCTTAGTGTTAAATCAAAAGGAATACCAGCCTTTCTTGAAATACTGGACTATAGGAGAAGCAATTGGACCCCACTTTTCACTGACAAACTTTTTCATAGTTTGAAGAGAAGGGCGAGACCCGATAACATTACCCATGAGAGTATTCTTCCAGATTTTAAGCTCATCCTCAAACTCATCAATGGCAATATCAATTTCCGAAGAATCAACGATATCTTCAAAGAAAGGCAAACTCATTCCAAGCGGTTGAGAATTAGCAGCAATGTTCGCCCAATTTTTGCGAGGTGGACGAACATGCTCTGATTCCTTTCCCGCTTCAATTAAAATAGGGGTTTCAAAAGTCGTAGAATCAGGAATCGAAGGATCAACAATGGTAGAGGAATTACCAGAACCTGAAGAGGCTGAAGAAGTAGTGATTAAACCAGAAGCCTCCATTGCATTAAGAATGACATTATTGAGAGAAAATTCCCGCGTAGCACTCTAAGTCTCTGTTATCTCTAATGATTCGCCCCCAAGATCCACTGAACCTGAGCTCGAATTCGGTGGATTCGGCGGCTGAGATTTCTTAGGCGGCCGACCAGGCCCTCTCTTGGCGGTGGCGGTTATGATTGATATTATTATTGATATTATTATTATTATTATTATTATTATTATTATTATCATCATCATCATCATCATCATTATCATCATTATCGTCATTATCATGATCATCATTATCATGATCATCATTATCATGATCATCATTATCATGATCATCATTATTATCATCATTATCATTATCATTATCATTATTATTATCATTATTATTATTATTATTAATTTTTTTTTATTATTTTTTTTTAAAACACCGGAACTTGTATTAATAACGAAACAAATTACAAGAAATTAGTGGGTAGCCGAGATACTATCTGGGCACCCACTCCCTTAGCAATAGCGAAACTAAGTCTAGTGAAAATAAAAGCAGCTGCGCGAGCTCCCGCATCCTGAGCGATAGAAAATTTCTGAATCCGCTTGAGCAACGCAACAGCCTCTGCATCAAGCTCCCCCAAAGACGAGAAGGAGAAAGGCAGGAACCCGTACCCAATCTTGGTGCACAAATCTCCATACTTGGCGCGCTTACGTTGAGCAGCATCAACGACCACGCGGCCAGGTAGGAAATCAGCCATCGCAGACTGGGTCAAAGGGGACGACCCTGTCAGATCGACACACACATCACGCCCCCTATCCCAGGAATAAAGAAGCAAATCCGCCGGGCGTAGGTGGTTGTCGTGCCCATCCACCAAACCGACATCTACTTCCTTACCGGCAGAAAGACCAGATCGGAAACAGATATCCAAAAGGGTGTCGCGAACCAGGTTATGTCTATGCTTGATACCAACGGTACCAGCACACGACACAGCATGGTCCCCGAAAATATCGCCAACAGACACTCGGGAACAGGCAGGACAAGGTCTAGGTATCGAGAACAAAGGGATACCTAGCCGATAGCTAAGCACAGAGCGGTAAGTCCTCCCATTCATGGTCTGCCCCAAACCGGAGATAGGTACTGCGCGAAGCCAATCGGACGTATGAGCACCCTGCAGAGACTTCCAAAGCACAACCTGTCGCTGAGTCAATGAGAAATCTGATTCTACCGAAGCAGCAATCTTCGTGAAATATATATCTGCCAATTTCTTCATGAGTTTGGGGGCAGCGATCTCACTAGGATCACGGGGAAGGTCGGAACCAGTGGACTCATTAAACAGAGTCAAGGCCGCATCAAAGGTCGACCCAGGAGCTAAGATAGCGGAAGGCCGAAGGAGCATAGCCTGCAACTCAGAGGACTGGAGGCGAGAAGCCAAAAAGGCATAATGCAGAACATCCCCAGCACAATACACACCAAGCCCTTCAAAGTGGAAGGGTAGTGTGGAGAGACGCCACTGCCAGTCCCCAAACCCGGGGCCGGACGCGGTGACAATGCGTTCCAAGCTAGACCGCAGAGCAGCATCAAAGGAAATCTTAGCCGAACCAAAAACCTAAGGGGGGCAAGTGTGTAGAGCAAATGAAAGCTTGGAAACACCCGTACAAGCACGAAGTAGCAATAACTCGCACTGAGGATCCTCAATCCTGGCAACAGAATCCATAAGCTCAATGGTCCTAGTTACTCTCTTCTCCACAAGCTCACTGCTGAAATCACGACAAACACTGACGGGGCCACCAAGAACTTTGACACCACGCGACGGTCGAGAAATGTCGGGGGGGAAAACACCAGGAAGTCGACTCCTAGGATCCTCCTTAGACCAAAAAACCTCAGTTCTGCCGACATTAAGGTGAAGACCTAAGCGAGGACCGTCCTCCATAATCAGCTCCAAAACTTTCCCCACCACCAAAGTATCTCCAACGATGGTGCCGTCGTCCAAGTACCAAGCCTGCATGCTCAAGGCGAAAGAGTCTCGGATTTTACGAATCAAAGGATGTAAGACCAAAGCGAAAAGAAGAGGGCCTAGAGGGTCACCCTGCTGGACCCCCTGGCAAGACCGTAAGCTGTGCTCCCCGTAATAAAGTCTGGCAGGCCTCGAGTAACAAAACTCGACCCAGCGGGACAGAACAGGGCAACAACGACGAACCTCACGCAACATGATCTCTCGGTCGACCAAATTAAAGGCGTTCTGGAAGTCGACCAAAAGCATGGAAAGGCCCACATCGCCACCACGATCCTCAAAAAGCCGGTTCAAGGCATGCAAAATAGCCTCTCCTCCACCGGAGACCCCGACCCCAAACTGGAGACCCTCAAAATATCCACACAGCGACGGACCAATCAGAACAGCACCAACTTTAGAGACAAGGCGTCTCCAAACCGTGCCCACAGCAATAGGACGAGTCCCACCGCCTGGTTTAACAAGCGGGGTGAGCGGAGCACTAGCAATGTACTCACTGAGAACCTGCGGGCATCTGCCCTCAAGAAAAAGATTGACCACTTTAGTGATAGAGGTGATCAAATCATCCGAGATAGCAACTGCGGCTCCGCTCAAACAATCCAGAAGATGTTGGGCACGGAAACCGTCCCGCCCACAAGAAGTGCCACGCCGAAAACTCCTGATCATATCCACCACAACGGTCGCAGACGCGACGAGCTGAGGGTGGGCAGGAGGCAAGGAAGGGGGCGGAAAAGCGGGGTGCTTATCTTTTAAAGCCTGCAGAGTACCGGCGGTGTAAGGAGCGACGCCAGACGAAGAGAGCACCCGGACGACGGCCGCATAATGGCCATCACATATCTTCCGCCGGCACTGCCGAACGGTAACCTCACTAGAGTCAACGTCCTCCTCTAAAAGAAAAGAAGGACCCTCCTCAGCTAAAGTCTCCTGCAAAAGCTGAACAATACCACCAAGGGCACACCAAGTACGAATGGCGCTGGTAATACACTCCTCCTGACGCTGGCACTTCACAACAGATCTGCACTCAAGGCTACTCCTGGGGGAAAACGTCTTAAGTATACAAAGAGGCAAAATAAGCAAGCTAACCCAGCGAGAAAGGTCACCAGGGGAGTCAGCCACAGAATCGAGGGCTCCCCTGAGGACCCTAGAAAAACCAAGGCGACATCTGGGAGGAATAGATTTCACAGTGCGCACCCCCAAAGACAACAAACGATCCAGAGAAGCCACATCAAGACAACCCAACCCCGTAGGCTCCACAACATCGCCAGGGGACGAAGATGGAGTGGGCGGTCTGGGGATGCCAAAGATAAAAAACGAGCAACTTCATCACCACAGTCGGGGGATGCAACAAAATCAGACCCCGGCCCGTGCCGATACTTGGTAGCAAGAGTATGTGAAGTAAAGCAAACCCCACAAAGCCAAAGACCCATACGCTTAAGTGTAGCCTCCGCCTAAGAAAAAACAGATAAACTAGAAGAAAGAGCATGGCGCGTAATTACCTGATCCTTACTAAGGCCATGTCGATCGCGGAGGTGGAAGATCATGGAGGTTCTAACAAGACCCTTCCCATAAATGTCACGACATTCAGAAAGACCAACGAAGGGGCAATGGAAACGCGCTACTCTCGACATGGAGAACCAACAAGACGATAGGGGAAACGCGGGAAAAAGCAGAAAATCGAGCCCGAATCAGCCCCCAATAAACCCGACACCGTCTCCGGAACCCGAAACAGAAGGAAGACCAAAAGGAAACAGAGCCGAGCAAAAACCGACACCGGAACAGCCCGCCAGGATGCCAACCAGGGCAGACCGGCAAAGAGACAGACCACCGGGAGAGGCGAGAACAGCAGCAGCAACAGAGAAAAACCGGCAGAAAACCGAACCGACTCGGAAGGAGGAGGGACGGTGGAATGGAGTCGCTGAACACAAAAAGGACCAAACAACAGCAAGAAATAACCGGAGAAAAAAAGACCTGCCGGAAAGGGGACGGCGACGGCAGACGAGACAAGAGCAGCAGCAACGCGAACCAACAGCAACTCCAGAGGAAAACAGAACACGGCAGAATCCAGGAGGAAAACCGGCAGAATTCCGGCAAGAAGGAGGGGCAGGAACAGCAGGAGGGTGACGGAGGAAGAGGGGAAGGCAGTCGGCAAGAAGGCCGGCGTCAGGGCAGCGGCAGACAACCGGCGGCCGAAGAAACAGAAAGGGGCGAAGCAGGAAGACCCACGAAGAGAATATTATTATTATTATTGTTATTATTGTTATTATTATTATTGTTATTGGTATTATTGTTATTCTTATTGTTATTCTTATTGTTATTCTTATTGTTATTATTATTATTATTATTATTTTTTTTTTTTTTTTTTTGCAAGAAGGGTATGACTCTTTATTGATAATAAAGAGACTTATCTTACAAAAGACTAACCTCTAGCCTAAGCAAAAGCATAAGCAAAAAACGAAAAACATACTAATCCACTAACAAACAAACCCCCTAACTTACTTCATAGTCCTATTTCTTAACCAAGTGAAGACACCAAATTTTATATGCTTTACAATGCTTGAGGCTTGCCTACAATGTCCTTGAAAAATTCTTGAATTCCTTTCGATCCGTAGATGATAGACAGCAGCAGCCAGCATACATTTGTACCAAATATTCTTCCAGTGCCTGCCAGTCCTTTTACATCCACACCAATCCATCTCTCGCCGCAGATTTGAGCTCCTATCCCCCATTTGTACCCACTGGAGCAGTTCGTTCCAAACCAAACTTGAAAAAGAGCAAGAGAAGAACAAATGTTCCTGAGTTTCCAATCCTTTTTCGCATAACACACACCTGTTTACCCAATACAGCCCCCTTAATTGAATGTTATCCACAGTTGCAAGTTTATTCTGGACAGCCAGGGAAAGAATAATCTTGTGTTTAGGAACAATTTGTGTGCCACTGATCCACTTCAATCTCCTATCTTTGAAAAGTTTGGGCCGAAACCACTCATAAGCTTTGGTTACACTGAACTTCCCGTTTCTAATCCAGCCTGCCAATACCAATTTTGCTGCCTCCACAGATCCACTACCCTGCAGAATTTCGTCACGAACTGTGAGAATGCCCTTAAATGTGGCAGTATGCAGCTCCTTCTTCTGAATTGTCCACACATCAGAGTTGTGAAGCACATAATGTTTATGCCAACTACACCACATATCGTTTTCTCCCCAAGTGAGCCTCCAAAGCCAATGACTCACCCATGCCTTGTTCCAAGAGGAAAGATCTTTTATATTAAAGCCTCCTTCCTCCCAAGGCATACAGATACTCTTCCAACTCTTGAAAACCATACCCATTCCTTCCTCAGATCCTTTCCAGAAAAAATTCATACAATCTTGGACAATACTCTTCATGACATTGACTAGAAGTAGTCCGTTTGCACTCCAAAAATTCATGATACCAAAGACGACAGAGTTGAGCAATTGACAACGACCTGCATAGGTCAGATATTGAGATGACCAACTCCTGATATTGTCTCTGATTTTTTGCATTAAACCAGTGTAATTCTCCCTGCGATTTCCGATGGTATTGAGGGGGATACCCAGGTATCTACAAGGAAAAAAACCTTAGGTAAATCCAGTACACTGCAGAATTTGATTCTTAACTTCCTCTCCCACACCACCAAAGAAAATATTTGTTTTTCCTCTATTCGCCTGTAATCCTGACTCCTTTGCAAAACAATCCAAAGAATTAGTAGCAGCCATAACTGAAGGGGTATCCCCTCTAGTAAATATCATCAAGTCATCCGCAAAAATCATATGATTCAACTTAATTCCTCGGCATTTAGGATGATAAGAGACCATTTCCTGAGAATTAATGGCTCTAAGTCTGCGAGAGAGGACCTCCATACTTAGAACAAACAAGTATGGTGAAAGGGGATCACCCTGTCTAATTCCTCCCCTACCCTTAAAGAACCCCCTTGATTCACCATTGATTTTGAGAGAATACCAAGATCCCATAATGCACCCAGCAATCCATTGATTAAATCTTCAAGGAAAGTTAAAACCTTCAAGCATTCTTATGATAAACTCCCATTGCAAGGAGTCAAACGCTTTACGCAAATCGACTTTCATAAGACATCTAGGAGTGAGTATCTTCCTATTGTAACCCTTGATCAACGATTGGGACAAAGCAATATTGTCCTGAATACTCCTACCTGAAAGGAAAGCAGCTTGCTCATACCCCCACGATGTTCTCCATAACCTTCTTCAGTCTGGCAGTAATAAGCTTGCTAATCGTCTTGTATAAAATAGAGCAGCACGAGATAGGTCTATAATCTAGTACAGATTGGCAGACAGTTTTCTTTGGAATGAGTGTGATAAGAGTAGAGTTTGCTTGCTTCAACATTTTCCCATTTTGAAAAAATTCTAACACAGCTTTACAAAACACCTTCTTCACCACTGTCCAAGAGCTTTTAAAGAATCCCGAGGAGAAGCCATCAGGCCCAGGGCTCTTCTCAGAGTGAATAGAGAAAACAGCCTTACGGATCTCATCCTCATCAGGTATACATAACAAAGCAGCCCAATCATCCTTCTGAACTAAACTACCACTTTTCATAATAGTATCATCCAGAGGTGAAACCTCTTTAGCCGTCCCTAGTAACTCCTTATAATAATCAATGAACCCCTGTGCTATATCATCTTCTCCTGATCTGTCCCGCCCCAAAGAATCCTGTACAGAGCTAATAAATTGCTGATGTCTTCTCTCCTTTATCCGGGTGTGGAAATATCTCGTAGATTGGTCATCTTCAATAACATGCTCCATCTTGGCTCTTTGTCTCAAGATACTTAATTCAGCCTTCTTTAGACTCAGACTCAGCACATTTAGTGCCTTTTCCCTAGCAATTAGTTCCTCAGAAAAAGGATGATGCTGCAGATTATATTGGCAGGCTTCCAATTCATTATCAATGGTTTTCATCCTAGCCCCAATGTCAGTAAACCTGCTTTTGTGGAAAAATTTTAACGCAACCTTTACATTCTGCAGCTTGCCAAACAACTGAAAAGCAGCTGTTCCAAGAACCTTTTTGCCCCAAGCTTTTTCCACCACATCCTTGTACCCTGGATGTTCAGCCCAACAGTTCAAGAAACTAAAACGTGGTCTACGCGTCTTATCCTCTTTAATTTGTACAAGAACAGGTGAATGATCAGAAACACCTGAGTTCAGATACAAGGCAGTTGTAGTAGGAAGGTCAGTCAGCCAATTAGCATTAATTAATGCTCTATCCAATTTGGACCAAACCCTTGCAAGAGGGTCCTGGTTATTTGTCCAAGTATATTCACACCCATTCCCCATAAGCTCCTGCAAACCAGCATTGGCGATACAATCATTGAACGCCTCAGTTTCTTTGACATCAGGAGTATCTCCTCCAACCTTTTCCAAATCATGTCTCACCACATTGAAATCCTCCATGACTAACCATCTATGGCAAGATGTGGATAAGTCCACCAAATGACTCCATAATTCTTCTCTATCATTACCCTTATTACTACCATATACCATAGTCACATAAACTTCCATGTTTGAAGCATAATATCCATCTAAATCAGGGAAGAGGACCCAAACAGGCACCACAGATATCATATCCATCTCAGCAGAGAAAGAAGGAGACCATTCCTTAAGAATTAAGGTGTTGATTCCAACCCTCCATGGACCATCCCTAAGCACTTTATCCATGGCCTCTTTTGAACCAAATCTGAAGGAGAACCAACCTTTCTTATAGTACTGAACTCTGGGCTTATCGATAACATTCCAGTTACTTTGCACAAACTTTTGCACAGTTTGCAAAGAAGGCTTAGATCCAATTACATTTCCCATTAAAGTAAATTCCCAAATCTTAAGTTCCTTAACAAAATCATCCAATTCAATGTCAATTTCAGTAGAATTAACACTATCATCACAAAAATGGAGACTCATACCAGACTGTTTATGTTTTAAGGCAATTTTTGCCCAATTTAAATCAGGTATTTTTGGCGGCAAAACAGGGTTTTCCTTCATTTGGGACTTAGAAGGCTCTAAAGGTTCAATAATGGCTTCATTGTTCAAGTCATTATCACCAGAAGAAGATTGAGAAGTTTTACCAGTAGCTGCGAAAGCAGAAAGAATAGCCTCATTGAGAGAATGTCGATGCGAAGAACTCTGGGAATCCAATTCCTTCTCCAAATCCTCCTCCTTATGGTCTTTCACAGAATCATGCTTGTTCTGCATCGATTTCTTGCTAGGCCGCCCTGGTCCACACTTTGGAGGAATCACGGAAGCCATAGAAGTTGAGCTTGCGTAACAGAATTTAGAGAGAAAACAGATTTCTAGAGAGAGAAAGCTTTCTCTCTCTTCGCGATGATTGATTATTGCATTATTATTATTATTATTATTATTATTATTAAGCATTATTATTATTATTATAATTAAGCATTATTATTATTATTATTATTATTATAGTTCCAGGGGAGAAGGATACAGTATGTTGCCCCCCTGACGGCTGCATAGCCATCTACCATAAAAGCCTAGAGTTTGGCCTGCGATTCCCCCTGCACCCCTTCCTGGAGGAGACCTTCAGGAGGATGAACGTGGCTATAGCCCAGTTGACTGCTACGGCGATTAGGTCGTTAATAGCCTATACATGGACCTGCCTCTTTCATGGTGAGGGGCCCTCAATCAACGCCCTGTGTTACATGGTTGGGCTACAGATGGTGTCCACATCAGGGGGAGAAGGTTCCCCTGGGTACTGGTCCCTTCAAAGGCAGAAGGGATATACTCCAGTTTGGCCGGATTTAAACAGTTTGAAGGACTGGAAGAACAACTTCTTATACGTACATAGCGCTTCAGGGTGGCAGATTCCTAGGTACTTTAGGAATCATGTCCACACCCGCCTGGAGACCCGTGAAGAGTACCATCCAGGTGTTGGAGGGAAAGCCCTGGAGGTAAAACTGAACAGGCGGGACGAGGAGCTAGTCAAGAAATTCGTGGCTATTGTTGACTAGTCCGGCGTTTGTTGCCCTGGCTTCTGGCTCCCTCATGCGGAGCTCATAGACACATATAACTGTTTGGGCCGAGTGGGCCTGATCCCTGGCCTTGGAGAAGGTAGTTCAGGGATTTTCACTGGCATTATTTTTCTGAGGCTCTATCTTTCTATGTTTTCTAGCTGATTATTCTTTCGCCCTGCAGATCCCGCTTATCGCCTTTGGTCAAGGAAGGAGATAACGAGACTTGGCTTGAACGAAGATTTCATTATTGTTTCAAAGCGTCCCTCCCTTCCTTCAAACTATAAGAAAGGCGAGAAGAATCTGATGAAGTACGTGAAGAGTCTTTCCACTAGTCGAAGACTTCCTCTCCCTCTAAGACTACCGCCTGCCAAGCCGACGACTCCTCCCTCTGATGTCCAGGGTGCGGAGGCGGAGGTTACCTCAGAAGCCACCCCCTCTCTAGCCGGCAAGCAGGGTGAGTCCCATACAGGGATTCACACTCCCCAGGGATCACGCCCTGTTAATTCTGAAGGAACTGGGGAGAGTGTTCCCCTGGAATGCAGGAGGAAGAGGGATAGAGAACCTTCAGGGACTACACATGTGGTTGATCTGGAGGCCGATGTTGATACCCCTGAGCCCAAGCGCCCTGTCCGTGACGTTCCAGGCACCCTCTTCTCAGAGGAGAATACGGAATTTCACTACACTGCAGGCAATAGTATTGACGTGTCTGCCCTGCTTTCAGACTCTGGTGCTGTTTTGGCGGATCGCCTCACCAAGTCAGTAACCTCTACTTCCAACCAGGTGATCCAGTACATCCAGCGCACCTCCAGGGTGCTGCAGGCTTCTGCTGCGCTGGCGGCTCTCAGCCGCTTGAGTGATGAAGAGCTGGTTGTCACCCCTGGGGTCCCTCCTTCTGACCGTCTGGCCATGGTTGAAAAGGACGTCGCCCTGATCAGCAATTTGAAGGATAAGCTGGTGATGCAGGAAGGCGAGCTGGAGGAGGCAAAGGGTCAGGCGACTCAGTGGAAGCTTCAGGGGGAGAAGGCTGTGAGGGAGGTGTCCAAGCTGGAGGCGGAGCTGAAGGACAGCAAGCTGGCGATGGAGCAGGTTAAAAAGTCCATGGCTGAGATGGAGCACGCAAAAAGAAGGGTGGTTGACTTGGAGGAGCGTCTGTCCAAGGCTGACTCAGACCTCAAGCAGGCCCAGGATGATCTGAAGATCAAAGGCGAGGAATGGCAAAAAGAGAAGGATGCCATTTTGCAGGAGGCTGAAGTTGCGGTGGACACGAGCTTTCAGGATGGAGCCAATTCTTCCCTGGATCTTGTCATGGAAGTAATTAGGGAGATGTTCCCTGACTTTAACGAGGGTGCCTTCCGAAGTCTCTACACCGTCAAGAATGAAGGCCGGGCAAACAGGCCGCCAGAGGAGGTTCTGGTCCCAGCCAGGATGCTCCCAACGCTTAACATGCAGGGCAGTCGTCCTCTAAGGGCTCCTGTCCTTAACCTGCTGCGCTTTTGCTCCCTTGATGATAATTTTATCTTTTTTCTGCGCGTTGAGCCATGACGTGGCCGGCTGCCTTGATGTAATATTTTAGTCACCTTGTTCTTGGATTCTTTAGTGCTCTTTTTGTTAAACACTTTTATCTGCTATAAATATCTTTTCTTTATTTCTGTTTGCTTTTCCTTTTCTAAGATATGGCATGACCCTGGCTTCTGTTCGAAGTCCAGGGGGCTTGCCCCTTGCCTGCTGACTGCGATTACGACACGCATCAATTTGATGCGTGTCGTAATCGCAGTCAAAATTAAATTTATAAATCACTTACAAGACTCTAACTAACTAGTAATGATACTATCTCAGATTAATTTAGTAATATTTATATAGTTATATAAGTATAAATAGAATAATGGGGGGTTTGTTTGGGTTGTTTCTATACTAAACTAACTAACTAAAATTAAATAAATAAAACGAATAACACTAATAATAGGTAGAAAGTTCTTATAAAGGATAAATAGGAGATAATGAAATTTTCTATAGATGTCGGGTAAAATCATTGATTCACTTAATTAATTATATTGGATAGATTAGTTAATCGGTTAATCCTTGAATGCAAGTAAATTACCAATTTTATCTTTCTGACTCGTTAAACCCCGTGAACGCACGCAAGTTTAATCCTAACCAATTTATCAAATTAACCATGAACGCATGAATCAAATTAATAAATTAAGTCGCTTTAAGATCACTAATCAGTTGAATAAAATATAACCAGAACGCTGCAATTATATCTGACTCAACTACTACACAAGATTCTAGCAATTAAGATTAGACCAGAACGCTGCAACCTAACCAAAATTACTATTAATTCAACGACCGATTCAATGAATACAATTAAGTTGGCCAAACGAAATTAATAAACACGAATCAGATAGTCAAATAACGAATCTTATATAATTATCCAACAAATAAATTAATCAGTCAAAACGATATCATAATCTCATAAACCCTAACATCAATAGTCAATTACATACTCCAATTAAAAATTACTCTAAACTAAACATAATAATAGTAAAAATAAGATAAAGATTAGAAAAACTCATAAAAATCGGAACGAAATTTGATTAGACGGAGTCAAGTCCGAGTTGTCTCCGTCTTCTGTCGTGCTCCGTGGTCTTGTGCGTACTCCCTCCTGTGCTTCCTCTCTCTTCTCTTTTTTTCCTTTTCTTTCCTCTTCTTATGCGTGTCTCCTGCTGGTTCTTCCACTTTTTATATATTTTTTTTAATTTGTAAGAAGTATATAGCTTCTTTTTTTTCCTAAATCATTTATTTCCTTTTTTTTCTTTCCTACCCCTTCTGTGATAATGGGCTCAGACCTTTCGTTTGATGTTGATTACTTGCTGTCCTGCTGTCTTATAACTAGATTTTGACCTAGTAGATGACGGAATTTGATGTTTCTTTCTTCTACAAACTTGTAGGTCTCGAACTTAGCTTTCCAACGCATCCTTAATAACTTGATTCCGATATCGTATGAGTGAGATATCGTCGTCTTAAGATAGACCTACATCATATAAACGGGAATATATGTATTATTTGACTTTCCAATTAAATGGGTTATTCTAAATTATTAAAAATAGACAATAAAACCTATTTTAGCATATAAATAATATTAACGTATATATTAACCCGTTAAGTCATAAAAATACCTTATTAGCTCAAATAATATGAAAGACGACATAAAAATAATAATATTAAAGGGGTAAAAATATGTATAAATATCGATTTATCAAATTCCCCACACTTAGTCCATTGTCGTCCTCGACAATGATTACTCAAGAGTTAACATAAAATGAAAAATTAACCTTCAAATGTTTTAAACAAGCCCAACTAGGTACAATTGACGACAAACTAAAAAAAATTTAAGAAAGCATTTTTTATAAGTCAGTAAACTTAACAGAATAATTTCGAGTTAGATTAGCAAGTACTACATACATAAAATTTCTCCTCCCTTAAAACTATTCAATTAACTAATTTAATAACATATAAAATGTTAAACCGCTTCTAAATTCAAATTATAAATAAACTCATTATCCTTCACACTCGGTTTAACTATCTTCGAAAAATATATTTTTATTGACTCAAGAAGACGAGTTTCAGCAGTTTAAGGTCTCAGAGGAAGGGGATTTACTTTCATGTACATTCCTATTACCAGTTCAGTACGAGGATCGTTCTCCCGAGCATATAAGTCAAACTAGATACCTCGTCTCACTTTTTCCACACTTATTCTTTTTCTTTCTTCTTTCTTTCTTTTTCTTTTCGATTTTTTTGTTTTTTCTTCATTCATATTTTTTTTTTCTTTTTTTCCAAGATCGAGTGACCCATGTAGCGAGCTTTCAACCAATGACTCCCGCCCTCTCAGACAAGGCATTATGCGTTCTCCCAATCCCATTAGGACTAGGTTCCCCTCGGATTTACTAACTCGAGTCACAAGACCGATTCACTCACTTTTGAGGCATCTAATCTTCCTTATAGCCCTAATTAGGAGTCACCTATGAAAGTAAATTAATTAGACAAGACCGGCTTACCGCTCGTACCTCCAGAGTCAACGGAAAAAAAAAAGTAGTTAAGGTAGCTAAAGCAAGTGCTATTCTTTATAATTTATTTATAACTCAAATTTAAAAGAGACTTAAAATATTATCTGCTATCAAATTAATTTACCCAAGTTCGATCGGGAGGAAAAATAATTGCATAAATCACTTCAAAACAATTATTTTTTCCTAAAACCATTAATAAAAAATCATTTTTTTAAAAAATATTACTAGTTTTTTTTGTCTTTTTCTTTTTAGTCAAAATATTAGATTAGAATTTGTCGTCAACTTCCCAAGTTTTGGTAATTCAATAAAAACAAAGGCTCAAATTTTTAATCACAAATTTCTATCCAAAAAAAAAATCAAAAAATTTCGCCAACAGTTCTCCTAAATATTCACATATCCCAAAATTTTAAAATAGCCTGCAAAATACACATTCAATGTAATGGCCACCCGCCAACTCCACTTCAGCAATAATTCAGTTTACCTCATCCCCACACTTAAACTCGACATTGTCCTCAATGTCAAAAGAGACAACAAAGAGCTAAAAATTTGCACACATAAATATATAAGAGGGATAAAGGTACTTAGCGGGTCTAGCAAAGTAGAAATATATGCATCTTGTCCACGTTGATTTCGAAAACGTCATCCATTGTCAGCTGTCATATGTTCACGAACGGATCACTGTTTTCTATCCTGCAAAATTCCAACACTAGACCAAGACAAGTGAAATAGGAAAAATGAAATATAAAGGAAAAATAAAACTAACTAAAAATAATTAGTCACGCATACAAAATAAATATACAAGCACGGGTTGCCTCCCGAGAAGCGCCTTATTTTACGTCGTGGCACGACATGCTATTTCTCAATTTTCATAAGTTGGATCCTCCAAATCAATAATATCCACCCAATTGGCCTCGAATCCATCATAATATGGCTTAAGTCTATGACCATTCACTTTAATTATCCTTCCCGACTCGCATCCTTTAATTTCTACCTCTCCATGATCAAACACCTTAAGAACCTTAAAGGGACCGATCCATCTTGATCTCAATTTCCCAGGAAATAATCTTAACCTAGAATTATAAAGGAGGACTTTATCACCCACATTAAAGCTTTTTCTAGATAACATTTTATCGTGATAAGCCTTAGTTTTCTCTTTGTAGATCCGAGAATTTTCATATGCATCATTCCTTATCTCCTCCAATTCTAGAATTTCTAGTTTTCTGTGAGCAACAGACTTTTCATAATTAAAATTACACTTCTTAATCGCCCAAAATGCTCGATGCTCTAATTCAACTGGAAGGTGACAAGCTTTTCCAAATACCAAGCGATAAGGAGACATCCCTATAGGAGTTTTGTATGCAGTTCTATATGCCCATAATGCATCACCTAGACGCTTACTCCAATCTTTCCTATTAGGACTCACAACCTTCTCAAGAATTGATTTTATTTCTCTATTAGAAACCTCAGCTTGTCCATTAGTCTGAGGGTGATAAGCAGTAGAAATCTTATGAGTAACATGATATTTTCTAAATAAAGTCTCAGTGATACGATTACAAAAGTGAGTCCCTCTGTCACTAATGATAGCTCTAGGAATACCAAACCTATTAAAAATCTGATTCCTAACAAACTCAGCAACCACCTTAGAATCATTAGTTCTAGTAGCCATGGCCTCCACCCATTTAGAAACATAATCAACTGCTAAAAGAATGTAAGTGTTCCCAAAAGACGATGGAAAAGGCCCCATAAAATCAATACCCCAAACATCAAAAACATCAGCTACAAATATGGAAGTAAGAGGCATCTGATCTCTCCTAGAAATATTACTACTTCTTTGACATTGATCACAAATTTTCACAAAAGTATAAGCATCTTTATGCAGAGAGGGCCAAAAGAATCCACATTCTAGAACTTTATGAGCTGTTCGTTTCGGACCAAAATGACCCCCACACTCAAATGAGTGACAAAATTCAAGAATAGATTTACTTTCCTCTTCAGGCACACATCTTCTTATAACATTATCGGAACAAATTTTAAACAAATAAGGTTCATCCCAAATATAATACTTAGCATCATGCTTAATTTTATCTTTTTGGGCTTTAGTAAGTTTCTTAGGAAACTCCTTTGATACCAAATAATTAACGATATCAGCATACCAAGGATATTTCACATTTAATGCATACAATTGTTCGTCATGAAACAAATCAGAAGAGAGAACAATTATGTTTTGTTCCTTAATAATCCTGCTAAGATGGTCAGCAACTAAGTTTTCGGCCCCTTTCTTATCTTTTATTTCCAAATCAAATTCCTGTAATAATAGCATCCAACGTAATAATCTAGGTTTAGACTCTTTCTTTTTCAACAAATATTTCAAAGCAGAGTGATCAGAGTATACTACCACGTGAGTCCCAAGCAAATACGATCTAAACTTTTCAAGGGCAAAAATAATAGCATACAATTCCTTTTCAGTGACAGTGTAGTTGCATTGGGCTGGGTCAAGAGTTTTCGACGCATAATATATAACATGAGATTCCTTGCCTACTTTTTGCCCTAATACAGCTCCTACCGCTTTATCACTAGCATCACACATTATTTCAAAAGGTAATGACCAATTAGGAGGTTTAATCACTGGTGCGGAAGTTAATTTATCTTTTAACGTGTTAAATGCTTTCTTACACTTATCATCAAACACAAATGGTACATCTCTAGCAAGTAGGTTAGATAAAGGTGATGCAATAGTGGAAAAGTTCTGTATAAATCGCCTATAGAATCCAGCATGTCCTAAAAATGATCTAATTTCACGCACACAGCTAGGATAGGGTAATGAACTAATAATATCTATTTTAGCTTGATCAACTTCCAACCCTTTAGCACTGACAACATGGCCTAGGACAACTTCTTTTTCTACCATAAAATGACATTTTTCAAAGTTAAGCACAAGATTAGTCTCGACACATCTTCTTAAAGCAAGAGATAAATTATGGAGACATAAATCAAAATCATCACCAAAAACAGTAAAATCATCCATAAAAACCTCCATGGAATTATCAAGTAAATCTAAAAATATGCTCATCATACAACGCTGAAATGTGCCAGGAGCATTACAAAGTCCAAAAGGCATTCTTCTAAAAGCAAAAGTACCAAAGGGGCATGTAAAAGTTGTCTTTTCTTGATCCTCGGGTGCTATAGGAACTTGAATATACCCAGAATAACCGTCTAGAAAACAAAAGTAAGAACGTCCCGCAAGCTTTTCTAACATTTGATCTATGAATGGTAAAGGAAAGTGATCTTTTCTAGTGACTTGATTTAGCTTTCTATAATCTATGCAAACTCTCCATCCATTTGATACTCTAGTGGGAACTAGTTCTCCTTTACTATTTTCAACAACTGTAATCCCGGTCTTTTTAGGAACTACATGGATTGGACTTACCCATTTTGAATCTGAGATAGGAAATATCACACCCGCATCCCTCCACTTAAGAATTTCTTTTTTCACAACTTCCATCATTGACGGGTTAAGTCTACGTTGATTTTCTCTAACTGGTTTGGCACCATCCTCAAGAAAAATGTTATGCATACACAGTGTAGGACTAATACCCTTAATATCAGCAATGGTCCACCCTATCGCCTCTTTATATTTCTTAAGCACATTTAATAATTTAAACTCTTGCGATTCAGAAAGTGAACTAGAAATAATTACCAGTAAAGTGTCAAGTTCACCTAAGAAAGCATACTTTAAGTTATTAGGCAAGGGTTTTAATTCCAATTCGGGAGGACATTGAATCGACGGAATCACTTTAGGGGAATCTTTAGGCAATTCAAGGCTAGAAACACACTCAAAATTAGTGATTAGACGACTATCATGAATAGAATCAAACTTTTCCTCAAAAGATAATATAGGTTCCAAATCATTATCATCATCAAGTGTATCAAATTCATTTATCCTGTCGAGTTTCTCTTGTGTAATTGTGTCTATTACATCAATAGTCTCTATAGAACTCACATCATCAGTAGTATCAAATGGGTGTTTCATAACATCATAAATATTAAGCTTAATCGTTTCACCATCAAATTCAAAAAAAAGAGTTCCCTCATAGACATCAATTTTAGTTCTAGCTGTTTTAAGAAAGGGTCTTCCTAGTAATAATGGTGCATCCTTAGAATCGAAAGAATTCCCCATATCAAGCACATAAAAATCAACAGGAAATACTAACTCATCAACTTGAACTAAAACATCTTCTAAAACTCCTATAGGATAAGCATGTGATCTATCCGCTAACTGAATCACTACATCAGTTTTAGAAAGAGGTCCTAACTTAAGTGTTTCGTATAGGGATTTAGACATAACACTAATAGATGCTCCTAAGTCAAGCATGCATCTATCTAATTTACTATTTCCTATTTTACAAGGAATACTAAACATTCCTCGGTCTTTACATTTAGGAGGTATTTTCTTTTGAATTATTGCAGATACGTTCTCTCCTATCAACACTTTTTCCCCACTCTTAATCTTTCTTTTATTAGTGCATATCTCTTTTAAAAATTTAGCATATTTCGGCATTTGTTTAATAGCATCTAAGAGGGGTATATTTATTTCAACTTTTCTAAATATTTCCAAAATTTCATTATCTTTATCTTCTTTCTTAGATTGAGCAAATCTGGAAGGAAATGGAACATTGGTCTTAAAAGTAGGTGCATCTGAGGTAGATTTAGCTGAAACCTGCTCCTTTTCTAATTCTGGACCATTTTCCTTAATTTTTGTTTCACTCTCACTAATACAAGGTTCATCTCGGTCATCTTTAGCATCATTTCGTTTTGTAGCTTCTGGTATAACCTCAATTTCTTCCTCAACATCAAATCTATTTTTAAGCTCCTTACCACTCCTTAAGGTTATTGCTTTAGACTCATCCAACACTTTAGGTTCAGGTTGTCTAACAAAATTACTCTCAATGTTGGCAAGGGTGGTACAAATCAATTTCATTTGATTATCCAAGTGACACAAGTTATTATCAGTTTGTTCTTGACGACTAAGGCTCTGAGAGTGAACTTGTCCTACTTGAACTACCAATTGTGTTACCATATTTTCTAAAGATTGATGTTGGTTATCCATAACTTTAAGTTGATTATTCACAACATCTCTCAATTCTTTCATCTGCTCAGCTTGTTCTCTTAATTGCTTTTGCAATTTCAAATCACATTCATTCTTGGTTTCATATTGTTGACTGCTAATGGCCATATTGTTAATCAATTTTCTAGCTTCAGTTGGAGTTTTATCCATTAAGGAACCACCACTAGCAATGTCTATCAACCTCTTTTGATCATCTAGCAAACCATCATACAAACATTCAATCAAGATTTTTTCACTAAATTCATGTTGTGGGCAAGAATTACATAATCGATTAAATCTATCCCAATAATCATTTAAAGATTCATTCTCATATTGTTGAATATTCATAATTTGTTTTCTTATTGCCCTTGTAATACTCACAGGTTGATATTTATCAAGAAAAACTTTTCTTAAACCATCCCAAGATGTAATAGATCCACTGGGTAAATTAAACAGCCAATCTTTAGCTAATTCATGCAAAGTAAATGGGAAAGCTCGGAATTTAATACAATCATCATCAATACCATCCAAAGATAACGTTGAACAAGCAAGATAAAATTCTTGTATATGTTTTAGAGCATCCTCATTAGATCGACCATAAAAGTTAGGGAGAATTTGGATAAAACCTGGACTTAGCTTAAATGATTTTTCCAAAGTAGGAAAAATAATACTAGTAGGTGTCTCCGTAGAAAATAATTGCTCCCTTAAACTCTTCTCCGCTCCAGCAGGCATCTTAAATACCTGAAATAAAAACTAAAGAGTATATAAAATAAAATAAAATAAAATAAAAAACTAGCTAAATAAGTAACTAATTTACTAGCTAACTAATATAATCAAAGATAATAAACAATTAGTCCCCGGCAACGGCGCCAAAATTTGATGCGTGTCGTAATCGCAGTCAAAATTAAATTTATAAATCACTTACAAGACTCTAACTAACTAGTAGTAGGGCAAGTAAGGGTCGAACCCACAGGGACTAATGATACTATCTCAGATTAATTTAGTAATATTTATATAGTTATATAAGTATAAATAGAATAATAGGGGGGTTTGTTTGGGTTGTTTCTATACTAAACTAACTAACTAAAATTAAATAAATAAAACGAATAACACTAATAATAGGTAGAAAGTTCTTATAAAGGATAAATAGGAGATAATGTAATTTTCTATAGATGTCGGGTAAAATCATTGATTCACTTAATTAATTATATTGGATAGATTAGTTAATCGGTTAATCCTTGAACGCAAGTAAATTACCAATTTTATCTTTCTGACTCGTTAAACCCCGTCAACGCACGCAAGTTTAATCCTAACCAATTTATCAAATTAACCATGAACGCATGAATCAAATTAATAAATTAAGTCGCTTTAAGATCACTAATCAGTTGAATAAAATATAACCAGAACGCTGCAATTATATCTGACTCAACTACTACACAAGATTCTAGCAATTAAGATTAGACCAGAACGCTGCAACCTAACCAAAATTACTATTAATTCAACGACCGATTCAATGAATACAATTAAGTTGGCCAAACGAAATTAATAAACACAAATCAGATAGTCAAATAACGAATCTTATATAAATATCCAACAAATAAATTAATTAGTCAAAACGATATCATAATCTCATAAACCCTAACATCAATAGTCAATTACATACTCCAATTAAAAATTACTCTAAACTAAACATAATAATAGTAAAAATAAGATAAAGATTAGAAAAACTCATAAAAATCGGAATGAAATTTGATTAGACGGAGTCAAGTCCGAGTTGTCTCCGTCTTCTATCGTGCTCCGTGGTCTTGTGCGTACTCCCTCCTGTGCTTCCTCTCTCTTCTCTTTTTTTCCTTTTCTTTCCTCTTCTTATGCGTGTCTGCTGCTGGTTCTTCCACTTTTTATATATTTTTTTTAATTTGTAAGAAGTATACAGCTTCTTTTTTTTCCTAAATCATTTATTTCCTTTTTTTGTTTCCTACCCCTTCTGTGATAATGGGCTCAGACCTTTTGTTTGATGTTGATTACTTGCTGTCCTGCTGTCTTATAACTAGATTTCGACCTAGTAGATGACAGAATTTGAGGTTTCTTTCTTCTACAAACTTGTAGGTCTCGAACTTAGCTTTCCAACGCATCCTTAATCACTTGATTCCGATATCGTATGAGTGAGATATCGTTGTCTTAAGATAGACCTACATCATATAAACGGGAATATATGTATTATTTGACTTTCCAATTAAATGGGTTATTCTAAATTATTAAAAATAGACAATAAAACCTATTTTAGCATATAAATAATATTAACGTATATATTAACCCGTTAAGTCATAAAAATACCTTATTAGCTCAAATAATATGAAGGACGACATAAAAATAATAATATTAAAGGGGTAAAAATATGTATAAATATCGATTTATCACCTGCCCAGAGGCAGGGAGAGGGGTTTTTGCGTTTTTTATACAAGGTTGGGGGATTGCCTCCAGTCCTTGTTCGTTTTGGCGTGCGAAGCCTGGCCTGACCCTGGCTTTTGTTCGAAGTCCAGGGGGCCTTCCCCTTGCCTGCCCAGAGGCAGAAAGGGGCGCTTTGTGTTTGTTTATACAAGGTTGGGGGGCTGTCCCCAGTCCTTGTTCGTTTTGGCGTGCGAAGCCTGGCCTGACCCTGGCTTCTGTTCGAAGTCCAGGGGGCCTGCCCACTGCCTGCCCAGAGGCGGGGAGGGGGGCTTTGCGTTTTTTATACAAGGTTGGGGGGCTGTCCCCAGTCCTTGTTCGTTCGGCACGTGGGGCCCGGCCTGCCCCCTACCTGCCCAGAGGTAGGCAGGGGGATTTAAAATTTTGTTGGGGGCCTATTTTCCTTGGTTTGAGTAACAGGGGGGGCCTCCCCCTATTGCCCCCTGCTCGTTTGTGTGTAAGAAACTGCTAATTTTGAACATACAACGAGTATGAATTGCAGACTTTCATTTCTTCGGAAAAACTGTTACTGCCATTTGTAGTCGGAGTCGTCGACATTCTATTTTGACCGTCCTCCGCCAGTTTTCTTTGAAAGGGAAAAGACTACCTGGTTTCCTAGTCTTAGACGTAGTATCTTTTCAAAGTGTCCGCATTCTAGTGGGCAGCTAGTTCTTGGCCTTCAAGATTGGCGATTTTGTTGGTGCCTGGCCCCTTAATCTGGGTTACCTCGTATGGGCCCTCCCAGTTGGCGCTCAGCTTTCCATGTTCACGCAATTTTCCCACTGCCTGCGTTTTTCTTAAGACCAAATCTCCCACTTGGAAGCTTCTCTCGTTTACCCTTCTGTTGTATGCCCTCCTCATTCGTTGCTGATAGGAGGCTATGTTAATGCTGGCTTCTTCCCTGACTTCGTGGACTAGGTCCAGGGCTTCAGCCATCAATGCTTCGTTATCCGCTCTGTTATACTGTTGGGACCTCAGGGTAGGTATTCTTGCTTCTATGGGTAGCAGGGCCTCTGCTTCATAGACCAGGCCAAAAGGAGTCTGCCCTGTAGACTCTTTGCGGGTGGTTCTGATTGACCACAGGATGCTTGGAAATTCATCTGCCCATCTGCCCTTAAGGTCATCTACCATTTTCTTTAACCCATTCAAGATTTGCTTGTTGGCAGCCTCAGCCTGCCCATTAGTTTGTGGGTGGCAGACGGCGGAATAAGCGACTGCTATTCCGTGTCCTTCCAGCCAGATTCTCAAGGGGTCATTGTCAAATTGCCTTCCATGATCAAACACTAGCATCTTTGGCAGGCCAAACCTGGTTATGATGTTCCTCCATATGACCTTCCTGACTGCAGGCTCAGTGATGTTAGGGACTGCTTCAGCTTCAATCCATTTTGTAAAGTAGTCAATCCCTACTATCAAAAACTTCCGGCCTCCCGTGGCTGCAGTGAAGGGGCCCAATATGTCCATTCCCCATTGAGCGAAAGGGATAGAAGATAGGATTGGCCTGAGCTCCTGGGCCGGGGCATGAATTGATGGGGCAAAGAGTTGGCACTTCCTGCATTTTCGAGTTAGATCCTTCGCATCTGCTAGCAGGGTTGGCCAGTAGTACCCTGCTCTCAAAGCTTTGTGGGCCAGGGACTTCCCTCCTATAAGATGACCGCAGATTACAGAATGAATGTCATCTAGGACCTCCTCAGCCTGCCTTGCCCCCAGACCCTTGAGCAGGGGTGAGGAAAATGACTTTTTGTACAGGTCATCTCCTACCATTATAAACCATGCGGCCCTTGCTAGTGTCTTTCTTTTTTGAGCAGAGTCAGATGGCAGAGTCCCATGCCTTTTGAATTGGATGATCGGGGTCATCCAATCTTCAGGGCCAGTTTCTTCAATGACATTAACTGGCTGGCAGGGGGTGGTAGATTTTTCTTGGACTACGTCCACCCAGACCGATATCCGTATGTCCTGCAAGCTGGAGCTGGCTAGTTTTGACAGGGCATCTGCCCGTTTATTCTGGGACCAGGGGATCTGCCTGATTTCATAGGACTTGAGCTCTGACAGCTCCTAGTTTACTTTATCCAAATACGCAGCCATTCCCTGGTCTCTTGCTTCATATTCTCCGTTGATTTGGTTGGCGATGAGCTGGGAGTTTGTTGCTAAAACAACCCGCTCTGGCCCTGCGGCTCTGGCCAAATTTATGCCTGCGAGGACGGCTTCATACTTGGCCTCATTGTTGGATGCAGGGAAGGTGAACCTGAGAGCGTGCTCGAAGTCCGTTCCTTCAGGGCTGGTCAGTACGACCCCGGCCCTTGCTCCGTTGGCTGTGGAGGATCCATCTGTATATAATATCCATTCGCCGGCAGGGGGATCGTCTTCCTCTGAATGCGAGCATTCGGCCAGAAAATCCGCCAAGGCTTGTGCCTTGATGGCTGCCCTGGGTTGATAGGATATTCCCAGTCCGCTCAGCTCAATGGCCCATTTTAGCAGCCTTCCCGACTTCTCGAATTTTTCCAGGACTTTTTCCAGTGGTTGGTCAGTCAGCACTATGACAGGGTGCGCCTCGAAGTATGGTCTGAGCTTTCGGGCTGCGATGACGACTGCGTAGGCTGCCTTTTCCACCACCGGGTACTTTTTCTCTTCTGCCCCCAGGGCATGACTTATGAAGTATATAGGCTGCTGAGAGCCTGCTTCTTCTCTTAGGATAACTGCGCTTATGGTTGAGTTTGTCACAGCGATGTATAGGAAGAGCTTCTCCCCTGCCACTGGCCTTGCCAGGGTGGAGAGTTTCTTTAAGTGCTCTTTGAGCTGCTTGAAAGCCTCTCTCTGCTCATCCTCCCATCTGAACTGCTTGTTTCCTTTCAAGATTTTGAAGAACGGGGTTGATTTGTCTGCTGACCTGGCGATGAAGTGCGCCAGGGCAGCCATCCTGCCAGTCAGGCGTTGGATGTCCCTTATAGTCTTGGCTCTAGCAGGTCCAGGACGGCCTGAACTTTCTCAGGGTTGGCGTCTATCCCCCTGGCACTGACTAGAAAGCCTAAGAATTTTCCTGATCGAACTCCAAATGTACATTTTTTGGGATTGAGCTTCATTTTGTATGTTCGCAGGGAGGAGAAAGTCTCCTGCAAATCCATCAGGTGCTCCTTTTCCCCCTACTTTTTACGATGGCGTCGTTGACGTAGGCCTCTAGGTTCCTTCCCTTCTGATTTTCGAAGACCTTGTCAACTAGCCTTTGGTAAGTGGCGCCCGCGTTTTTAAGTCCAAATGGCATCATCTTATACATGTAGGTGCCATAGCTGGTGATGAAGGCGCACTTCACCCTGTCGGGCTGCCAAAGATACACCTGATGGTACCCTGAAAAAGCTCCAAAAAACTCAGCATGGAGTATCCACTAGTGGCGTCTACCAGCTGGTCTATTCTTGGAAGGGGGTAGCAGTCTTTCGGGCAGGCTTTGTTAAGGTTTGTGAAGTCCACGCATATCCTCCATGCCCCTGAGGACTTTTTCACCATTACTACATTTACTAGCCATTCAGGGTAGTCGCAAACTTCTATGAAATCTGCCTTCAGTAGTTTTTCTACTTCCTCTTTGATGGCTAGGTCCTTTTCTGCAGACATGTTTCTCTTTTTCTACTTCACAGGGCGGGCGTCAGTGTTTACATTCAGCCTGTGAATGATAAAAGCTGGATCGACTCCCGGCATTTCATCCGCCGAGTAGGCGAAAACATCCCTGTTACTTCTTAGGACCTCAATCAGCTCTGCTTGGTAGGACTCTTCCAGGTCAGCCCCTATGAGGACCTGTCTCCCTGGCTCTAGGTCCACCAGCATGCTTTCCCCCCCAGGTTCAAGGTGGTCAGCTGCCTGCTGGTCAGCTGGAATCTCACCCTCCCTGCTGGGGGAACCATTAGCTTTTCTTTTTCCCTTTCTTTGGGTTTCATGGGTTTGCAGGGCCACAGATTAGCATTGTCTGGCTGATTCTTGGTCTCCGTGCACTTTCACCTCCATACCAAAGTCTGTTACATAGGCTACAGTCAGAGCCCTGATCGATATGGCGGCTTCAATTTCGTCCAGGGTAGCTCTGCCTATCAGGGCGTTGTATGAAGATCTTGCGTCTACTACTACAAATGAAGCCCTGACATTCCTGGCGGAGGCTTCCTCCCCAAATGTTACTGGCAAGTCAATAATCCTCATGGGAAGTACGCCTGCTCCGCTGAATCCATATAGTGATCCAGGGGCCGGCCTGAGGTGCCGCTTTTCCAAGTTCATTTTTTCAAAAGCGTCCTTATACAAGAGGTTTGTATAGGCGCCTGTGTCCACCATGCATCTTTTCACGATATGATTGCTGATCTCGAGGGACAGAACTAAAGGGTCACTATGGGGGTATATTACTCACCCTGCATCATCAGGGTGATGCTCAGGGTGACTCCTTTGGGAATTCTTGCTCTTTCAGCGTAGCAGATTTGGTTTCGTAACTCACGAATTTGCCTTTTCTGACTTCTCCGGCTTGTCTGACCTTCTGTGCTCCCTGACACTACGTGGATAATCATACGGTTCTGCGCAGAGCCCTCAGGCTTCTCCACTGTGTCCTTCTGGGTCTTGTTCCTTGCTGCATAGTTGCTCAGCCAGCCATTCCTGATGAGTTTCTCAATCTCATCCTTCAGGTGGCGGCATTCCTCGGTGGTATGCCCTACACAGTCATGGAACGTGCATAATTTCTTGGGGTCCCCCTTCGGGCTGCGTGGCTTGTTTGGGCGGTTCCATTTAGCCGTCTCTTTCTCTATCTCAAAGATCTCTGCCCTGGATTTGTTGAGAGTTGTATAGCTGCCAAATCTGGGCTGGTATACCACGCGCTTCTTTCTGGGGGTATCTCTCTCCTCGGCTCTATGCTTCCCTGTTTCTGCTTTTCCGCGTCCACCCTGCGGTCACCCCTGCGGCCTGGCAGGCCCTGCGGAGGTATCCGGCAGGCTGTGGAACTCTTTCTGCAGCATGAAACCTTCCGCAATTTTTTGCGCCTTGGCTAGGGTCTCAGGCTGAGCCCTGATCATTTGATTTTTCATTTCCCCTGGGAGCAGCGAGATGGTCAGTGCGTACGCCGCCGTTGAGTCATCGACTTCTTTGACCTGCTGGTAGGACAGATCAAACCTCTTCAGATACTCCCTGACACTTTCGCCCTTTTTCTGCTTTAGGGTCATCAGGTCAAATCGAGTGAGCCGACGCCTCTTGTTCCCTGCATATTGCTCCAAGAAAGCTTCGGCCAGCTCTATGAAGAAACTAATTGAACCCTGACGAAGATCCCTGAACCATCCCTGCGCTAGTCCAACAAAGGTAGTTGGAAAGACTTTGCACCAGACTGCATCGTCCACATCATACATGCCCATGTGACTTTCAAATGCTGCCAAATGATCCTCTGGATCTGAGGTCCTGTCAAATTTGACGGAGGGCATTTTTATCTTTGGGATGGGATACTCTTGTACATCAGGGTGGAGAGGAGTTTTTGTGGGCCTGCCTACCATTCGTGACCTGCTTCCCCCAGAGTGGTAACCGTGGTCATCCCATTTTCCAGGGGTCGGTTTACTTGCACTGGGGGAGCGGTGCCTCGGTGGCCGCCTGCTCATAGCTTTGTCCTCCCTCTCAGGGGAGGGATGTCTGGATCGCTTTCTCCGGGGTTGGTCAAGATTATCATCCTGGCGATGCCTTGACTCGAGTGGTCGTCCCTGGTTAAGCCTGGATTGCAGGCTTTGGGACAGCCCTGGAGCTGGTTGTTCCTCCGCCGCCGGCGTCAACCTAGAGAAGATCCCTCCATGTCTCTCTCCCAGGCGTTTAGATGCAGGCTCCCAGGGCCTCATTCGTTCTTGGAGATTTTGGGATAGACCCTCCTTTTCCTGGCAGCGGTGGACTCTGTAGTGTGTATAGAAAATGCTTGTTGCTGAGCTGGCTGCTCTGGGTTGGTGGCAATGCGCTTCTGGGCCTGCTGATACCCCTGAGCAATCCTTACTGCCCTCCGTTGAATGTTCCTGGCAGCGGTTCGCTTCGTACCCCTGGCAGCTCCTCCACTTTCAAAGTGAAGCTGCCTAGGAGTAGTTCCGATCCTGCCAACCAAGTCTTCTGGGGTGAACTCTTGATTAAGCATTGCTCAAAAGAAGGCTGCAGTTTGTGCAACCTGGACAGGGGTGAGGTTCAAATTAGGCCTCTGATGGCAAACCTGCCCAGCTGCAACTGCAGCTCCTCCATCAGGCGCCCCATGAAGGCTGGCGCGCCCTACGCCTGGGATTGTTGTAGCAGGTGTTCTCCCAGGCACAGGCGTTCCATATAGGGGGATCACCGGTGATACCATTGGACCCGCCCCAGAACTGGCCTCTATGATTTCAGGCATTTTGTTGTGATTGATTGTGGTTGATTTTTGTGGGTGATTCGTGGGTACAACCAAATACGTCCCCACAGACGGCGCCAAATTGTTTTGGTATGGAAACAATTAAACCCGACTTTGGATTCGGGTCTTACAAATGTGATGATGCTTGAACGGTCAATGTTTGACTTCCTTTAATCTCCCCTTCTCCTCACTCCGGCGATCGGACTTCCCCGGCGAAGACGGTCTGCCCCTGCACAATGAACGCACAGGGCCCCGGATGTGTCCGGGGGAATCCTCTCCGATGCCTAAGTCAGTCCGTGAATAGCCTTTAGGAACCTAGCTCGTAAGGAACTAGGTGGCGGTTTTAGAGTGAGAGTCTAGAGAGAGAAAATCCCAACCCCTCTCAAGTGGGAAATGGGAGAGTATTTATACCCTCCCACAAGAGAGAGAAAGAGAAGTGGAGAGAGGAAGAATGGATGGATGAGGGGGTGACAAGTGGCTTCACCTTATCCACCCATTCTCCTTTACCTTAGGCGAAATGACGGAAGGGCTCCTGGATTCCCCTGCTCTTGCTGGGGGTTGGAACACCCTGAGGGCCAGCAGGCAGGGGGGCTTGAATGCCCTGTTCGGCTGGCGGCATGGCCCTGTCGGGCAGGTGCGTGCCTTGGAGTATTTCAGTAATTTTTGTAGGATGGTTATGTTGGGCAGGCTCTCCTTTGTTCCTGGGGCGGATCACCCTGGGGCCTCATGGGCAGGCGACCCGCAGCAGTTTTGTCAACTCCCATCAGTATTAATCTCTTGTAACTAGTATATATATTACCTTCTACGCATCTGTTAATAATAATAATTCAAAATATTCAAAATATTTAACATGGTATCAGGAATCCTCTCGATCTTGATAATAATCTCCGTTGCTCTCACCCTCGGCATACATATGGCATCCTCCAGTGTAACCATTCCCAACTCCGCCGAACCTTCCAAACCTCTAATAGCCATCCACACCAGTCGCTATGTCGATCTCAAACCCAACACCTATCGAGCTTGGCGCTTTCAGATCACCTGACTCCTCATGAGGTACAGGCTGTTCAGCTTTCTTGATGGGTTTCGCACTCCACATCCCGAAACCATCTCCCCTGCTGCCTCGGACGAAAAATATGGCGCTCCACCTAAACCCAAACCCAACCCTACCCACACCACATGGTTCTGTCAAGACCAACTCATCTCTAGTGGCATCACTAGCACCTTACACGAGAATATTGCACCCATCATTCCCGATGCCAATACCTCTAAAGAAGCTTGAGATCTCCTTACTCAAACCTATACTAACCCCTCCCGTGGTCACATTCTCCAAATAAAAGAATGTCACCAACCTCTTCCTTGGCACATCCACCATACCCGATGATTGCCTTTTATCTAGGATCGGTCGTTAACGATTGGGTAGAGGATCAAACAATATTTGTAAGACTCGAGAAAACATAAATGTAGATGTGGTAGGTCGAGGTCGGTCGATAGGGATGACGGTAGGTTGATCGAGAAAGAGCCTAATGTGTTTGGGATCTAAATTTGGGGGTTTTGAGTCGAGACTACACTAATGACGCAATTAATTAAGATGACAAGAAATAATCAATAAGAGAAAACCGTTATGGGGAGTCAGGGAATCGAAAATCGGGTTTTACAAACCAAAAAATTATGAGGTCGGTCACAAAGTCGATAAAGGGAGAAAGCCACCTTTCGATTTCTTCTCCCAACTTAACTAAATCCCTCTTTTGCAGTGAAATGGATAAATCTCAAGTCAAAGTAACTCCTACCCCGAGTTTCCGCATATTGATAAGAGTGAGTCAAGGTCAACCCGGTTGGCCAAACTAAGTCAGCAGAAACACAAAAACCTTGAACAAGATAAATCAACATATATGCAACCAATTCACAATTCCTCAATTCATATCACCCAAAATTCTCCTCCCCTAACCCCCTAACTTAAAGTCTACTCACAATTCATGGGAAAATTATCAAAAACATTAACAAAGGAAATCATGCTAATAACATGCATGGTGATAAAATCTAGAGAAATTAAATCTACCACAACGGAAGAAACTAAAATCAACAATTGAAAATACTCATCAATTCATAAACAATGCAAGAAAAATCAAAGGAAAAAATGAAATAGAGTCGAAATAAGAGTAAAAACTAAACTAGAGAAAAAGGGAGAGGAAGAGAAGTATACCAACAATGGAGGAAAATAAGGATGAAGAAGATGAAGATGCATAAAAATAAAGATGAATCTTTGAAGAAGAAGAACAATGGATTTGTCACTAATCTTTTGATATTCTCCCAAAAACTTCCTAATTACATATAGAGTTGATTACAATAATTTTGATCTAAACTAGAGGAAAGAGATGAAAATTGATGAAAACTATGAAGTTTTTCTAAAATGAGTCTCTCCTTTTCCATCTAATCTAGGTTTAGCTATATATAGCGCTTTGCTTAATGAATCACTAAACCAAGCCCAAATCTGATGTTTTTGCACTTGAGTGAAACTTTTGCCCTATGGATCTTTAAAGGGTGAAATTTCGCCCTGCAGATTTTTTTAGATTCACGAGACATTTCCTTCGGGTGAAACTTCACCCAGTGGTTTCACTCTGTGGACTTTGATTCCAGATTTTGAAATTTGGGATACCAATACCGTCGGGCGAAACTTCGCCCGGTGGGTAAAAGTTTCTCCTAGTCATTTCGCCCCGTGGTTTCACTTAATGAAGATCTTCGGGGAGGCAGATATGTTGTCGGACGAAACTTCGCCCGATGAGATCTCATCGGGTGAAACTTCACCCGACGGATTCTTTGACCTTTTTTCTTGTTTCACTCCTTGTTGTTTGAACTTTTTGGCTTCTTGAGATGCTTCTAGACGGTATTCCACTCTCTTGTGCTTGTGGAAACTCAGACATGCTCTTGGAGACGAATCCTATCAAAATCTCACATTAGAATAGCTATGAGATAAGGTACTTCAATGCATGCAAGTTGGGTCTTGCTCAAAAATGGTGGATGCTACTAAACACACAAAAACACATAAGCACAAAAGAATAGGCGCATCCAAAGAGAAAATAAAGCACCGAATCCCTCATTAAGATGGCGAGAAAGACACCGATTACTTACTCAAACAATCATAAACATTCCAAATTAAATCACCCAAGTGAAAATGGACCAAAGTCTAATAGTATGGCATTAAAGCAATAAAAGTGTTGATAAATTATCTTGATTCTCTTAATCTTCTAAAGGGGTACGACATGGTGTTAAACGGAATGGAAATGAGTGCACCCTGGAGTTATTCGACACTGTAGGTAGGTGCAATCCCGCTCTCTTTAGCTAAGGCTAACAGGGTCGTTTCAAACTCAAATTATCCGAATTAGTCCAAACAAAAAGTGGAGAAGTGTTTACAAAATGTGGTGGATCGAGTGATCACCGCTTTCTTCCTTCCTCGGGACTCAGTCATAATCATAGGTATAGTCTTGTTGAGAACTTGGTCGGTTTAAAAATTGCTCAAGAGATGTTTGACCTTGCTTTTTTAGAACACATTTTTTAGCGTGTCTTGATAGGTGACCAGTACCGGATGCGCTTAAGCCACTTAAAACTTTGCCACATACATTACAACGAGCTTTTTGTTTACATTTACTTTTAGTAAAACTTAGTCGGCCATACGTCACTTCTCGTAGCCTTTGCATTTATTACAGTTATTTCTTTTTCCGTCATCCATTCTATCTCAGTACTGGTTTGTTCAGTTGTTTCACTTGTTTGTTGGACATGTTGGGGTTGTGGCCTGATATGTGTAGATGAGTCGGGTGTGGACGTGTATTGACTCTGCAATGGTATAAATGGCATAAACGGCAATTGTGTGTAAGGCGGGGGTAGCGGTGGTCTGTCCAACATTGTTCGGTCATTGAAATTAAATTGGTAAGGTTGTTGGGACGACCCTTAGCCGGTTTGATCGAAACCAAAAGAGGTCGGGGTGCTATATTGGCTTCTGGGAAAGTAAGAAGACGGGAAACCGGACCATTGGTTGGGGATGAGGTTAAATCCCAGTAGGGTCATATTATATTGACCTTGTCTGAGATTCTGGCATGTCCTTGTACCTCCGATTGTGGTGTTTGTGAACTGGACGCTTGTGATTGTTCTACGCTACATTGACGTGATCGACTCCTTTTTTACTCAGACTCAGTGTGACGTGATTTTGACATGATTTATATTCTTTAACGGGTTGTAAAATTTAATTAACAATTTGAGTGAAACTAATTAACAATACGATTACCAAGTTAATTAACAATTAAGATTATCAATTTGATTAAAAATTTAATTAACGACTTAATTAAAATTTACCAAAAAAATTTAATTAAGAAATCAATTTATTAACAAATTAGTCATAAGCTAACTAATAAAAATCAACAATAATTAACAAAAATATAGTAAATGAGATTAAGTTAGAAAATGCAAACAAAGGGTGGAGAATTCCGGAGATAGCAATCGAATAATGATATTCGATAGAATATAATTAATAGCCCAAAAACCCGAATATGCCGAAAAACCCGTTGCTCTCAAATCGATACTTCAATCTCGTAATTAAGCCCCAGAAAATCGAAAACGCAACGAAAAGTCAAAAACCTTCAAACAAATTATTATATTAAAATTAGTAAAAAAAAAATTTATATAATAATTTTTATAAGATAAGTAATCATTTGTATAAGTTATATTATAAGATTAGTATGAGATTTAGAATAAGATTAACATAATAATTGGTAACTAGTCATCATACCTGTGCACCGCACGGGTCTACATTGTTTTATGCCATTTATAATTCGTTGTGTCGTATTTTTGCCTCATTATCCAATAATTTTTTAATTATTTATAAAAAAAAATTGATTTCATGTATTTGTAACTTTATTTACATACTTTCACGATAATTCGTAATATCATAAGCAGTACATGGAGTAATGCATTATTCGACGTTAAAGCGATAACTCAATAACTATGGGCTATTGGCGTGAGTGCTAACCTTTTGTGTTTGTAAGAATGTAAGAGAATTATTATTGACGAAAATGAGATATAACGCTATAAGATGTAATGTATAATACCTACTCGTAATAAATAGATTTTTTTGAACTTTTATTAGAGAACGTAATCTTCTTGAATTGTGGTTTTGTCTTTTTCTTTGTTTTTCTCTTGCATTTTTATTTGGAATTTTCAAATTTTCGCCACTTTTACTACTTTGTAGGCTTCTTAAGGTCGTGGATCGTTGATGTGGTAGAAGTAGTAAATGATACTCCATACATTGTTAGTTATATGTTGTCTTGGAGTTTTTTTCGATGAGTATACATCTTCTGATAAGTCTATTATTTTTTTTTCAAGACTAATAAGGTGAAAATCGGGTATTTTGAGCGCACACATTTTCACACGTAGCAATAATAAGCCTGCAAGATGAAGCTAAAAATTTTGGTAATAGGTGAAATACAAATTAGAATTATCCCAAAAATGTTAGCTCTGTAATAGTTTTTGTATTCATTGTTGTAGGTGAAAATAGAAGTATAGATAAGGAAGGGAAGATAAAGTCATGAAGCGCGTGCGCTGGGAGCTGAAGAGCCTTTTCTCTCTTCTTTATTCTTTCTGAATTGATTTTTTTTCCTAATCAAAGCATAACATGTGGCCTTATTAGAAGTTGATACGAAGTATTAGATAAAAGTTGGATGGGGATGGTTTGTTTGAATTTTAATAAAGTACGGGGTTGTGCTTGTTTTATATACGGAGTATATCCCTTGTTATTCTTGTTATTTTTCTTTTTTATCCTTATATTTTACTCTTATCATGAAATTGTTTGTTTATACTTTGGTGCATGCATCATTTTACATAGATGTAGTGATTATGCAAGCAACCATATTTTGTATTACAATTCGATACGAAAATATCAAAAAACAATCCGCATACTAATTCGATGCACGGGTATGTGACCCGTGAAATTCACGGGTTTATCCGTTTGAAAATTGTGTGTACGGATTCTTGATAATCATGAGCAAGTCTTTCATTCATTGTACATGTTGGTTCAAAAATATGTGCGAACAATTTTTGCATGCCTAAGCGGATAGTAAACGCTTTGAATTTAGTTTCAATTTCAATATTTGGATCCAAAATTTTAGGTCGTCACCGATTATTATACACATCAATCTCACTAATTCAACAATGTCACTAAACTACATAACTTATACATCGACCAGTTTCATGTTAGCATATTATTAACATGACATAAATAAAACATAATTCCCATAAATCTTTGAACAACATGAATGTCATAAAAGATTAATTAAGACGAGATTAAGACATACCTCATTATGGAATAAGTCGAAATCTAATACGAACGATATTAGATCTCTATAAAATGACTTCATAAATAATAAGACGATTTGGAATAATAATAATACGTCTTCATATGATCTTCAAATAATAATAATAATAATAATAATAATAATAGGTATGATTTCATAATTAATAGGCATGGTTTCTCCGTCTTGTCCTATAACGTAATAAGTGTTGTTATCGTTATTCATGCATTACGTTTTTATTCCTCATAGAGTTTCTGATGGGGAAGACTCCATTATATAGGCAGAGAGAGGACCGGTTTCCTATTAGGGTTTTAGATTACGGTAATCTCGACCTTCCATCAAGGTTGAGTAAATATGGAAAGACTCCTTATTTAGTCCGATATTATTGTGATAGCATATCTCTTAAAGATTCGATTTCCAATAAGACCATAATTATGAGGAAGAAATATTAGCATAATAATAAGGAAGATTTATTGCATATCCCGTAATATTATTATATCATAAAATATTCTTACAGTCTCCCACTTGGTCGATTGGAACATCTGTAATGTTATTTAGAGAATATAAGTTGCGCATACTATGCTAAAACATATATTTTAAATCGACGTTCATAAGTGTCTTGATTAATTCAATCATTAAAGAGAGTCATGGCGTGCACATGTCAATCTGCAACATGATTACTTCCATGTACCACTACATCAACAAATTGAACAGTTAGGCCATAAGTGGAGTTCTACGTAATGGTCCACATAATGTCTTAAAAAGACTATATTTCCGTTATCATTTATCCAATATTAAATGTGTACACATTGGAAAACAGAAATAATATTATTATTACAAGGGTAGAATTGTTAATGAGATCTCATTAATTTCGTGATCTAACATCTTGCTTGAGTAAAAGATATTTAAGGTTCATGTGTTTTGATCCCTTAGATATCATATCATTCATGGAGCTAGAAAAATATTGCAATTCTTTATTATCACGGTAATTACGCAATCATGCTTCTTATATTAAAGGCTCATAACAAGTCACATATTCAGCTTTCATGGTGGAAATATAAAGCAAATGTGAGTATAGTGTCTTGTGTCATAACATCCCCATAATCTGAAGTTGAAAAATCAGTCACCTGTGGGTGATCTAATTTTCTATATGTGAGCATCAATAATGTCAGATTTATCTGAGCATACATTAAGTTCCCAACCATAATGCATAAGGATATTATTTAGTCATTTCAATACATAAGTCTTGGTTCTATGTAATAAACCAAGATCGTTTCTGACTAATAAAATATCATCATATAGAATCAAATATATGAACTTACTCCCACTGATCTTGAGATTTATGCATAGGTCAACGATATTTTCTTTAAAATCGGTAATGATTTTATCGAACTTTAAGTACCATTGTTTCAATGCTTGTTTCAGTCCATACAATGAATTCTTAAGTCTTAATGTTGGTATTATCCAACGCAAGAATAAAATACATAATCTGTCAGATCTTTCCCAAAATTAATGGAATGATATTTAATTTGAGCAGCACTTTCAGAAGTTAAGTCAGTCGTCTTGTCTTTGCGAAGACAATTATCCAGTTTCATCAACTTCAAGACGAACTTAAATTACTCTTTTCATTCAGAATAGTTTGTTCGTTCCATTAAGCTCGAAAACAGAATTATCATAAGATTTCACTTGGTTAGGTAAATTTTAGTTGTTATAAAATAAGACAACATAAATAATAAGGCTTTAATATGTGAAACAACACATCTTTAATAATAGTGCTCCTGTGGGTAATCACTAAAATATTTAAATAAATAGAATGTTACAATATAATCTACCTGCGGGTAAATATATATTTCTATATGTGAACGATATAATGAATAGAATGTTACACATGTCAAATAATCTACCTGCGGGTAAATATATATTTTTATATGTGTGAACGATATAATGACAGTAGTATGTCAAAATCAAACTTGAGTTGTAAATTCACTGCGGTGAAATTTGACCATAAGAATTTCATATTAACATCATCTAAAACCGGAATATGAAATTATATTTTATCATAAATCATTCTTTGTCAAACGAATAATTATATCGAATGAGCATAAACAATACGGTCAAAACGTATTTCAGTAAATCATGTAATCAAAGGAGGATATTATAATCATATCGTCATGAGACTACCCATCAAATAATAGAATATTAAGTCATAATATCATGTTCATCAAAGTTTCCGTACATCATAACAACAACAATAATAATGACAAAGATAACCGTAAATTGACAATAATTCGTCAATATTATGCTCGTTAACTAAGTCCAAATTATTATTATTACGAAAAACTCAAACTTTTATCCAATACATAATTAGTGCATAAAAATAAAATTATGCAACATGATTTATGGATGCAGTACTATAATTCGTTAAGTATCTCATGTTCATTCTTAACATTAATACATCATATTAAAAAAATCAAGCAATTAACTTGAATAACAAATCAAGTAAGCAACCAATCATGGGACTAATTCAACTAATAAGTGCATCGTGGAGAGATAACATTATATATTTGATTATAATTGTTACAAATTAATTGCATGAGAGTATGATTTACTATTTATCAGTTATGTGTAAACAAAATATATACCCTTATTGTTGATTTACACAATCACACGCATACAACATTCACACCGCTAACAAATACTTAATGGACATATACGTTTATAATACGGACTAATAATATGACGTATAATCTTAATCTTAATTAATGGACAATCATGAGTTCAATAACCTAAGCTCTGATACCACATGTTAGCATATTATTAACATGACGTAAATAAAACATAATTCCCATAAATCTTTGAACAACATGAATGTCATAAAAGATTAATTAAGACGAGATTAAGACATACCTCATTATGGAATAAGTCGAAATCTAATACGAACGATATTAGATCTCTATAAAACAACTTCATAAATAATAAGACGACTTGGAATAATAATAATACGTCTTCATATGATCTTCAAATAATAATAATAATAATAATAATAATAATAATAGGTATGATTTCATAATTAATAGGCATGGTTTCTCTGTCTTGTCCTATAACGTAATAAGTGTTGTTATCGTTATTCATGCATTACGTTTTTATTTCTCATAGAGTTTCTGATGGAGAAGACTCCATTATATAGACAGAGAGAGGACCGGTTTCCTATTAGGGTTTTAGATTACGGTAATCTCGGTCTTCCATCAAGGTTGAGTAAATATGGTAAGACTCATTATTTAGTCCGATATTATTGTGATAGCATATCTCTTAGAGATTCGATTTCCAATAACACCATAATTATAAGGAAGAAATAATAGCATAATAATAAGGAAGATATATTGCATACCCCGTAATATTATTATATCATAAAATATTCTTACATTTCAATGATATGTTCTTTATTTATTTTAACCTTAGTATTTTTTTTGTAAAAGTATCACTAAACATGGATTTATGCACGTCCCTTCAACAAATTGGACCTAGTGTTTTAATATAGTGAAAATCATGGAGATATTCATTTTCACTTTTTTTAATTTATACTAACTCTATACTTTGTTTGTTAAACTACTATATTCACTTTCCCTATTTTCATATATGTATTTTGTTTTTGTGATTAAAATAAATAATGTTCATTACCTTGAGATTCAAACAGTAAATAGTAAATACATTACCCAAATAACTTGTACTCTTTAAAATGTTACTTTAAATTAACACTCAAAATATTGCAATTTTCTCTCAATCATTTTTTGTATATTACTTCCACTTTGAATATAATTAAAATTTCACTCCTATAAGAAAAACAAAGAGTTTAATGTTATCTTGAAATGTGATTATAAACATAATAATTAATATAAAGATAAAAAAAATATAATATTATACTTGAAAAAAAATATAGATTTAACATGCAGTCATTGGCTTCGCATAATTTCGGTAAATAAAATAAATTCCGAAGATAAAATTTCGAACTAAAATTAGAATCCACAAACAATAATGCAAATTCAAACGAATTATCATGTATTAAAAATTGGTGGTCATATTCATGGAGTAAAGCAATCGAAATGTGAATACAAACTCCCAAATGTCTTTTTATCATCTCTCCATGGCTTTATATATTTTTTTAAGTTATACTATGATGTTGTTAATGCTATATTTAATATTAACTTTGATTAATCTTTAAGACGAAATAGATAAAAATATAATATATTATTTTTTTTAGTTATAATAGGAAGTTCTTAATGCAAGATAATATAATGATTAATATTAACTTTAATTGACTATCAAGACAAAAAGGAGATGAAAGGGTAAACCAACCAAACTATTAAGTTATTTTTTTAGAAAACTATTAAGCTTTCTTAATAACAATAAATTTATATTTTAAGTGAAATACATATCAAGTTTTGTTTGCCCCAAATAATTGGTAGTCATTGGTATTTTACTTAAACCAGCAGTCAAAATATTGAAACTTTTTTCAATCATATTTTGTAAAATACAACAACTTTAAATATAAATAAAAGTTCACCTTTATCAACAAAAAATTAATTTGATTTAAAGCTAACTGTAAAATTTATTTATAAATCAATCAATATAAAGATAAACAAAAATATAATATTATACTTGAAAATGGAGAAATTGCAGACTTGAATACTTGCTTCGCATAAATTCTCTAAAGAAAATGCAAAGGTAAAATTAGAACTAAATTAGAATCAATAAACGACAATGCAAATCGATGTCTTACAAAACTGAAGGTAATGTCTAAAAAATAAAGTGAGTGAAATGTAAATACGAAGTCCTCGCGTCTATCTCAATCATTTGTTTACATTTGATTATATGAACCAAGGTTCTATAACCTTATTCACTAATATCACTATCGGAAACCAGGGTTCTATAGCCTTAGATTTTGGAAGGTTGGCAGGGGGATACGGAACGGGAGCATTCTCCTACGTCGTATGTAACACCCTTTATTCATCAATGCTACTCCCCCTATTACTAAATAATAGAAAGCTTGCGCACATACGGAGTTACTAAATGTCGTCGTTTAATTTGGGTATAATAACTTACGGAATATTAATTAATTTGTATTTGAATGTATCAGGTATTACGACAATGCATACTATGCAAAAATAGGAGGAATAAGCACAACAGAGATGAATTTCCTGGTCTGTTCTTACCTCCAAAGAGAAATGATGCTGCTTTATACCCCCCTCAATATCGTCATTTCCGACAGTAATAATGCGTCCTTGAGTATAGCTAAGTCCGTGAATAAGAAGACGTTCCTTCACTCTTGTTTGGTTGACGATGGATATGATAGTAATGCCATGAATGATTATAACAACAAATACGATGGTGTATGTATGAATCTGAAAGCAGGCTAGAATTTTGTACATTTGGATGGTGTATTCAACTCCTTCCTTTTAAATTTATAGCTTCAATTTGGTTGCTACATGATTAATGAGGACTACCTCCTTAACTCTCCCTTCTTTTCATCTTCCACCCAATCATAACTACCTCCTTTTCATCTTCCACTTAACCCTCCTTTTCATCTTCCATAACTCCCTCATTTTCATCTTCCACTTAACCCTCCTTTTCATCTTCCATAACTCCCTCATTTTCATCTCCCACTTAACTCTTCTTTTCAAAGTTTCATAACTCCCTCATTTTCATCTTCCACTTAACTTCCTCATTTTCATCTTCCATAACTCCCTCCTTTTCATCTTTCACTTAACCCTCCTTTTCATCTTCCACTTGTAAGAATTATGGGTCTGATACAATATATGTGGACAACATTATTTGGACCTATTGTATTTATTAGCTATCATTAAAGTTGAGCCTAAATACGTGATCCATCATAATACAAATGATACGGGCTTATTTACGTCTTATAAAGTATGGGTCAGATATTATAATAGTGTAGAGACCCATTAGGGCTTTATGGGATATATGATGGGCTTATCCACTAAAGGCGACTAATATAGGTCACCAGGGTTTCACACCCCTCCCTATATATAGTCAGGGTTATGGTCCCTGATAGCACACTTTTAGACCTAATCTCTCATATATCCCATCGGTATGGAGAAACCCAAAAGGCGAGTGTGTCTGTTAGAAGACTATAATCGGGTGATTCCCATTCCATCTTCCTTCTCCAATTGAGTCAGGTACGCTTCCGCTATTCGGTATATACCAATTAATTTAGTATGAAGTTTCAGTCTTGAGTCAGATTAAATCTAACAAGTGGTATCAGAGCCGTCTTCATATTGAATTATTTGGGTTAGATATATTCGATTCATTGGTTGGCTTTAATTTTTGGAATCACGTTGATTGGGGGTGGGCCGCCTGACAATCAACTGCCTGCTATGCAGGCACCAGGACGATTCCTGTCGGAGAGTCGAAAGACCAACCCCCGGCAAGGACCGAGAACAAAGCATGAAAACGCTAAAGGTTGGCCGTCAGCCGCCGAGAGCGCAGGCCGATGCAGCCTGTCAGAGCTTGGCAGTCCCCTACTTGGAGACTGCCGGCCCTGGGAAAATCCCTGGCCGACAGGGCCAGGACCCCCAGGGGCCCTCTCGTCATTTTGCCTAAGGTAATTGGGAATGGGTGGATGGGACGCCGCCACTTGTCACTTTCCCATCCAACCATTCCTCTTTCTCTTCTCTCTCTTGTGGGAAGGTATAAATACCTCCCCATTTCCCACATGAGAGGGGTTGGATTTTCTCTCTCTAGACTCTTACTCTTAAAACGCCGCCTAGTTCCTCACGAGCTAGGTTCGTAAAGGCATTTCACGGACTGACTTAGGCATCGGAGAGGGTTTCCTCGGACAACCTCCGAGACCCTGTGCGTTCATTGTGCAGGGAGCAGGCCGTCTTCCGCCGGGAAAGTCCGATTTCAGGAGTGAGAGGAAGGGGAGATCAAGGGAATCAAGCGACTAGTTATCCGTTATCGATTCAATTACATTACCCGGATTCTAAACCGGGTGAATCGTTTCCGTAACCGGAACAATTTGGCGCCGTCTGTGGGGAACTTACGGTTGTGCTCACGAGTTGCCCACTAAAATCAACCACTCATAACCACAAAATTAAACACAAACATGCCAGAAATCGTCGATGATAGTGCAGGAGCGGGTCCGACGGTCCCTCCGGTGACCCCCCTGTACGGAATGCCGCTGTTGGAGAGGGTCCCTCCTGCCACAATCCTTGGGGTAGAGGGAACCAATCCCCTCGGTAGATCTAACGCTGCTGCGACACCCGAGCTGGGGGCACGCCCTGGACGTGCTCTCAACCTGACCCCAGCTCAGATGGCGCAGGCAGCCGCGTTCTTCTCTGCGATGCTAGATCAGGAATTCACACCTGAGGACTTGGTAGGCAGGGTCGCATCGGCTCCTAGGCAACCGTCCCCAGTCAGCAGGGACGAGGCCGGGGGCACGAGGCGGACCGCCGCCAGAAACGCTCAGAGAAAAGCGAGAAGAACAGCCCAAGTGTATACGCATGTGCAGAGGCGCATTACCACTGACAAACCAGAACCACCTGTCCAGCAGGCGTTCTCTATTCACACGACAGAATCAGCGTCTGGAGGGCAGGGAGGCTTATCTCAAGGATTACAGGAGCGCATGAGGCCCAGGGAGCCCATGTCAAAACGCTTAGGGGAAAGGCCAAGCGGAGTTTTCTCCAGGCTAACACCTGCAGCCAAGGAACAGTCGGCCCCTGGCTTATCCCAAAGCTTGCAATCCAGACTCAACCGAGGGCAACCGCTCGAGTCCAGGTACCATCAGGGTGAAAACCTCTGCCACTCCCAGAGGAAGAGGCCCAGACAGACCTCCTCGGGAACAGAGGATGAAGCAGCTAGCAGGCCGCCGCCGAGGCACCGCTCCCCCAGTACGAGGAAACCAACCCATAAACAATGGGAATCTCATGGTAACCAGTCTGGGGAGAGCAGGTCAAGACTGGTGGGCAGGCCTACGAAAACCCCGTTGCACCCTGAGGTACAAGAGTACCCCATTCCAAAAATCAAAATGCCCACCATCAAATTTGACGGGACGACGGACCCTGAAGACCACCTGGCAGCCTTTGAGAGTCACATGGGCATGTATGATGTGGATGACGCCATCTGGTGCAAAGTTTTCCCTACCACCCTGGTGGGACTTGCGCAGGGGTGGTTCAGAGATCTCCGCCAGGGGTCAATCAGATTCTTCATAGAGTTGGCTGAAATCTTCCTTGAGCAGTATGCCGGAAATAAGAGAAGACGTCTTACCCGTTTCGATCTCATGACCTTGAAACAAAAGAAGGGCGAAAGTGTGAGAGAATACATGAGAAGGTTCGATCTATCCTATCAGCAGGTTAGGGAGATCGACGATTCCACCGCCGCCTACGCCCTGACAATCTGCCTACTTCCAGGGGAAATGAAAAACCAGATGATCAGGGCCAAGCCAGAAAACTTGGCCATGGCCAGAAAGATTGCTGAGGGGTTCATTTTGCAGGAGGAGTTCCACGGCCTGACGGACACCCCTGCAGGCCAAACAAAGCCTCAAGGGGGACCGCAGGGTGGAAGGTCCAGAGGTGAACCAGGTAAGCAAAAAGAGGAGGGAGACACTCCCAAGAGAGAGCGCCCAGTCTACCAACCCAGATTCGATAGTTACACCGCTCTGAACAAGTCCAGGGCGGAAATCTTCGAACTGGAAAAAGAAACTGCCAAATGGAACCGTCCAAGCAAACCTCGCAGCCCAAAAGGCGACCCAAAGAAATTCTGCACTTTCCACGACTGTATTGGCCACACCACTGAAGAGTGCCGTCACCTGAAGGATGAAATTGAGAAATTAATCAGGAACGGATGGTTGGCCAACTACGCAGCTAAAAACAAGTCTCAGAAGGAAGTGTCTGAGAAACCCGAGGGGTCAGCGCAGAACCGAATGATAATCCACGTGATTTCAGGGGGCACTGAGGGCCAGCTCAGCCGAAGAAGTCAAAAAAGGCAAATGCGCGAGCTGAGAAACCAAATCTGCTACGCTGAGAAAGAAGGGAGCCCAAAGGGAGTGACACTAAGCATCACCCCTGATGATGCAGGGCGGGTGATATATCCGCACAGTGATCCTCTGGTGCTGTCTCTAGAAATCAGCAACCATATTGTGCGAAGGTGTATGGTAGATACAGGCGCATATACAAATCTTTTGTACAAGGATGCTTTCGAAAAAATGGGCCTGGAAAAAAGGCATCTACGGCCTGCTCCCGGATCCCTGTATGGATTCAGTGGGGCCGGCGTGCTGCCCATGGGCGTCATCGACTTGCCCGTAACCTTCGGGGAAGGTTCCGCAGCCAGAAATGTCAGGGCAACCTTTGTTGTTGTGGACGCAAGGTCTGCCTATAACGCCCTGATTGGCAGGGCCACGCTGGATGAAATCGAGGCCGCAATCTCCATCAGAGCTCTCACCATTGCATATGTCACAGACTTCGGGCTGGAAGGAAAGATACGTGGGAACCAGGAGTCAGCTAGACAATGCTACTCCGTGGCCCTACAGGAGCATGAGAAGGACAGGAAAGGAAAAAGAAAAGCTGACAGTTCCCCCTGCAGGGAAGGCGAAGTCCCAGTTGAGCACCCGATGCCCGACCGCCTGGAACCAGAAGGCGACAGCATGCTGGTGGACTTAGAACCAGGAAGACAGGTCCTGGTAGGAACAGGCTTGGAGGAATCCTACCAGGCCGAACTGGTCAAACTTCTGAGAGAAAACAAAGACGTGTTTGCCTATTCCGCAGACGAGATGCCCGGCGTTGATCCCTCATGCATCGTTCACAAGCTGAACGTAAGCACGGATGCTCGCCCTGTAAAACAGAAGAAACGAAACATGTCTGCAGAAAAAGACGCAGCAATCAAGGAAGAAATCGACAAGCTCTTGAAAGCAGACTTCATTGAAGTCTGCGACTACCCAGAATGGCTGGCAAATGTTGTTATGGTCAAAAAGTCGTCTGGAGCATGGAGAATGTGCGTCGACTTTACGAACCTGAACAAAGCCTGCCCGAAGGACTGCTATCCGCTCCCTCGGATCGATCAATTGGTAGACGCCACTAGTGGCTACACCATGCTAAGCTTCTTGGACGCCTTTTCAGGCTACCATCAAGTGTACTTATGGCAGCCGGACAGGGTGAAGTGTGCGTTCATCACTAGTTCGGGCACGTACATGTACAAGATGATGCCCTTCGGGCTCAAAAATGCGGGAGCTACGTACCAGCGTCTGGTTGATAAAGTGTTTGAGAAGCAAAAAGGTAGAAACATCGAGGCTTATGTTGACGATGCCATCGTAAAAAGCAGGGAAGACAAGGAACACCTGACAGACTTGCAGGAAACCTTCAGTTCTCTGCGCGCTTACAAAATGAAACTGAATCCGAAAAAGTGCACGTTTGGAGTCCGCTCCGGAAAATTCCTAGGATTCTTGGTCAGTTCTCGGGGTATTGATGCCAACCCTGAAAAAATTCAGGCGGCTCTAGACCTCCCTGAGCCCAAGACCATCAGGGACATCCAGCGCTTGACGGGACGAATGGCCGCCTTGGCACGATTTATTGCCCGATCAGCAGACAGAGCCACTCCTTTTTTCAAAATTCTGAAAGGAAACAAACAGTTCAAATGGGAAAACGAGCAGAGAGAAGCCTTCGAGCAACTGAAGGACCATCTTAAGAGGCTCCCTACCCTGGCAAGACCAGTAGCAGGAGAAAAACTTTTTTCTCTACATCGCAGTAACTAACATAACTGTCAGCGCAGTCATCCTACGGGAAGAGGCAGGCACCCAGCAACCTATATACTTTGTGAGTCATGCGCTGGGGGCAGCTGAGAAGAATTATCCTATGGTTGAAAAAGCTGCCTACGCGGTCATAATTGCAGCCCGGAAGCTCAGACCTTATTTTGACGCGCATCCAGTCATAGTCCTCACCGACCAACCCCTGGAAAAGGTGTTGGAAAAATTCGAAAAATCGGGAAGATTGTTGAAATGGGCAATTGAGCTGAGTGGGCTGGGTATATCTTACCAGCCGAGAACAGCCATCAAGGCCCAAGCCCTGGCAGACTTTTTGGCTGAGTGCTCCCATTCAGGGGAAGAGGAAGCCCCTGCCCAGGAGTGGGTCGTACACACTGATGGGTCCTCAACGGCCAACGGCGCAGGCGCAGGCGTTGTATTAACCAGCCCAGAAGGGACCGACTTTGAGCATGCTCTCAGATTCGTCTTCCCAGCATCAAACAATGAAGCAGAGTACGAAGCAGTACTCGCAGGCGTCAGGTTAGCTAAGGCTGCAGGGGCAGAACGAATTATCTTGGCGACAGATTCCCAACTCATCGCCAACCAGATTAATGGAGAATACGAAGCAAGAGACCAAGCGATGGCCGCATACCTAGAGATGGTAAAAGGAGAGCTATCCAGCCTGAAATCATACGAGATCAAACAAATTCCCCGATCCCAGAACAACAGAGCAGATGCCCTGTCAAAACTGGCAAGCTCCAGTCTGCAGGACATCCGGAGGTCGGTATGGGTTGACGTTTTACACGAAAGGTCTACTAATCCTGGTCAAGAGATTAATGCCATGGAAGAAGAGCCAGAAAGCTGGATGACCCCTTTCGTCCAGTACAAGAGGCACGGTGTCTTACCACCAGATCCATTGCAAAGAAGGAAGGTACAGGCTAAAGCAGCCTGGTTCATATTCATTAATGGAGAACTCTACAAAAAATCTTTTACTTATCCCCTGCTTAAATGCCTGCGGGCGGATCAGGCCGCTGAGGTATTGAACGATATCCACTCAGGGATTTGTGGACATCACATTGGCGGGAGGTCACTGGCCCACAAGGCCCTCAGGGCAGGCTACTACTGGCCTACCATGCTGGCAGATGCCAGGAGCCTGACCCAGAAATGCAGAAAATGTCAACTCTTTGCCCCGTCGATCCATGCCCCGGCCCAGGAGCTCAGGCCAATCCTATCTCCCATCCCCTTTGCTCAATGGGGGATGGACATTCTAGGGCCCTTCACAATGGCCACAGGGGGCAGAAAATTCTTAATAGTCGCCATAGACTACTTCACCAAATGGGTGGAGGCTGAAGCAGTGCCCAACATCACTGAGCCGGCTGTCCGGAAGGTGATCTGGCGAAATGTCATTACCCGGTTCGGTGTACCGAAGATGCTGGTGTTTGACCACGGCAGGCAGTTCGACAATGACCCACTAAGGATCTGGCTAGAAAGCCATAACATCTCAGTCGCCTACTCAGCAGTCTGTCACCCTCAAACCAATGGACAGGCGGAGGCAGCCAACAAACAAATTCTGAATGGCCTGAAGAAAATGGTGGATGACTGCAAAGGTAGGTGGGCTGATGAACTCCCCAGCATACTCTGGTCCATCCGAACTACCAGGAAGGAGTCTACAGGCCAGACCCCATTTGGCTTGGTGTATGGAGCAGAGGCTTTATTGCCGATTGAGACAAGGATTCCCTCTCTACGTTCCCTACAGTACAACCAGGCTGAGAATGAAGCCGCGATGGTCGAGGCCCTGGACCTGGTAAGTGAGCTAAGAGAGGAAGCCGGTACAAATATCGCTGCCTACCAGCAGCGAATGAGGAAAACCTTCAATAGCAAAGTCCGGCAGAGGAGCTTTCAGGTGGGCGAGTTAGTCCTGAGAAAAACACAGGCGACTGGAAAATCAAGAGAGCATGGGAAACTAAGTGCCAATTGGGAGGGCCCATACCAAATAACTCAGGTTTTGGGTCCAGGCACGTACAGGATATCCAATCTGGAGGGACAAGAGCTGAGTGCTCATTGGAATGCAGATACGCTGAAAAAATACTACGTCTGAGCAGAAACGTAGGCAGTTTTCACTTTTACTAAAGTAAAAAGGCGGAGGACGATCAAAAAATGTCGACGGCTCCGACCACCCCAATGTCAAAAGAATTTTTAAAGAAATGAGAAGATACAGATTCATACTCGTTGCTTGTTCACACTCACATCTTTCACAAACAAACGAGCAGGGGGCAATAGGGGGAGGCCCCCCTGTTGCCAAAATCAAGAAAAGTGAACCCCCCAACGCAAACCAAAAAGCCACCCTGCTTGCCTCCGCGCAGACAGGGGGCAGGCCCCCTGGACTTTGAACGAAAAGCCAGGAACAGGCCGTACCAACAAGGACTGGGGGCAGGCCCCCCAACCTTGTATAAAAAACGCAAATGCTACCCTGTTTGCCTCTGGGCAGACAGGGAGCAGGCCCCCTGGACTTTGAACGAAAAGCCAGGAACAGGCCGTACCAACAAGGACTGGGGGCAGGCCCCCCAACCTTGTATAAAAAATGCAAATGCTACCCTGCTTGCCTCTGGGCAGACAGGGGGCAGGCCCCCTGGACTTTGAACGAAAAGCCAGGAACAGGCCGTACCAACAAGGACTGGGGGCAGGCCCCCCAACCTTGTATAAAAAACGCAAATGCTACCCTGTTTGCCTCTAGGCAGACAGGGAGCAGGCCCCCTGGACTTTGAACGAAAAGTCAGGAACAGGCCGTACCAACAAGGACTGGGGGCAGGCCCCCCAACCTTGTATAAAAAATGCAAATGCTACCCTGCTTGCCTCTGGGCAGACAGGGGGCAGGCCCCCTGGACTTTGAACGAAAAGCCAGGAACAGGCCGTACCAACAAGGACTGGGGGCAAGCCCCCCAACCTTGTATAAAAAAACGCAAAAGCCACCCTGCTTACCTCTGGGCAGGCAGGGAGCAGACCCCTGGACTTTGAACAAAAGCCAGGGACAGGCCGGACCAACAAGGACTGGGGGCAGGCCCCCCAACCTTGTATAAACAACGCAAAAAGCTACCCTGCTCGCCTCTGGGCAGGCAGGGGGCAAGTCCCCTGGACTTTGAACGAAAAACCAGAGATAGGCCATGACAGGCGCGATCAAACATACGAGAAGAAGATCCTTAAAACAGTAACGCCATAGAAAGCAAAGAAAAATATCCTACAAACAACCCGTGGAGGGTGGAAAAATTTTACAAAGTCAGAAAAAACCGAGTAGCAAAATATTACAAGAAAAACCATGAAACACTGGTTCAGCACAAGAAAATGCAAAGTTTTCATAAAAGAGAAGGGGCATCATGCGGCATCCTGGCGGGCGTTGGCGTCTGCTTCAGGCTGCCTGGTCACCCGGGCTTCGTCCTTGGCAGAATAAAGGCTCCGGAAAGTGTCCTCGTCAAAAGAAGGGAACATCTCCCCTATCACTTCCATAACCAATTCCAGAGAAGAGTTGGCGCCGCTCACAAAGCTGGCACCCACCGCTTCCTCGGTCTCCGCAGCCAGGGACTCTTTCTCTTTCGCCCATTCTCCCTTGGCCTGGTCAAAAGCCGACTTTGCCTGTAACAGCTGCTCCTCCAAGACAGTCACCCTTCCCTTCAAATGCCCCATCTCAGCCAAAGATATGTTAGCACGGTCCAACGATTGTCGGCTCTCCTGCAGTTCGGCCCCCAACTTGGCAACTTCCTTCACAGCCATCTCCCCCTGCAGCCTCCAGTTATCAGCCTGCCTCTTGGTCTCCTCCAGCTCCCCCTCTTGCCTCGCCATTTTGTCTTTCAAGGAGCTTATCAAGGCGGCGTCCCTCTCTATCATGGCCAGGCGGTCAGGAGGAGGAGCCCCAGGGGTAACTGTTAGCTCCTCATCACTCAAACGGCTGAGAGCCGCCAGTTCTGCAGAGGCCAACATAACCTTGGAGGTGCGTTGGATATATTGAAGCACTTGGTGGGAGGTAGAAGTTACCATCTTTGTAAGGCGGTCAGCCAAGACAGCCCCAGAGTCAGAAAGTAGGCCCGAAACGTCCACGCTATCCCCAGCCGTGTAGTGAAACTCCACATTCTCCTCTGGGAAGGGAATGCTCGAAGGCTCACGAGCAGGGCGTTTTGCATCCGGGGTAGAGACATCCGCCTCCAAATCCACCACATCAGCGCTGGGGGGCTCCCTCTCCCTTTTTCTCCTCGCTTCCAAGGGAGCACTCTCCCCAGTCCCCTCCGAATCTCCAGGCTGCGTTCCCTGCGAGATCCGAGGGCCAGCTGAAGAAGCACCCTGCTTCTGGCCAGGGGAAGGAGTAGCCCCTGAGGTAACCTCCGCTTCCCCCTCATGAGTGCTGGGAGTAGGAGTCGCCGGCTTCGACGAAGGCAGCCGGGGAGGAAGAGGCAATCTTCGACCTGCGGCGAAGTCTTTCACAAGCTTCATCAGGGCCTTACTTCCTTTCTTAAAGTTTGGCGGAAGAGAAGGGCGCTTTGAAAGAACGTGCAATTCCTCGCTCAAGCCTAACCTTCTGACCTGCTTCTTGGTCCAGGTCCAAGAGTAGGAATCTGCAGAAAAGGAGAGGCGGTCATTTAAAAAGCAGGGAGAGATAAAATCCCTGGAAAACCGCGACAACAAGAAAACCCTAGAACTACCTTCAAGGCCACGAATCAGGCCCATGGGAAGCAGGTACTCGTCAGTAGTGATAAGCTCCGCGTGAGGGAGCCAGAAAACAGGGCAAAAGTTCCCATGTTTATCCGTCACGATCTCAAACTTTTTAATCAAAATTTTCTCCTTTTCGGTCAGCCTGACTTCCAGAGCCTTCCCCCCGACGCGAGGATGATACTCCTCACGCGTCTCCATGCGAGTGTGAACATGATTCCTAAAGTGTCTGGGAATTTTCCACCCCGACGCACTATGGACATATATGAAATTGTTTTTCCAATCTTTGAGACTGCTCAGGGGTGGCCACACCAGGGCGTATTTTTTCTGTCTCAGCAGAGACCAGTAGCCGGGGGAGCCATCCCCCCCCCTGATGAAGACACCATTTGGAGGCCAACCATGAAGCGAAGGGCGTCGATGTAGGGCCCCTCACCATGGAACAGGCAGGTCCAAGTGTAAGCCACTAATGCCCTAATGGCCGTTGCAGTCAACTGAGCGATGGCGACGTTCATCCTCCTGAAAGTATCTTCCAGGAAGGAATGCAACGGAAATCGCAGGCCGAACTCTAGGGCCTTATGAAAGACAGCTACACACCCATCTGGGGGACAACATACTGTGTCTTTTTCCCCAGGGATCACCACAGTGTACCCCTCCCCAAAATTATAAAACTGCTCGATGGCCTTAGCCGCGTCGCATTCCAAGAGCAGGTCCCTATTTTTGGCCTCGGGATAGGTCTGTAAGGGAATCACGTACTTTTCCTTGTCTAGAAAATAGGTCCTCCCTCTCTCCCTGCGGATGAGAGGACCGGCCACCCTGGCGGGATCCACCTCCAGGGCTTCGTCGTCAGAATCGATCACATCGAAGGGAGCTGGGTCGGGTGACTCAGCCCCCTCTCCCCTGTAATCATCTCCCTCCCGGGGGCCAACCCTGGAGGAAGAAGCTACGTCACGACGACCACCGTCGCCGCCGCTAGTTCCTCCGAGCAAAGAATCGAAGGAAAGGGGGCGGGCTCGCGACATTTAGGCTATAGAAGGGAAGAAAAGAAGCGAAAGATTCAAAAAAAGGGTTCTGACCTAAAAAACGCCGGTGAAGTTGTCAAAGATGGCGACAAGAAATGATCCTTGCTCCTCCAAGAAAGAAACGCTCGATCAATGAAGGGAATTCAAGAAGTGTTATGGGGAGTAAGAGTATCAAGAAGAGTAAAAGAAGAGAATGAAGGGGGAGATGGGTTTTTATAAAAGGGCCCAAAGAAGTTCGAAAGGTGGAATCCCTGACAAAATCTGCGAAGACTTTCCACGTGTCACACGCTGAACACCGACTGCTCACCTTTTTCAAGAGGGCCTCGGTAAACGGAAACGTCAGAAAGAAAGGTCAATCAACGACCTCATTAAAAAAAAAAAAAAAAAAAAAAAAAAAAAAATTCAAATGCGCAAAATATCCATTTCATTGAAAACACCGCAAGGGGAAGATACATCGTGAGACAGGCATGAAAGAAAAATTACATAAGGCTCGGAAAAGTTCCAGCCTGACAAAAATTAAAGGCCCTGCCACGCAGGCCTAGTCGTCCCCCAAATCTGGAGAATAATCTCCAGGACTGCCTGGACTCCCGAGAGCCGAACCCCAGTCCCAACTTGGGGAACCCTGAAAGGGGTCAGTTGCAGCCCCGTCCTCGTCCCTATCGCTCAGGCAGCCGAGACCTTCGCTGTCGTCAGAATCGTGGCTGCTGTCTTCCCAATCCCTTCCAAAAGGGACAGCTCGGGACTCGTCGCAAGTGCGACAGCCTGTTTTCTTTACAGGCGAAGAAGGGCCCGACTCCAGGGAAGAATCGGTGTCAGAGTTAGGGCCGAATTGTTCAGGGTGCAGCCATGGAAAACACTCATGGCACCCCCTATCATAGCAGCCCCCTCCCTGAGAGCAACGCCTAAATCTAGGCGCGGCAGGAGGAGAGGACCTCCTGGGGCGTTTGCCCATCCTAATAGAGGCCTTCCGACCCCTCCGGCGAAGGCGAAGTCGTGAGCAACGGCTCCGGCGAACAGCTAAATAAGCGGCTCGTGCATATCTAAGTCGCCAAAACCCTCTGAAGATAAAGGAAACATGTTTGACTCCACGGCGAACTACACTTTTCTTGATCCAAGCCATGTTTAAAATGAAGAAAATGGAGAGATTGAAAGTGGAATGAAGCACAAGTGATCAAGGAAGCTGAAGATTTTATACCAAGGAGAACTCCGCATTAATGAACGCTCCAACCACCCTGGGAGGAGAGCCACCAATCAGGAACTCCTCACGGTTCCCCAAAATCCGCCCAGAAGAAAAAAGCAATCATTACGGAAGTACTCTTGCCTCTTTGCATTCCTGACAGGAACAGTACAAAGTTCCATTGGGAAGGCGCGGAGCATTAAATGCTGCGACAGACATGGAAGTCAACCCCCCTCCAAGCAAGAATCGCCAGCAGAGGAGAAGTCTCACTTCCCTCCTACTGACGAGGGCCAATTGATTGGGGGTGGGCCGCCTGACAATCAACTGCCTGCTATGCAGGCACCAGGACGATTCCTGTCGGAGAGTCGAAAGACCAACCCCCGGCAAGGACCGAGAACAAAGCATGAAAACGCTAAAGGTTGGCCGTCAGCCGCCGAGAGCGCAGGCCGATGCAGCCTGTCAGAGCTTGGCAGTCCCCTACTTGGAGACTGCCGGCCCTGGGAAAATCCCTGGCCGACAGGGCCAGGACCCCCAGGGGCCCTCTCGTCATTTTGCCTAAGGTAATTGGGAATGGGTGGATGGGACGCCGCCACTTGTCACTTTCCCATCCAACCATTCCTCTTTCTCTTCTCTCTCTTGTGGGAAGGTATAAATACCTCCCCATTTCCCACATGAGAGGGGTTGGATTTTCTCTCTCTAGACTCTTACTCTTAAAACGCCGCCTAGTTCCTCACGAGCTAGGTTCGTAAAGGCATTTCACGGACTGACTTAGGCATCGGAGAGGGTTTCCTCGGACAACCTCCGAGGCCCTGTGCGTTCATTGTGCAGGGAGCAGGCCGTCTTCCGCCGGGAAAGTCCGATTTCAGGAGTGAGAGGAAGGGGAGATCAAGGGAATCAAGCGACTAGTTATCCGTTATCGATTCAATTACATTACCCGGATTCTAAACCGGGTGAATCGTTTCCGTAACCGGAACACACGTAATCTGTAAGTAATTATTAGGTGGTGCACTTTCGCCAGATTCTTTTTCCTATTGAATTGAATTTCACTTAATTTGCATCATGTCAATTGTTGCCGTGTTTGTATGCTAAGATTATCATGTGAATGTTCCGGTCTTATTTGTCTTGCAGTTTTATAAGGAGTATTGACTTGATTCAATTGCATTCAGTGTGGGCAATAATTTTTTGCACTCGTATTAAGATGTATTTGTGGCAATTGGCATGCATTACAGATTTACAGCACATCTTATTTTTAGTTCTCTCTAAGTCATCTTGCATCATCATCATCATGACATACAGTATGGAGTATTTTTTTTGGGCAAGTTATACATATGCGGTGATTGGGTTTTTTTTTGTTCGTCTGCACAAGTTACGAAGTTCACACGTAGGATTATATAATCTTTATGCGGTCGATGAAGTTATATAAGGATTAAAGAACAATAATTCAGATATTAAATTTTCAGATCGTTATAATTGGCTATTCAGTTGATAAGGTGTTTAATTAATTTTTAAATCGATTGCATTTGGTTCATTATTTTGTTTGGTATTCAGTCAGTATATGTTTGATTATTTTCGGCATATTATGTTTTATGTATGAATCGGGACCTGTTTGGAATTTCAGTTGCGATTATTGTCGCGTATATATAATTGACAAGTTGACTTGGATGATAAAAGAACTAATTTGGGTTATAATTTTTTTTTATCATTTAAGGTTTCAGTCACTTGTTAATTACGGTTTGATTAAAAGAACTTGTTTCAGTTTCAATAATATTGGCTATTTGGTTTTTTATAAGACGTCTAATATTTTGGATTGTTTGATCGAAACAATACGTTGCCAAAGTAACCTCTATTGCGTAGATTAGATAGTTTAAATAATTAGACGATTGTGTGTGATTGAATTTCATGCGGGTAATGGTCGGCCCAAAGGAAGTCCATTATTTGGCCGAAATTCAATCATACTTGTGGTGATAAATATGTAACAGTTATTCGGTTCTCGGGTAGATGTTAAGTCGGTCCAAAGGAAGGCTTGACATTTGACACGATCTTACTGTTAATATTTGATTACTACACCAAGAGTACCACTACAAGTCTAATTATCGTCCAAAGATGAGATTAGATGTTGTGCCAGGTATCTTGTTATGATGGGAATGCTAATATTCGAATCTGAAATACAAGTTAAGAGAGTGTTCTTAAATTTATGACACTCATAAGGCCATTATAAGAATATGAAGAGTAAATTCAAACATTCGGTTTTAAAGTAGTATGTGTAATCATGCGGATAATGGTCGGCCCAAAGGAAGACCATTATTTGGCCGAATACATATACAATTTCGGGTGATAAATATGTGACGATTATTCGGTATTTTCATGTGTATACTAAGTCGACCCAAAAGAAGGCTTAGTATTCGACATGAGTTTATCGTCAATATTTGATCACGATTATTTAATTATAGTGTCGATGCTTAGTTAATAATTTATGCCCAACGGCTAAATGCTAAATCTGCAAAAACGCTATACTGTTTGAATTTATTCAAAATATGAGAATATTGTTTTGTTCATCAAATTGACATTACTGTTCATTATATCTGTCATATTCAGGTTACATTTTCAATTCGGATAACGTTATTTATTTAAATAAATGGTACGAGAATGTAAATATTTATTTTGGGTCGTCGCAATCTTAATACAGCATTAGGAATGTATGATTGTACTACTCATAAGGATGAAAATATCGTGTGGACTCACGTGTTTTTCTGGAGTAGAAAATTTAATACATGTGTTTAATGATTGTTTAATGCGGCATCAAGGACATATTTAAGGGCATCGTTTCTATTAAATAAGCTGGAAGTGTCCAACTCTAAGAATAACAAGATAAGAACAAAGTTATTGGTTGCTGGCTTGTTACGAGTATGGACACACAAGGAATATAGTACTAGTTTGTACGCCTCATCGCGTGTCGGTAAGGATACACTTCTCATTTAAGATTTGTCGTCTAAAATTATTCATTATATCCAATTATGTTTTGTGGGTGGATTTGGTTTTTCATTCACGTAACTACATTAATGCAAGTAGAAGTAAGAATCTAAGATGTTGTATGTCAATTGGTGATGAAAGATTCATCTATTTGGGGAATGTCATCATCTGAGTTTGAGATAATCAGCTAATTTAGTTATCATTAATGACTTGTTATTTTATTTGAATTTGAAAAATATTTTTGGTACTGCCTTTTGGTGGAGTTTAATTATTTTTCGTTTGGTGAAATTTGGTTCATTGTCCATTGAGAAATAATTAATTTTGTATTTTCCTGATTCAAATAATGGTAAATATGCTATTTTTGATAACTTTACATAGCTTGGATTGAAATGTCTTTTAAAGACTTGCATTAAAATCCAGTGGATATAAATAATCAAGAACAATAATTTCTTTTCGGTATGACACATTAAAAGAAATATCAAAGTTTTGTGTCAGAATGAAATTATTGACCTTCTACTTCGGATTCTCATATTGAAGGGGAATAAAGACAAAAGAGAAAATAGATATCAAAAATATTTTGGATGTCTTGCAATTGATATATAAAGATATGTGAACTATTTTATGTTAAGTTGTATTAGTTCACATCACTATATTAATTTTTTAGACAAAATTATGTATGATATTTATATCTCGATCTTGAGAAGTTTCAAGTTCCTAGATGTTTTTATCACATATTTGACTGAGATATATTCTCATTAAGGATTATTAAAGATGTCAGTTGATTATAAGTAGAAACACTTTGACAACTTGACTATTCGGGATAAGAACGTTAAAGTTATTTTAGATACTTTCTAGAGATGTTTGATCTTACATTAAAGATTGCACCATATGAAGGTTTAAATATGTATGGTATATTATGTGTGCAAAGTAAGATCTTGGGGCTAGGTAGGAGTATGATTATTCACACTCTTTCCTAGAAAACTCTAGAAGAAAATTTAGAATTGCAGCTTGGTTTTGGATAAAGTTACAACAATATTATTGATTGATTAATTATAGTGTAATTTATTTACACCTAAGGTATGTCCAACTAATTAAGAATATTTTTTTTAAGGTAACATAGTTGGATTTAAGGACAATCAATAATTATTTTGTTGTAAAACTTTATAAGGATTAAGGGTAATGTATAAAGTTATGATCCCACACGCAAGTTACTTTAAGACGGATAATATGGGTTCATTGAGGTTATTGAGTTTGGGGGGAAGAAATGAGACTTATGGAAATGATTTGTGTCTCGTTATAAAGGATCGTAAGATCATTTTAGTAAAACAAACTCAAATACCTCAAGAACAATTGTTATTAAAGAAATTCACTAAGGGAAGAATGAATGCAGTTTCAGAGGATTACATTGTTTTCATGTCAAGACTGACATATTACAGTGTAATAACAGATTTATATATTGCATACATTCAAGAGTAAGAGTTAGATGATGAAACGGTAGAAAAATATTCATTCAGCATTTTACCGAATCATTGAAAGTTCTAACTAGTACAGGTGAATTTATATATGTCATCAATAAAGTATTATGTCATTCGACAATAAAGACACTTTGGAATTGCTTCATTACCTAAAAGTATAAAGCATATTGGTTTCAAATGGTTATTTGTTACCAAGACAGACTCATTCGGTAATGAGACAGTAATGTCTCTCTTCTCAATAATGGCTATAAAGACAGTTGGCATATCCGGTTATATATATATATGGAGTTAAATTGGATGAATGGTAAAGACAAGTTTGTCAATGGTGACATTGATAGACCCATTGTTGCAGATACTGAAAATCTTGACTCAATAGATTCAAGGTAAAGTTTCTGCAAACTAAGATTAATAGTCATCCAATGAAAACTCAAATAAGGTTTTCCGTCGAAGAGTATATTAATCTACCATGATAGCATCATCATTTGGTTTTGTATGGATGTGGTACATGATTGTAGAGATAGCATCATCATTTGGTTTTGTATGGATGTGGTACATGATTGTAGATACTCAAGATTCAGTGGGAGTATGAAAATATATCAAGTTTTATACCCTTTCAGTAAATGAGACTAATTCAGTCTCATTGATGTCCTTAAAGAAACGTTCATATCCAGAAAGTACAGTTTACTTAAATCCATGTATTTCAGAAATTATTTCATGTGTTTAAGTAATAAGGTATAATTAAACTTATTTTGTACATGTTTGGATATGTGTACATTCTATAGTTTAATTGACAGATATTAAGGAAATCAATAGAATATTGAGATCCACTAAGGGCAGCCAAATATTATTTGTCATTTATATTTGGAGCAAAACAATTTTATCATATAAAGGAGATCGATTCAGGTTGAGATCATTCGGTATTTCGACTCCTATTTGGTCATGATTATTTGTCACAAGGCTACAAACTAAGTTCGATATTGAAAGACTATTTAAGTTATTTGTGACAAAATGACGGTTATTATAGTTTCAAATAACAATACAGGCGATGTGTTGTTATAGAAACAATTCAGAGTGAAAGGCGTCTAAGATATGTTTGTACAAACTCTATTATTGCGGATCCGCTTATCAAGGAATTACCGCCCACGGTCTTTCTTGAGCATATTGCTCAAATGGGTGCTTCGATTCTAAAGATATTCAGCTTAAGTGGGAGTTTGTCACATTAGACACATTATGTTATACGGTTATTCAGTTCTGCAGAAATAAAGTTTACAGTTTTTAGTTTAACTCTGTCTTATTTGGTTGATCTCACTAGGGTTTAAGGTGGACCAGTTGGAAATATGCATATTTGGATCACATTCGATTGTTGTTTCCATGCTACACTCCTATACTAGATTCATGTCATTAGTCATGTTTGCATATGTGATCATTGATGGGTCCTGTCACGACAAACTGTGGCAAAGGCCGCTTTGGTTCTATGTACATATGATTAATGGACCGAATTGCATAAGACGGTTAGAATGTTTGATAGCACTATTGAGCTCATACGGTTATAATGAATACAATTTTCAGTGTCCTACATATACTAGTATATGACCCAAGTGGGAGATTGTAAGAATTATGGGTCCGATACAATATATGTGGACAACATTATTTGGACCTATTGTATTTATTAGCTATCATTAAAGTTGAGCCTAAATACGTGATCCGTCATAATACAAATGATACGGGCTTATTTACGTCTTATAAAGTATGGGTCAGATATTATAATAGTGTAGAGACCCATTAGGGCTTTATGGGATATATGATGGGCTTATCCACTAAAGGCGACTAATATAGGTCACCAGGGTTTCACACCCCTCCCTATATATAGTTAGGGTTATGGTCCCTGACAGCACACTTTTAGACCTAATTTCTCATATATCCCATCGGTATGGAGAAACCCAAAAGGCGAGTGTGTCTGTTAGAAGACTATAATCGGGTGATTCCCATTCCATCTTCCTTCTCCAATTGAGTCAGGTACGCTTCCGCTATTCGGTATATACCAATTAATTTAGTATGAAGTTTCAGTCTTGAGTCAGATTAAATCTAACACCACTTAATTCTCCCTTCTCTTCAACTTCCACCCAACTTTCACCCCATAATATCGTGCCAAGTGGGGTGCTCTAGCTTTGAGATTTGGGGAATTAGAGCATGGAGAATGATTTTGTTCTCTATTATATAGATTATATAGATTAGTATAGTGGAATTGTTGAATTGTAGAAATGTAGAATATTGATAAGATTATAAGAAGATTAGAAGAATATAAGATTAAAAGTAGACTAGAATAGATCACATGCAATTGCATGGTTGTTAAATTAATGGTATAATATTAATAATCAATATTAAAATTAAAATTAAAATGTTAATAATTTAATACAGAGTATAACTTAGTGCTTAACATAAAGATGAAGAGGTTTATAAAGAGAAAAATGACTTATTCTTTTAGTTAATATATTTAATTATTTACTCTTTTAATTAAACTAAGTCAAATAATATTTAAATAAATATTTAGTTTTTTTATATATTTTTCAATTTTTGTAATTTATCATAAAAACTAATTTTTATATTGAGAATTTCATAAATTAACTATGAATTAATTGTTGATTTATTCTCTTAATTATTTATTCCATAATTGAGAATTGAGGAAAAAATTTCAATGTGAGGATGACACATAAGCTAGTGTTATTCTTTTAGTATAAAGGGGATTAAAAGTTAAAATGCTTTATCTTATAATGTATAGAAAGAATCATAGAATCATAGAATCATAGATCAAGACGTTGTTATGTTATTCAATATTAATCAATTAATATATAATCATAATAATTAATTATGCAGGAATGAGTATATTCCTTTAGTATAAATGAATATATTCGGGAATGATTAATTATATTCATCATATTGGATCAATTTGAATCAATTAGTATCAATCATCAATCAAAATTTATATATTCCTTTAGATAACGTCATATTTGCCTTATTTTTCGAAAATAACGATGCCTTATATTTTGCAATTTAATAAAGTATCCCTTAAATTACATAAAATAAGATTTGTATCATTATTTGTCACCCAAGCTTATGTGCAGTCAATATAATGTTCCTTCTCTACTAAGTTGTACTAAAAATTTAACATTCATTGGTAATCCTAAATTAATGCTTACTACATGAAATAAGATTTGTATTATGATTTGCCACTCAAACTTGTTTTTACGTACATTGGTAATCTTATTTATTACTCCATCCGTTCCAATGAATTGTTTGTCTTTCCTTTTGACACCAAGGTTAAGGGAACTAATGAGGGAGTGACATGTAGAACAAAACTCATGAGAATGATCAAATTGCATATAAAAAATATTTCTAAAATAGAAAGGCAAAGAATTCATTGAGACGCCCCAATATGGAATAGACAAACAATTCATTGGGACGGAGGGAGTAAGATTTAATGTTTCTTAATCATTGGTAATTGGTAATTGAAATGAAATTATCAATTAATCATTATACAATATTTTTTTTGAGTATATCCGTAATCTTATAAATTTTAGTGAAAAATTGTGCAATCAATAGAATGCTCCTCATTTACTAAATATTATATATTTTTTTTACGTATAATAGCTTATATTCTCAGTAACTAGTGCATTGGTTCCATATAATAGTTCCTTCTTTACTGAGAAGTTGAGTAAATACAAATGTTAGTATTCTATAGAAAATTAAATATATTTTCATTTTGAGTCCAATGCAATTACGATTAAAATTTTGGGTCTAATCCAGTGAGCTTTATGGGTCATATTTGTTAGCTTTATAATGAGTTTGTATAGAGTGGAGGCCCATTTTGGACATTTTAGAGGTGAGCGGGAAAAAAATCAAGGAGAGGCCGTCACGTAAGCATAATTCTAGCACTCACTATCCTCTTAGTAGAAGAGGGATTGGAATGATTTGTGTGAAAATTGTGTTGAATGAATTTGCTATTTATAAATTTAGGAAATTAGGGAAAAAAATTAAAAAACTAAACTACCCGTTAACCCACTCCCCTAACGGCTCCCTGCTCCAACTTTCCTCCCTCCTCACCGAGAAACGACTATAATGTCGTTGGGGCCAAAAAAAATTGTGCCTTTTCGTGCCCGGGCCGTGCCGTGCCCGTCGTGCCGATAATCATGCCTGACAGCGGCCCGTGCTACCTGTGCATGCCCGTGTCGTGCCCGTGCCAGGCATGTCTTCAACCAAAACGAACGTCGAGGCCCGACTTTGGCCACGCCGTGCCGGGTCCGTGCCAGACACGGTTTTCGGGTCGGGCCGTGCCGGACATGCCGAAATTTCGTGCGGGGCCGGACCGGCGGTGGCCTGGCCCATTTTGCCTGCTTTACTAGTCCCGCTTGGGGAATTCAAAAAAATATTTGAGAAGTTAAATATTTTACGACGGTAGATATCACCCAAAAAAACGGGAGAAATATTTCAGGACTAACTTTATAAATCATTTGAAATATCAACCATTAACGGTTTACTATTTTTTATAATGTTTGGATATAAGATTATTAAAATGAATTTTTAAATTCACAAAATCAATTTTTTTTTCCATTTCACATTTCCTCAAAATTTGTGCGAAAAATTAATACTCCGTAGAAGGAGTACGAGTAGTATTTTGCAGACATTTTTTTATAGCACAATTTTATAGAATAACTCAGTTTTTTAAGAAGGTCTAACACGGTTTCACAATAAAATCTCACAATAATTATATTGTGAAATCGTATAACATGAGAATTTGTACAATTTTTGGAGGAATAACCGCACCAATTACGTGGGGTTAAAACTAGTGTATTCTATATTTCTAGTCCATACCATTTGTTCCCTAACTATCTCGTTTCTGTTACGGAGTACTCATCCCTCCTCTATAATCTTCCACATTTCTTATTTTGATAACTTGTCTATTATCTTCCACTTTCATTTTTAGTACTCCTTTCAATTCCTTACATGGGGCCGTTTTTGTGAGAAAAAATGGTGGACCTATGTAAAAAATTGAATAGATGAGAGAGAATATATCTGTTGCGAATTGCGGTTTTTTATTTTTGTGACCCCACTCTTCTTTTTCCACCCAAAATTTTTGCGAAAGATGTTAGGGGCCGTTTGGTTCGTGAAAGGGTATGAGAATGGAATCAGGAATCAAACAGGGTGGTATGGGTTTGTAACTTGATTCGTGAAACTTGGTATTTGGTTCATTTTTTAGATGATTGAGATTCAAATCCAAAATTATAATTTTTTTAAAAACTATATTTAATAATTATATTTTAAATATATAAAAAATTATATCACTGACTATATAAAATCTAAAAAATTTAGTTTGAAAGAAAAATTAAATAAATTTCATTAAAAACAACTCTTTTTAGCGATATAAAACACAGAGTTACATTAATAAAATTTTAAAATAATTTTTTTTTAATATTTTAAATGAGTGTTTTTCAATAAAATATTTCAAAAAAAAAAATTGGAAAACAAATTCTTTCGGAAAATCAAACAAAGTTTGAATCTAAAGATATGAATCTCATACCCACCCCTCCCTTGAGTATGAGAAACTCATACTAAGAAAGTTTGAGATATGAATATCGAAATAAAACACGAGGTATGAGTTTTGATTCATTCTAAACCCATACCTCATAACTGTGAACCAAACCGCCCCTTAAAGAAATGGTGGGAGTAGTGTCTTAAACTTGCCCATAAGTGGGCTCATCGCTCATGTAATCTGAATAACCTAAAAGTAGGGAGGGAGTAATTTATAAGCAGCAATCCAAAGGGGCTGGTGGTGCAGCAATGGCGTCCACAAGTTCCACCATTGCAGCAGTTGATTCAACTTCAAATGATCACATTCTCCAGACTCCCCTTTTCACGGCAGAAGATATAGTTCCAGGAGCTGTAAATTTTAAAAACATCCCAGCCGTTCGATCAAAGACTGGACGCTGGAAATCTGCCGCTTTCATAATCGGTATCATCTCTTCAGATTTCTTGGTTAAAATGCAGTTTTTGTTCAGAGGATTTGTTTTTATCGAAGTACGGAGTATATATATCTGAGACCCATCTCTTTTGTTGACAAATTTAGAAACGACTCTATTAATTAGAGGGGAAAAGGAAAATCGAGCAACTATATTTAGAATAAGAGGGAGTAGTTTTTCAGGTTCCGTATCATAATCTCGTCTCGAAGCATCAAATTCACTCCAGCCTTCAATAGTAATTTGTGATACTTTGCATTATTGTTTCCATATCCTGTAGTGTTAAATATTTTATAGAGTATTTTTTTCATTCTTAATGATGTGCACTGAAGCATAATTAATTAGTAAATTAGCGGCGCTTCTTTTGATCGTGAAGTATCAGTCATCCAGTGGAGTTCTTGTCCAAATTTCATTTTGGGTCATCTGGAAAAACCTCTTTGTATTAGCAACATAAATGTGGGCAAGCCTGCTATTTCCAGCTCCCCTACCCTGCAATTTGTAGGATCCCTTGAGGCACTTGGTGATAATATTGTTATTGTTGTTGTCCTAATGAAGTAGTGGAGATGGCAGAGAGGATTGCACATTTTGGTATATCTGGCAACCTAATAAACTTCATGACTGAGAAATTGGGGCAGTCCACAGCAGTGGCGGCAGCTAATGTCAATGCGTGGAGTGGAGTGTCCTTAATTCTTCCTGTTATGGGTGCTGTTATTGCTGATTCTCTTCTGGGCAAATACTATACCATTATTGCTTCGTCCATCATTTACATCTTGGTTAGTAAACTCACATCAGAAACATAGAACCATCTGATGCATCATCTATTCATATTGATCGTGCTGGTTCCTTATGAAATAAGATATAGGTAATTGAAAATTTATTGAAGTGATGAAACTAATCACTTGTTTCCAAAACTGGTTTCAGTACCCTAGAAGTAAAAATAAATCTTCTACGCTCTATCATCAGGCTATAGGCTAGTTGTCTATAAAAATACTAAACTAGAATGGACCGTTTGATCAGGACCCAACCTGAACTGAGTACAAAGGGTGGGTCGTCACTCGGCCCTCAAATTTTGGTTCTTGTTCTTGTACGGTCCAGCCCTAGATCAAATGGAACTAGTTGTGTGTTTATTTAGCTTGGTCTTTAAATTCTTTGAAACAATTGGTGTATTTTTCCCACTGAATAAATTTTTAGTGCTAGGTCTAGACAAAACAAAGATAAATGAATTTATCACATATAAGTAATTTATTTTTACCTTTAGTATATTGTGTTTTGACACTAATATTATATAGCTTTCGGCCCAATTAGGTCTAAGACAGGACCTAAAATTTAGGTCTATGATCGGATCACACCAATCTTCATTAGATCCAGTTTTCAGTCTTTCGAATTACATATTTTGTTCTTAGGTCCAACTTGGTCTTGGACGGATGTTTAGCCTCACTCCATCTTACTTAGTTAGTCACAATTGACGTTCTAAGGCTAATTAAGTGAAATGGAAGTTTGGAGTATGATTGGAGCTATACAATTAGTATACTAATGAAGTTTATGATAACATGTTACAACTAATAGGGGCTGGGCTTGCTAACTACGTCTGCAATGCTGCCTTCTCTTAGCTGTGAAAGCATCACCAACAACTTTCTTGGATGTTCACATGATATTCAAACAATTACATTCTTTTCTGCTCTTTATCTGGTGGGTGTTGCCCAAGGTGGGCACAAGCCCTGTGTTCAGGCTTTTGGTGCTGATCAGTTTGATGGAGAAGATCCTGTTGAGAGCAAAGACCAAAGCTCTTTCTTTAATTGGTGGTATGTAGGATTGTGGACTGGTGGTTTGCTAGGCATTGGAGTCTTAAGCTATGTCCAAGAGAACCTTAATTGGGGTCTTGGATTTGGAATTCCATGTGTTATCATGGCGATTGCGCTGCTGATATTTGTGCTTGGAACTTTGACATATCGCTTCACTGAGCAAAGGGAAGGAAAAAGTCCATTCATTAAAATTGGAAGGGTGTTTGTCTCAGCAGCAAGAAACTGGAATGCCACGCATTTTGTTATTATGGACAGAAGTAAATCTCAAGGAATCTTAACTAAACATGGGTCCGAACGGCTGAGGTAAAGAACATTACTTTCTCGAACATGTGAGGATAGGGTGTTCTTTAATTTAACTATGATGGCTGGCCAAATAAGTTGAAGGGATCTAGAAGGCGTGCTATTTCTTTATTGTCTTTGCTGGACCTTAGGGGGAAGGTGGTTGAGCGAAACTAGTCCAGACACTCACTATACTCGCTTTGTGATGCTTGATATTAAGATTATATAATGATCTAACTGTTGAACAGAGAATTCCTGATAATCGATTTGTTTCATCTCTAATTTACTAGGTTTCTTGATAAAGCTCTGCTTAGGCCTGAAATTTTGGAGGTAGAAGAAGCTTCAATCAAAACGAGTGAAGTTGAAGAGGCAAAGGCCATAGTTGGGTTGTTTCCAATTTGGGCTACGAGTTTGGCATTTGCCATTGTATTTTCTCAAACTTCAACTTTCTTCACCAAGCAAGGGGTTACACTAGATAGACATATTGGCCCGAGTTTTGTCATACCAGCAGCTTCACTACAGTGTTTTCTGGGCATATGCGTTGTTATCTTCATGCCATTTTATGATTGTGTTCTTGTGCCAATAACCAAGAATTTTACCAGGAAACCATCTGGGATATCTATGCTTCAGAGGATTGGAATTGGATTTTCTTTATCCATCATTTGTATGATAGTGTCCGCCATCATAGAGAAAAAAAGGCTCGAGACTGCGTTGCAACATGGGCTGGTCGATTTGCCTAATGTGACTATCCCTATGAGTTTTTGTTGGCTACTTCCCCAGTATGCCTTATTTGGGATTGCAGAGGCATTTGCCATTGTTGGTCTGCAAGAGTTTTTTTATGATCAAGTCCCATATGGTCTGCGTAGCGTTGGAGTGTCTCTGTATTTGACCATATTTGGCACAGGAAACCTTTTAAGTAGCTTCCTTGTCATTTTGATCACCAAGATAACCAGTGCAGGTGGGGCAGAAACTAGTTGGTTTTCAGATAATGTGAATCATGGACATCTTGATTATTTCTATTGGTTGCTTGCTGGTCTTAATACAATAGGGTTGATCCTCTTTTTGTATTTTGCAAGATCATATATTTACATCAAAAGCAAGGTTCCTAACTAAGGTTTTAGATTGGGATGGCAAACTCTGTTATACATTATACAATGTACATGAACGTAAATGACACTACTGATTCATGATTTCATAAAGTTTTGGACTTTTCAGTAAATGATGTTGATGAGGTTCAAACCCACGTTACGTTGCTACTATTATTGCTGTTGCTGCCGTATTGTTGTTGTTGTTGTTGTTCAATCTGTTGCTTTTCGGTCTATCCTTGTATTCTCCATTTATCTTCTCTGTTTCCATTTCAATGTTGCTGTTGTTGTCTTGTGGGTTATATTTTGTTGTTGCTGCTGTCACCGTATTGAGGTTCGTTGTTGCTGGTGTCGACTCATTATTGCTATTGTTCGTGTACTGCTCGCTGTTGATAATGTACACTGTCATGCGTAGTTTGCTGCTGCTGTTTGTTTATTGCTCTTGTTATTGTTGATGTTTGCTATCGCCGCCGCTCTTGTGATCTTCTTGATGTAGTTGTTTGTTACTGATGTTATTGTCATCGCCGTTGTCTGTCTGCTGCTGCTAATACTATTGTCGATTCCCCTGATGTCTATGCCTTGTTCGTAGTCCTCGCTGCTCAGTTTCATGACTTTGTTCTCTGTTCGTGCCGCCTGCTGTTGAACGTTATTGTTGCTGTAGTATGTTCGTTTTGTGCATCTGTTTCGTGCCATTTCATGTCAATTCATTACTGTGTTTATCGACTTGGTTCTCTTCGGTCTTCATGTTTCTGTTTGGCACATCAATTCCCTCCCCATATTGTGTCGAATACTCTTGTCTCTTTGTTCTTGACTACCATTGGGCCAGTCCACAGCGAAAGCAGCGGCAAATGTTAACGCTTGGAAGTGGAGTGGCTTCATTGCTGCCTGTTTTGGGTGCTGTTATTGCTGATTCCTTTCTTGGTCGTTATCGTACTATTATTATCTCATCCATAATTTACATTTTGGTTAGTTTGCTCTCCTCTTTCTCTTCTGGAAGTGATTCGATTCTTGATTGTGGTTTAGAGGAGTTACATTTTTACATGGGAATTGAGAATGATATATTTGTGGTATTGTAATGCGCTCAGTTTTTGGGTAGTGGGCTCAGTAATTCATAACTGCACCAAACTAATCGGTGAATGAAGGTACCCTTAACTTTGATCAATGTTGCTGATTTGTTGGGTAGCATGTCCGGTGATAAGTGTTATTTTAATAGTGATTTATCCCTACTTTTACCCGTTATTTAGTCCGATTTTGTGTTCTATAATTGTCATATAGCTCATTTTATAGTTGATTTCATAGTTAGTGTAGTTTTATTTTATATTTTTAGGATTAGTTGTAGTTTCCGAGAATTTGGTACTGCTTTGTCTCGTTTTTATTTTGTAGGTACCTTCTCGGGAATAACCAAGTAAAGACGGGTCATGACGAGTTAAAAGACAACTGAAACGAGATGTAATACGAGTATTGGACAGGTTCAAATAAGATGAACGTACGCACGTATGCACCCACTTCACGTCTTGACCCATGACTCCACGAGGGTATTTTTTGGAGGGATTTTCATATAAAACATCACCTGGTGCGAAGGGGAGGCAGTTAGCTTTTAGCAGTAGATTAATTAATCTCCTTCTTTAATTAATTAATTCTCAAGTTCTAATCTTTTTTGTATGGAATTCTCTACTTCATTCAAGTTGTTCAATTCCTTTCATAATTGGTACAATTTTCTTTCCTTTTTCGTTCTATTGTTCTTTATTCCAAATTTCTAGTTTAGTTAATTTGATTAGTTAACTAATTAGAGTTGTAGCCTTTGTTCTTTAATCATGCTTATTTCGTGTTTAATTTCATCGGGTAGATTAATTAGATTAATTTCAATCATGTCAGAGTAGTAATTTCTAGAGTTAGGGTTAGCACGGTTCGTCTTAATTTGGGTTTTGTCTCGAGTTGATTTAATTGTTGATTAATTGTTATTAATCTCTGTTTGAACGTTTTAATCACATGATTTTCTTGTGCTGGCCAGATTAGTTAATCAATTTAGTTGACCTGAACTTAAGATCGAGAGCCGAGTTTAGGTTAGACTTGCGTTCATTAGAGTAGGTCGACCTAGTAAGTAGCGAGAGCCCGCTAGGACCGTCCCATGGTAGATAGAGACTCGAGAGAGCCTATCTTATGCCTATTACTGACCTTAATCAACTATTTTATGGGTCCGACAACTACCTTGAGACTACCTTGCTGACCTTGACCCTAGTCCCTTTTATTATATTTGTTAACATTTTCCCCTTTTGTTAGTTTAGTTCTTTAGTTAAGACTTATTCAACTCAAACCGATTTTCTCCAACTAATACTTTAACTAGATCGAGACTTTTCATTTAGCTCACCGTCCCTGTGGATTCGATACCTGACTTACCCTAGCTACCCAGTTAGTAGAGTTAGGTTCTTGTTTGATTGTGGGGATCCGCGACAAATTCCTACATCAAAATGGCGCCGTTGCCGGGGATGGTACCAAATTCTCGGAAACTACAAATAATCCTAAAAATATAAAATAAAACTACACTAACTATGAAATAAACTATAAAATGAGCTATATGACAATTATAGAACACAAAATCGGACTAAATAACGGGTAAAAGTAGGGGAAAATCACTATTAAAATAACACTTATCAAACTCCCCCACACTTAACCCTTACTCGTCCTCGAGTAAGCTCAATAAACTAAACAGACGACCCTTAAAGAAAAAGACTAGAAAAGCTGACGAACACACAAACTAATTACACAAAAAGTTTAAATCATCTGGTGATTGATATTATCATTCTAGATGCACTTCAGCTGCTCCCTCTCCCCACTCTCTAGGAAAACAAACCAAAAAAAAAACCTACCCTTTTTCTTGTAGCTACCGCCGCCCCAACCCAGCCTTCTGATCTCCTTGCTTGGCCGGAGATATGGTCAGATTCTTGACCTATCTCCGGTCGGCTGAATCGATTGCCCTTCCCCTCTTCCGTCCGATTTAAGTTTACCCCACCCCCATCTTCGCCTCGTCGGTGGTGGCCAGCTCCGGTGTCCCTGGTCCAGTAAGGTTTTTTTGTTGCCTTTTGGGAGTGACCGGCCCTCTCCCGGCCTTCTGTGCCGACGTTGCCACCTACCGATCGTCACTCACCACTGTCGGATCGTCGCCCCTGCTTTCTGCCAGCGTTCACCGGGGGCGTTCCCTCCTCCCCTCGCCCCCCTCCCCCGCCCTCGGGTGACCGGCCCCCCCTTCCCCTGGTTTGTTTCTTGTGTCGGCCTCCTTCCCCGGTCATTGACCTCCGCTGGCGGGTGTTTCCCTCTCCCCTCGTCCCCCTCCCCCACCTGCTGGTTGTTGTCGATGTTTGGTATGGGTCAGTTTGGTGGTCTGTTTGTGTTTTAGGTTGCATGCATGTCTTATGGGTTGGTTTGGTTGTCTGCATGTCTCTTGTTTATGTTTGTTGCTCTTTGTTTTGGTTGGTGGGTTGTTTGTGGTTTGGTCTGTGTCTGATTGGTTGGTTCGGTTTCTAATTGGTCTTGGTGGCTTGTTTGGTCTGAGGTCCGAGGTTGTTAAGCTTGTGTCCTTCCTCCCTTGTTTCTCCTGTCTTTGGTCTTTCTGGACTATGGTAGCGGGGATGTCTATCCTGCCTTGATGGACGTGGGTCTTTAAGTGTGGTTCCGCTTATTGGACGGTCTCGGGTCTGGGTGTCTTTTCATGGTGGATCTGGGTGTCTGTGTGGTTGGGTTCCCGGCGGTGGCTTCTTCCAACAATGACATCTCGTGTAGTGGACCTTCTTATTAGTTTCCTTTTTATAAGTTTAACTTTTGTGTTTCTTAAGAATAAATGCCTCCTTATGACGGCTACTTTGCGTTCGGAGTGGGTTGACCTGACCATAGATTGGTCTTGGATTGGTTCTTCAGTTAGGGGTTTGGTTATTGGGAGGTCCTTATCCTCAACTCTTTGCATGTTGCTCGGTTCTTTGATTCATTCGACTTATGATTGTATGGTTCGCTTATCAAGATGTATGAGTTTTTACAACATTAGAGGCAAGCTAAATCGCTTTACTCTCACCCCTTCTTTGTAAGTGCGTAAGTGCATCTTGGTCTCGCCACTGTCTGATTCATTTGTGTGGATGGTATCTGGGAGTCAGCAGCTGTGTTGACTATGTTGATGAAGACGCTCATATCCAAGCATCCGTGCACCAACAACTCACCACGATCACCCGACGCCTCTTTTTTATCGTTATTATCTTAGTTGTTGCTTGTAATGTTATTTTTATGTTTATTAGAGGATGTAATATGGGTTCTGAGAACCCAAACAACATTTAATCCAATGCATTTTCTTCGCTGGCAAAAAAATAAAATAAATATATAAATCATTCTATGTGTATTAAGTTCTAAACACTGTTCCACGACTGGCCAAGGTTGTTAAGGTACCATTATGAGCTGTTTGTCAGCCAAACTATATAAATCCATAACTTTGCACCTCATTTTTCAGATTGACAACAAGCTTTCTGAGCTGTACTACCAGTTAGTCATTAGGATTGAAAGAATCTTAACAAGCTTTTGTTGCCTAACTAAGCGAGATTGTTTTTATTTGAGAGGTAATTTATAATTACATTTCAATTATTTCAAGAATTTAAATGACCAAGCCAGGTTCAGACATTGCTATCGATAGGAAATATCTTGGTATTAATGCTAGTGTCATAAGCCTAATGATCCTCGGAAGTGTGTTTCCTATTTGTTAGCAGCCGTGCGAAATAACACAAAGGATTTGTGAAAGAGACTTGACACGAAAAACTGCCAATCTGCCATTCATACCTCGTTTGAATCTTTGTGCTATGTCTAAACCAAACAAGCAGTTCTATTTCCAATTATCTTCTCTGTTTCTAATTTAATGTCGCTGTTATTGTCTTGTGGGCTACTATTTAGTTGTTGCTGCTGTCACCGTATTGAGGTTCGTTGTTGCTGGTGTCGACTCATTATTGCTATTGTTGTTCGTGTACTGCTCGCTGCTGATAATGTACGCTGTCATGCGTAGTTCGCTGCTGATGTTCGTTTATTGATCTTGTTATTGTTGATGTTTGCTATCGCTGCCACTCTTGTGGCCTTCTTGATGTCGTTTTGTTACTGATGCTATTGTCATCACCGTTGTCTGTCTGCTGCTGCTAATACTATTGTCGATACCCCTGATGTCTATGCCTTGTTCGTACTCCTCACTGCTCAGTTTCATGACTTTGTTCGCTGTTCGTGCCGGCTGCTGTTGTATGTCATTATTGCTGTAGTATCCTTCGTTTTGTGCATCTGTTTCGGGCCATTTCATGTCAATTCGTTACCGTGTTTATCAACTCCGTTCTATCCGGTCTTCATGTTTCCGTTTGGCACATCAATTCCCTTCCCGTATTGTGTCGAATACTCTTGCCTCTTTGTTCTTCCCTTTCTCGAGTTTGAGTGTCGTTTTATTCCAATTCATTCGTATTTGTTCTATCTTTCCTCCTTGTTATTGGGTTTATTAGTTGTACACTTGTACTCGAATCCAACCATTGTCTCTCTTTTGTTTTGTCAACTCAATTTCGAAGTGGAGCATGCTTAGAAGACTATCGACTCTTGAAACTTTGTGGACATGACATAGGCCCACCTCGACGCGGCCACGCGCGAGTTTGGTTAGGCAAATGAATCTCGTGGTAAGATTGATCTCGGGTCGAAATTTAAATCAAAATAGGAGTCGCCACCGAATTTTATGGGAATTCGGACCCGTTCGAACTCACTCTACACTTAAGCGTATCTGCACAAAGCACAGCCTGCTTTTAGTGCTAGAGTTTATGAGTTCATCCCTTTGTATTACGATACCGACGCCGAGTTATCGGATATCGTGCATCGAATGACTCTCGTGTGCCAATGCTTCCAGACATCCGGAAACCATGGTTCTGAGTAAGGGGTTAGGGTACGTGTTGGGAAGCCCACGAAGGACACCCAAACCCGCCCGCTCTTTAGCGGTCTCTACTAAGATACCGTTCGTTTTCGTGTACGCGCATTAGTAAAATGACTAAATGTTATGCAAACAACATTTTTGGCTAAACATGCGAATTATGTCCAAACTATGTCGTTTAATGCATCAAAGTTAAAGTCAAAGTTATTTAGCATGCGAGGTTCATTTATAAAACGATAAATATCGAAAATAATTAAAACTCGGAAATGAATACAATATACACGGGCGGAAATACAACCCGGACAAAATAACGAGCCAAAACAAAAATGAACAATATGGATAACGATGAAAGGATGCGTGATTTTAGAAAAAGGAGACACGTGATGGCCTTTACACGTGACGACCAAAGTCGTAAAAAAAATCGACGAGGCTCGAAAGATGTGGGAAGCTCTCGTTTTTTGAATAAAGGAGTCCACTCGATCGAGTCATGACAAAGACTCGATCGAGTAAACCTCTAAAAGGCTCACTGCCCATATTTTCGGGGTGCTACTCGATCGAGTGACCAATGACACTCGGTCGAGTGCCCCCCTGTACGAGCTACAACTTGCTTTAAAAAAGGTGACAATTTCGTATTTTATTAATTCGAAATCGATGATCAACCGAGTTACGTAAAAACATTGTATTATTTCAACTCAACTCGGTTTACGGTGCCTATAATCGAGCATTATACAACTATAAGACCGTCATCGGAATTTGTAAAAAAGTGTTATAAAGTCGATTGAAACTTGATTAGAACGAAATTGTCTCCTTCCGCGTCACAACATCGTTACTAATCCTTGCGGATTATGTGATGTTCGATTTTCACGTCAACGGGTTCCGTACTAATCTCGGAAATGGTATCAAACGTGTTCAACTACGTACTACCACGATCACGTTACGCCCTTAAGTGCTTAGGGCGGCGCACCTAAATAGGGCGCCACCACCGTTGCGACTTGTAAAGCGGTTGCGACTTTAAACGGACTTGGAGCGGTAGTCGTAGTTAAACGCGTTGAATCCGAAAATGATTTATGAATTTATATGTACGCGGTATTATTTAGTTACGACGATAATGAATAAACGATAATAAAAATATTAGTAAACGAAATAAAAATGTTAGAAGTTAGATACGATAGAAATGCTAGAATGCGAAAAGATAAAAAGTTAGTAACAATGAAATAAATGTTAGCGAACATAAAATTAAAATGTTAGAGTTAGTATAGTAAGGATAATAATAGTATATATATATATATATATATATATATATAGAGGTGAGTTCTAATAAGGTCTTGGGTAAAATTAAGTTCCTAAGTCCTAATCCTCACCATTGGATTAAATTAGATGGGTGACTAAGATTATGTTTAGATTAATTGGAGGCAATTAATAGTAGGTCTCTTCCCAACTCCAATGTTGAGACTCCAATGCTGCTAATAAATATTAGGTCTCTTCCCAACCTCCAACATTTTTCATTCAATTATTCATTCTTATTATTTTCTTCTACTTTGTCACTATTCACATGTTAATTCTAATTTATTCAAATATTTTTTCGGAAATGCTATTTCAAATATTGAATACGAAATTTAAATCGTTCTTTAAATAAAAGCGTCTTCATCAATAGTTCCGTAAAACTTAATTATGAATGATAGCGTCTTCTTCAAATATTGAATACAAAGTTTTTTCTGACAAAATATTCATCTATACGCTTGAAACTTCAATTCAATCACTACACAACTTCAACTCTCACTTTGTGAAATTTTAGAACTCGTCTCTCACATACTTTCATCTTCAGTTCATAACGTCGAATACTACAATATTTATAATTTCAACAAACTCACTCTATAACTTCAACTCATTCACTTTCGAACTTCAAAGCACAACAATTACAACTTTATATATAACTGCTGGAAAGTTGAACATTATTTCTCTGTAAAAACATACAACGACACGCTTGGAACTTTAATTCAAATTCTTTACAACTCCAACTCTCAATTTATGAAACTTCAACTCTAAGTTTTTGAGACTTCAAAACACACTTACATCTTCAGTGCATGACTTTCAATATTTTAATATCAGTTTGTTTGGAACTTTAATTCAGCTACAATGCAACTTCAGTACATTACATTTACAACGACATAGTTAACTGGTGTACATTCAAAACAATCTACCACACGCTTGCAACTTCAGTTCAAAAACATTACAACTTCAACTCTCAGTTTCCGAAACTTCGAAATCTTGCCTTTTTGATTTGTAGAACATAACTTTGAAACTTTAAGCCCTTCTCTTTACAACTTCAGTGCACAACGTCTACAACTTCATAATTAAATGGTGGAATGTTCATTTTTCTTCTGCTCATATATATTCAACTGGATGCTTGAGACTTCAATTCCAAGACCGTAGAACTTCAACTCTCATCTTCTGAAACTTCATAATACGTGTCCCATATATTCTCCTCAATTTCAACTATAACACTATCAACAACACAAAATGCAATTCTTAGACTCATACGAAGTTAGTTCCTACGGAGTATCTAATAACCAATCAAGATAACAAATTAACCCAGTATAACCAATCAGAACAAAAACATGAGTTGAAGAAAATATATGGAACAAACCCAGTAGTCAAGTCAGACGCATTATTACGCAAAAAAAATACACAAAAGAATTTTCACTATGAAGGTGTAGAATAAAATTCCAGTAAAACCAATCTTAAGTCAAAATTGATACATAATTCAACCAAAGAAGCCATTCACTATCTTAACCAAAATGATTTCAAAATAGGTATATTGGACTCAAACTCAAAGGATAAGCATTTAAACAAGGAAGAAGCAGTTGACATTGTACCGTATTTCAACTTATGATTCCCCTTGATAAACCAAGTAAAATTCTTCTAACCATTCAACAAAATGCAATGATTAGGTTTTCTTAATTCAACCAAAGCATGACAAAATCAGTGAAGAAAAAGAGCATGAAAATAATCAGTATAAAAAATTAGGGATTACTGAAATATCAAATTAATTATCAGTATGAATGTCATCGAAAATTCGTTACACTAAACCCTAATTTATTGCACAAATTTGAAGAAAAACGATTTCCATTGTTACCTGAGTTGGAGAGGGGTTGACGATGGAGATTGATCGAATGAAAGTAGTACTATATGATTCAATAAATTGCAAGAAGAAACAAGAGTAAAAAATGTGATTCAAATTACCTGCATATTCACAGATGAATTGGGCAGAAGAAATGAACTGATCAGTAAACAATCCCCATCCCTTATTACAAACCCTAACAACATTCAATCTGACAGAAACACCCGATTGAGTTCACCGATTCGCACAACCCGACCCGCACCCGCAACCTGGACCACACTCGAACCCTATCGCAGAACACGGACACTCATCCGCAACTCCACAATCGCCCTCGCCCTTGCCCATACAATCACACCCTGAATCATCGAAACTGAAATCGGGAATCATAAACCCGAAACCCTGTGGATTGAGCAGTGGAGATTGAAAGGAGTTTGGTGGATTAGTGAAGATGGGTTGGAGAATTGAAAGGAGTTTGGTGGATTCAGAGGGTTGGAGAATTGAAAGAAGTTTGGTGGATTCAGAGTAATAAATTATGATGGGAAAACAGAGGGTGGGAAAAAAGAGGTGTGCATGGAAAACGTAAACCTTGATTTTTTTTAAAATAATTATATATATCACTCAATCTCAGCCATCTATCTCTATTTAATCTGACGGCTGGGATTAGAACTTAGGACCTTAAATATGTAATATGCCCTTATTTGATCTCCCATATATATATATATATATATATATAGAGGTAGGTTCAAATAAGGTCAGCAATTTTTTTAAGTCTATATTAAAGTTACAGATGACATATGATAAAGTTGCATTTGTTTAAAATTGATATGTAACTATAACATTCAACACTTTTATCACTTGAACTTATGAACTTAAAAAAGTTGTTGACCTTATTTGAACCTACCTCTATAAATATATATATATATATATATAGAGAGAGAGAAGGGATCATATAAGTCCCTTCTCCTCTTATAAGTCCATAAGGCTTATTATAAGCCATTGGATGAATTCAAGATGGAGGGCTGAGATCTAAGTAAGATTTCATTTGAAAAAAAAAATAAACGTTCATTTCCCACTCCTCGTTTTCTTCCCCTCAATATTCCCACCTTCATTACCTCACTTCCTTTCCCAACACAATTAAACCATACTCTCACTCACTTCCCACTCCACTACTCCATCAGCAACATTCATCCGCTCGTACATTCATCATCAGCAACATTCCCGATCAATTTGTTTGTTTGCTCAAGTACATTCATCATCAGCAATATTCATCCGCTCTTTTTAATTGTTGGTTCTTGATCAATTTGTCCTCTTTTCGCAGGTAAACATCTTTTCTTTCTCTAATCAAAGTTTTGTTGTATAATCTTGCGATTTGTTTTTTAATTTGACGAATTTCGTGGTTTAATTTTTTAGTTAGCAAAATTAAATCGAGTTTTATCAACTTCCTCACCAAATTTTAGACCTTGTTGGCTCAAGGTCTGTTCTTTCTCTAAGCAAAATTTTTAATTTGGAGTTTAATTGCGAAATTAGGGGTTAATTGTTCACAATTTGGGTATAATTGCTGCAAAATTAAGGAAATTAGGGTTTAATTGTTGCGAGTTTAATTAGGGAAATTAGGGTTTAATTTTTGGGTCTGTTTTCTGAGTGTTTCTGGGTATACGAAATTAGGGTTTGCGAAATTAGGTTTAATTGTTCACAATTTGGGTATAATTGTTGCGAAATTAGGGAAATTAGGGTTTAATTTTTGGGTCTGTTATCTGAGTTTTTCTGGGTATACGAAATTAGGGTTTACGAAATTAGGTTTAATTGTTCACAATTTGGGTATAATTGTTGCGAAATTAGGGAAATTAGGGTTTAATTGCGAAAATTAGTGTTTACGAAATTAGCTTATCGATTTCTTGGGTTTACGAAATTAGGGTTTTACAGGGTAATTTCTGTATTTTTTTTATGTTTACTGTTTCCGAGTTTTATCAACTTCTTCACCATGCTTATCAATTTGTACGCATGTTTGTTCATAGCTTATATGGCATCAGGAAATGAGATTGTCGAGGTCGTGGGGGTCGACGAAGAAGAGGAGGAAGAAGTTGGTAACATTCCTGTGAAGTGTAGGGGGCGTAGGCTTGCGAAGCTTGTATCGAGTCTTAATGAGAGACAGAAACAGGCGGTTCGTAGAATTGGTTTTGGCGGGTTGTTGGATTTTAAACTCTGCAGGTACCCGATTTCATACGTTTCGGCCTTTATTGGAGCCTTTAATGATGGATCCCACGTTTTTAGGGCATCACAGTTCAAAGAGTTTAGTGTCACCAAACACGATGTTCACGACTATTTTCTATTACCGCGTGGCCCGTACGAGGTAAATGTGGTTCACACAGGTCGACACAAAGACTCCGATTGTGACGAAGTAAAAGCGTTGAAGGATTTATGGAGGAACCGATATCACGTAAAAAGTATCTCTAGTCAAGTGAAGTTGGGAGGCCTTGTGAAGGACATGATGGTGGACAAACTAGGCAGTGATCTGTTTGCGATGTCGTCTTTCCTATGCCCAACGTCCAACAACGGACTTGACTTGAAGCCTGTGAAGGCCGTAGATAAAGTTGACGATATCAAAAAGTACGATTGGTGTAAGTACGTTCTGAATGGTATCGTTCAGGCCAGGGTCTAGTCAAGGGGTGATCCTAAGTTTATTGGAGGTTGTATTCCGTTTTTGATGATTACATACCTTCACAGGTTTGTTTCTCATACCTTTCGTTTGGTGTACGTACTTTCCGCCTTCACAGGCCTTCCTTTTTTTGTCCTCCTTTTAATATCTACGTTTTTTCCTGCGTATACCAGGTTTTATTTTCGTGGTGAACCGTGCCCCCACGAGCTCCCCTTAATTAAGCATTGGGACGACGCCAAACTCGCGAAAAAGGTTTGACGCTGAAATGCTCGGAGGGTCGTTGGGTAGGCAAGTTTGGTCCAATATTTCGTATCCGCGCTCGTTTCAGAACGGTGCTGAAGTGATAACTGTGCCCAGAATTACCGACAATGACAATGATCAGTGTACGGCGACAAACCCCCCAGATCCGAATCTTGTGAAAAGATACGTCCAACTGGAGTTGCCTCCTACGCTAGAGGACGACAGCGTACCGGCGGGTCGGGCAGAGGACGTAAGTACATTTCCTCGTCAGTCCTACTTTAATATTTACGTACATTTCCTCAGCTGTCCTTCTTTAATTCACACACTGTTGAAGTCACATACCGTTAAAGTCAAAGTGACATTTACATGGTGTTGAAGTTTCAGTAAAGTAATAATTACTTGTTATTTGCACTCTTGTACGCGTAGGAGCTACATGGGCTATGTGTCATGATGGAGAGGAACGCGGTTGCTTTTAATGGTGTGGTCCGTGAAATAGCGGAAAGAAACAAGGTATTGTCAGCGGCCCGTTTTAGAGAGCTGCAGACAGGTCCATCGCAGTCATCGCAGTCGTTCTGGGCGAACGAGGAACTCCACCGTTACGTTGACAAAGTATGTGACCTAGCGAGGCGCTTCCAAACGTCAACTGGCAACGCACCGTTTGTTGGTGAAGCATCTACAAAAACAACAACGGAAACTCCGGGTCCCGAAGGGAATTATGAAGGGGCAGACGCGGTGTTGAGGGAGGTATTGCGTGACATTGCGGACGATACAAATCTGCAAATAAATCCGGGTCCTGAGGCTGCATGTGGTACGTCCCAAAACAACAACACTGGTATGTAAAATAAATGACGACAATTATTTCATTTTTCCTTTTACGTGATGCAGGGGACATTGTCGACAATACAAACCTTGACAGAACTCCGGGTCTTGACGCTGGAAACGACATTCCAGATGTAGAACAGACTGCTGCCAACGCAAATTCGAAGACGGTATTGTCATCGAAGAGAGTGAATGAACGTCCGGAGACGTCATCGAAACGACCGTGCATCGAGAAGCCGACGCCCCCCGTATCCCCACAACCTGACTCACCAAATCAGAACACAATGTCCTCCTTACGTAGCCTCAAAATTGGGGGTGGGGATGGTCTAGGTTTCAGCTTGGATGTCGGAGATGTAGACGTAAAAGCCGTCGTTGTGTCAAAGTTCTGCCGGGACAACCAGCAACTACTCAGCACCCTCCCCAATTTACGGAGGCACGCAGCAGATTTCAGCCTACTGCACGACTACAAATACAAAATCGAGTACTTTTTCCCCTCATCTTTTTTTTTCAATGTTTCGACTGTATTTCTTTACCACTGCCGACGACTACATCACTACACATTTTCTCAATTACAGTGACATGCTGGCATATTACGGGAAGGACGCTCTGCTAACTCGGAGGGATATACTGTCAATACTCCCTGACACCGACATGGATTCCTCCGGGGTGGAGTGCTGGTCAATACTACTAAGTCGCCTATTCGCATCTAATGATGTTGACGAAAATCTCCCAAAGAGGACATACTTGGGGATACGACACTCGGTAAGCCTACTCTGCAGACCTTAAATTTAGCTCACTATTATATGAATGCGAACAACACAACTCAGCAATTACGGATTGCCGGAACTTAACTTCATATTTCTTAACGAAATTAAATACTTCAGTTTTCCCAACTTTCAAAGTTATCTACTGTTAGAGCAATACTTCAACTCTTAACCATGAAAGTAATAACTTCAAACCTTTATGAATATAACTTCAACTTTCATATCTACGCCTTGTAACATATTCAGCTTCATAATTTTAATACTTCAGAAGTGAACTTCAGTAGCCAACATTTTCAACTTCATTAGCCAACATTTTCAACTTCAACCCCATTACATATTCATCTGTGAAATATATAACTTCAAAATTGCAACAACGCAACTTCAAATCCACGAAACCAGCACATAAAATATATGCACCGTCACCTAGTTGCAAAGATCAAATTCATAACTTCAAGTATATAACGACGTAACTTCAGCACTAAAACTATAAAACTTCTGACAATGCTATGAAATAAAAAACTTCAGAGTTATAGGAGCGTAACTTCATCCCACTAAAACAACATTTCAACTCTTAACCACAACATTCGTAACTTCAGATATTCTTGAACGTAACTTCAAAACTAATTTAGCTTTCCCAACTCCAGAACTTACATAACACTACTTCAACTGCCATGTCCGCAACTTCAACTTGTGTCACATTATTTTCAACTTCAGTACACAATATTTTCAACTTCAACTTCAACACATCGCCACCTCAGTTTTCAGTACTACACACACGACACTTCAACTACATAGGTTGTAAACTTCAGTTAAATGAAAACCTTATGGATATAAACTACAGTTATAAACTACAGTTAAATGTACACCTCATGGCTATCGTACTCTATTCTGTGAAATATAAAACTTCAAAGTTGTAAGAACGTAACTTCAACGATAGTACACCAACATTTCAAATCTTCACCACGACATTTACAACTTCAGATGTTCTATAACATAACTTCAACCGTCATTTCTATGACTTCACTTTTTGGGACACATTACCACTACAGAATGAAACTTCAGTACACAATTCTCGCCACTTTAACATTGTTACGTCAGCACATCACTTTTAGGTCTAAACAAAAAATCATTCTATAAAATTTTAAACTTCAGTTCCATTACATCGACAATTCAGACCAAGTTCTGTACAGTAATTACTTTCACTTCAACACAACACATACGTCACTTCAACTATCAAAGTCTTCAACTTCAACCCTCACCTTAATTTGAACCGGATTACTAAAATCTCGATTTCCACCACAGGATGTAATCAACAACCTCATTGAGACTTTCGACCACGCCACACCACTAGACGGCCTACGAGACAAGCTCTTCAAGTTCTGGGACATATTTATTAATGACTGCGGCAGAGTTGTGAACTTGGAAGCTGACCTAATATTTGTTCCTGTAAACCTCTATGGGTACTTTGCCTGCATTTGTGTCAACTTAAAGAGCAGAACGATTGATGTGCTGGACCATCACCTACACAACAACTTTGAAAATTCTGACATATACAAGGCTGCCTACATAATTGTAAGTACAATATTTCTACAGTACTCTTGAATGTACATTTCTCTCAATCATAACATATTCCGCATATCTAATTTCCCTTTTGTAGGCTTCCGGGATGAGTGACTATTTAGAAGACAAGAAGGTTGAGGGGGGAGACCTCGTTTGCACCTTTGAAATCAAAGAAGTTGAAATGGAATGGAAGAAAAACGTGGTGAACAGAGAGGAGTCCGGTCTCTTCACGTTGATGCACATGCTTTTGTACCATGGTGAAATGCCGTCACATGAGGATATGCCGTCCAAGGTCGCAAGGAGATTCCTTGTCGCGGAAATCATTGCTGCACTCATACTATCAGACTTCAACAAACAATGTAAACGAACCACTAGGCTGATTGATGACTTCAACACAAACAAGGACAACATCCTAACCGACGTTAAGGTGAAACGTGCTATGGAGAAGATCCGTGCTGGTCCGAAGATCAAAAAACGCACAAAAAAGTAAAGTGTTATTAGTCTTTTCATTTAAAACAGTATGCTGTTCTGATAAAAAACTACTACTTTATTACAAAGGCCGACTTCTAGTTCCGCTTATATGTTAGTATATGCGGAGTTGGATCAATTTTGCGGAAACATGTAATTTTTGGCTGCCGTATGACAAGAACTAGTTATCCTGTTGATGGTCAATATTTTAAATTCAGTGGGTTGCCTATTCTGCTTCCAACATTGCCTATTTCGCTTACGTATCATTTTTCCGTGGAGCTGTACAAGGTCTACGTTTACACACACGTTACTTCAACTATACAACTTCAAAGAATTAACAACGTAACTCCAACTCAACCAAACAAACAATTCAACAACAGGTAACTTCACCTAATTGTAACTCTCCAATTCAGAACTTCAAGAATAAAAATACATCGCCTCATCAGTTCAAGTTTAAAACTTCTACCAAAATTGCTGAAGCCTACTTCCAACAATCCAATGTGCACATTAACACTTCATAAAGAAGGTGGACAAAGGTTTTTTACTGCGAAAATGTTTATGACACTGACACCTCATTCTCAGGTTTGCAATACACATACCTCAACTTTTACACTACGATAATGTCACTTCAAACTATTACACGTTCAACTTCAACTTCTGTGTATTTAAAAACACGGACTACGAATTAAAAATATGGAGAACACCACCTATGTACTGAAGTGAAGAACATTCACAGTTGAAATGACACTATCGTGGCATTAAATTTTCAACCATACAACGAAGACGTTACTAAGATAACTCGCGTACATTGACGAACAAAAACCTAAAAGAAAGAGTTGAATCGGAGACGTCTAGTATACAACGGAAGATGTCTAGTCCTCCTTAATACGTTATCACAAAATGTCGTCCGATCGATCTTCGTCACAGCCACCAGCGGAATCCTCATCCGACGGTGGACTCTGGGAGAAGGGGTTGGGGCAGTTTCTCTTGTCGTGGTGGGCCATTCTTTTGCAATTTTTACACATTCGTTTTGGCCTCTTTGCCAGGTCCGCCGCCTTGGTCTTCGTTGACAACATCCTCTTCCCACTACCTTTGGTCTTCGACATTTTTGGAGACAATATCGTCACTTCAGACGTGGATGCACAACCAAGGTATTTCGCCAACTCCTGTCATTTTGTCATAGGTTCCGAAGTTCCACCCACGCTCTCTCTAAAAGCTTGTATCGCTTCCCGTAAATTTTCAACTTCGTCTTTACCCTTATCGCGAACAAATCCCACTGCTTCGTGAATCTCCGACCATAACTTTGTCATCGCCAACTGCTTCTCATCAATCAAGTCTACAGTACCCTCGAGAAGAAAACCATCATCCACCGACATTCCTCCCACAGCATCAACCATCCACCGCCTGCATACGTACGCTGCCGGTATAGTCTTATGTCCACAGGACGTTAAAATCCAGATTAAATGTCTACACAAAAGGCCTCGCCTTTCGAACAGCTTACAGCTTCACCTTGCGTCCTCATTTTCTGAGGAGGAAAATTCAACTTCAATTAAGACATAACGTAACTCTAAATGTCGAAATAGCAACTTCAAAAAAAGGTAACAATAACTTTTATCAAACGCACCTGGATTTACGCGCACTTCGTAGAATCTACCCCTAATTTGATCCTTCACCTTCGTTATCTCAATCCAGTCAACCACCTCGAAGCCACAAACCGTGCAAGTGTTGATTGAGAACTTCACCTCATCTTGGAATTCACTGAATATTTCATGGGTATACAACTTAGCACCATCGGTCTCCATTGCTACGTGTGTCTCCATCTTAGGTCTTGAGTGCCTGTTTTCACTGTCGAGTTTCTTTTGGGTGTGCCTTTGGTGGTCCATGGCGCTTTCAAAACGCATCCAAAACTCTACCAACGTACCCGATTTTTGTTCAAACCTCTTAAAAAACCTATTCTCACTCTCCGATCTTTGAGTGGTCCTCATAACGGTTCCCATTGGAATGTCTCGGCAGTGAGCCATTACCCACTGACATCTTATGGCAAATGAGCTCTTAAACCACTCAACGTCTACCAGTCCATGTTCTTCCATGATTTCCATCCATCTGTCATCAAACTCTGATGCCTCAATATCATCGTCCCACACAATTTCATTCAGCTTCCGTATGAATTCAAGGTAATCACTTCTTGTGGAACCATATTTAACAGGGACTTTGTTCATTATGTGCCACATGCAAAACCAGTGTTTCACCTTTTTGAAAACAGATTTAACAGATGCTATAATCCCGGGGTCTTGATCCGTTATTACGTATTCTGGTTCCTTTCCACCCATAGCGTCCAAAAACCGTTTGAAAACCCAATTGAAAGACTCCTCGTTCTCACGCGCAATAAATGCACCACCGAACGTCACAGACTTCTTATGATTATCAACACCAGTGAACGGAGTAAATATCATCGAGTACATGTTCGTCCCATATGTAGGATCAAAGGACATAGCATCCCCGAACTTTGCGTAGTTTCTTTTGGCGGGAGCGTCTACCCATATCGCTTTATTTAAACTCCCGTCTTCTGCCAACTCGTAGTCAAAAAAAAATCCTTCCCTGTTCTTCACCATTTCCTTAAAATTATCCACGAACAATTGCCCATCCTGTTCATGAAGAAAACACTTCACATCCCTCCCATAATTCTTGAAATCGGTCAAGCTCGCACCAAGATTCTCAAATCCATTCACATGGTCCTTACACATATTGTACGTTCGTGTCGCTCCAATTTTCAACTGCCATCAGAGCATATAATCATTTCACGAGAAGACAAAAAATACACGCAACACAGAATTGTTAATTCAGCAAATCAGTTTTAGGTCCATGACTATGAACTTCCATACTACACACACGTCACTTCAACTACATAGGTTACAAACTTCAACGACATAACAACGTAACTTCAGCAAACAAGACAAAATAATACACGCACCACAGAATATTTAACATAATCGTACAGAAAGTTTGACATTATTACGGAAAAAGAAACGCCTTACTCTTGAGTTAGCAATTATCATCTGCTTGTGGTAGTCCGACAATTGCCGAGACGTTTTCTGAAACTCCCTCTCCGCAACTGAGAATAGCTCGTGGTTGTGGCCACAAGTAAACTCCTTCACAACCACAAAACCTTTCACTACGGCCAATAAGATTCTTGCATTGCAACCAACTCTTGTCACTTTGGTCCGACGTCTCGTCTTATTTTCATCACAGGATTTACCTGTATCGCTCTTCTTCGACTTTTTAGCCGTCCTACCAGTACAACCAACTTCCTTAGAATTAGATTTGTTACACTTTCTACCTGCCTTACGTCCGGAGCCTCCCCCTCCTGCTGCACCGTTACCTGCCTTCGGGACGTACGTGAAACCCTCTCTGCTGCAAACTACCAGCTGAGATTTCAGCGTACCATCATGGAACCTCTTCGTTGACCACCTACGGACATCAAAACCGCAAGCAAGGCCATACGCTTCATGGAATTCAACAGCTTTATCGACGTCGGAAAATTCCTGCCCCACAAAGGGTGTCTTGTCCTTATCAACTTCCCTACAGTAAAGAACAGGAGGCACAAGCTCCGCAATTTCCTCACCCCCAAAGCATCTGCGACTGCACAGCCAAAATCATGAAATCAATTTCAACTTCATCTACACAACGATTCAACTTCAACGCCTAACATTTAACACTTTAGCAAACAAAAAAAGACACTTCATATGCATACGAACTAAACGACTACAACCTCAAGGTAAATGTCGTCCTCAAAAAATAATCCCCTCCCCAACCGGTATTTTACTCTCCGCAGCTTCAACGACAATTAGAAACCCGACTCCGACGGCAACTAACAGACAACGAAAAACCCCAACTCCAACATTACAATTACTCATTGAACATAAAAAATGCATAAACCACATTACAATTCATCATTAAACTTCAACAAGTAACAAAAATCTAAACTTCAGCAAATCACCGCAGCCATCCCCATTACAATTAGCCCTTAAACAACAACGACTCATATACCAGAAGAAAAACTCATCCACTACAAAAGTAAATAAATTAAAACAAACATACTAGGCGAAACTACAACAATCTGCATATCCTCCATCAAGATGACAAATTCAAAGATAACAACTTTAATTAAATTATAATTCACCCCCGCAAGAAAATTCGCCATCACCATCATACTACAATCTTTAAATGCCTTCAGATCCAAGCAGACAGGAAGAAGTCGAGGAACCATGGCCATGAACTTTGGTTTGTGTGATTTATTTCTGGTCGAGAAATCATGCGTGTGTTTAATTGTATAGGAGAGAGAGAGGGAAAATTAAAAACATCCTTGGTATTTGCTGCAGAGAGAGAGAGAGAAACCGTGGGTTAGAGAGAGAGAGACAAACATTAATTAGGGTATTAGGCTGCCTAATAAATCTTAATTCAATCCCAGCCCTACATCTTCAATTCATCCCATGGCTGAAAAAAGTACTTATGGACTTATAGGGAGGGGTGTCCTTATGTGAACCCCTCTCTCTATATATATATATATGTAACGAGAAGGAGAAGGAGAGAAAGGAAGAAAATGGGTTGGTGACACCCTCAACCTACATGCTTAATTGGCCTCGGAAATGGACTCGTAGTAGCGGCGTGAGCGCGTCAGTATCGAAGATGTAAGTAGAGTTATGGTGTGTGTATGTGTAGAGATGATTTATGTCAGTTTTTCGAGAGACTAGGGCTCGATTTTTGCTTAGGGTTGTTTAGATGAAGAGTAGTGTGTAGTGTGTAGTGTAGGGTTGCTTAGGTTGCAAAATGTGGGGTGATTAGGGTTGGAAAATCTTGAATTGTGAAGAGCATGAGGGGGGTATTTATAGGAAATACCCCTCGACCTAAGGTCACTCGATCGAGTAGACCTACTGCACTCGATCGAGTGGCCCAAAAAAAGCGTCTGACCCGTTTTTATAGCTGCACTCGATCGAGTGAGGTGAAGCCACTCGATCGAGTGGGTCAGGCGGGTGAGTGTTTGCAGGGATTGGTTGACTTTTTGAATTTTAAATTTGTTGCATGGACGCTTGTTTCTAGAAGGTTCACACAAGTCAATTTATGACTCGGACTGGGTTTCTGGGTCGTGAAAAGACGATTTTAGTTCTGGTGTCGGTTTTGGCTCAAATTAGTCTCATTTTTATAGGAAACGACCCACTGGGCCTAGATTTGAGGTCGGTTTTAAGAGATTTGTACTCCGCTAAAAGCCCATGCCGGATACTATTGATTCCGAGTTCGTATTCGAGCGCATTAAATCACGTTTACGTTCGATCATCATCGGGTGTTTTTTTGGAAGTTGCTATAGACACTAGCAGACAAAATGCGGGTGTCTACAAGCTTAAAGATGTTACTCAGTATTATATCGTATGTTTGGGCAGTAGTATGTAGTAAATAATTTACCTAATTTTTAGCTACGTATTATTTGCTACTAATATAATTTCAAATCGTGCACCTTATAAATACTTTATAACTATTCGATATCATTTTATAAATCTCTAATAATTTTATTATTAAAGATCGTTATAATATTTTGTTGGTTATCGTGACACTAATAACTAAATAGTATCAATTTCATAATTTTTGTCATAATTTTTTAAGTTATTATTTTAACTCAAGATCGTATTTTAATATAATGATCGAGATTTTTATACTTGTTCTATAAATTAATTTTCGTTTTACGACTTATATTATTAAATGGGAAAATGGTCTTTTTTTGTTTAAAGTACATTTTTGGTTGAGACTATTTTCACTAATAATTTCTCATTTGTTTACGATTGATTATTTTTTCGTAAAACCCGTATTATTTATTAATAAAATCTATTTGCAATAATTTGAAAGCTTTGTAAAATCGCGTTTCATTTATAAAACCCATTGACTCATTGCATTTTGATATTATTTTCTTAAAATATGTCTTTTCTAAAATTTATCGTTTTAACTCGATTTTCCTAAATATTTATAAAATACTATATATTGACTTATTATATTTGATTTATATTTTGAGTAACGAATTTAGAAATATATTGAGTCACGATAACGACGATATTAATAAAATGTTAATTTTGCAAGAAATCTTGTTTTTCGTACAATTAACTTATTTTAATAACTGACACACTACTCAATTTCCAAAGGGTGTGATTTTTTGCGTGGTAAGGCACCAGAAGTGAGTGGGCCTGCAATGGTCTGGTGTAATAAGCCGCTGCCTAAGCATTACTTTGGCGGTTAGGGGTGCTTTGAACACCAGAAGTAAGTTATATAGGCTGGGCATTTCTACTACGGACTGCTGTTTTTTTTGCCAACGGAGTGAAACCCCCCTACAACCAGTTTAGAGTCACCACTGTAGTGTGAGCATAACATAAAACAACAAAAACATAAAAGAACTTAGATAATGTCTAAACAGGAGGAAGTCACGATGTCCAAGGACCAAAACGTGCTGACGAAAATCGGTAGAAAGATCATGAACATAAACATCCACTGCATCTTCAGCCAAGCCGTAGACTCCACAAGACCGCTGATTGAACGACTAGCACAAACAAAATGAACTTACGTCATAAAGACGTAGAAAGAAAGGGTGAATAATAGGTGCTGAAGACCTGTCAACAATGGAGTGAAAACTCCTGCATTTTGGTGGTCGAACACGGCTAGAGAAAAGGCCATCAAATCAAAGAGCTGGCTGAGATAAAGATAAGGAGGTCACGCCGCTCCTCAACCTTCCTACAGAGCAATACCACTCTAGAGTTGAACAAACACTTCCATAACGCCCGAGGGCCAAACTCACCTGATAAAGGACAGAATCAATGCGACATAGACTCCTAACGGAGATTATTGTGAATAATAAACGCACCATTAAATAATTAAGAAGCATCATAATGATGGAAGATAATCCACCATCACAACCCACCACACTACATGAAATCCATCTTAACTCCAAATCGACCACCACCGATCACTCTACTGCTGTGAAGACCACACCAAGCAAGCAATCCCAGAAATCACATGTAATGAAATCTGGTCGTCGCCCACGACAGACAAAACTAAACAAAAGTGGAAAGAGAAACAAGACCCGACCCAAACTCACCCGAAGAGAGCGACAAGATTGACTATCGTAAACAAACCACCAACAACGGACTCAGATGAAAGTCACAACCCTAGACCCAAAAAGACCCTTAAGAAAAACCAATCCTAGACTATCTTACATAGGGCTACAGTGGGGGCGAGGGGAGGGGGGAACACTTAGCTAGAGCCATGCAAGACAACCCCGGGACCAAACAAAACAACAACTTACTAAAGATGGGAGGCGAGGGGAGGGGGAGCACCTCTAGAAGTTGAAGAAACTACCAATTCGAAGCGGAAGATAACCAGGAACAACGACCGGACAGAGGCTGGGGACGACGACCAGCGGGACGAGGGCTGACAGATGAGGACCTAGAGAAGAGGTGGCATATCACGACGAAAGTCATGTTGTGTGTGTGAACTTGCTGCAAAGACTACAGAGCATCTATTCTACCAGTGTGAGTTCAATATAAGACTAAAGACACTGCTGCAGGGATGGCTGGGGATTGTTTTACCAGACTTGCTGCGTGATTGCTGTACTTTACAAGTTCGTGGTGTGCAGGTAGAGTTGGGTTGGGCTGTTTGTGTTGATGAGGTATATACATCTGTTGGCAAAGGAATCACGGGAGATCGGAGGGCAGCATTATGAGAGTATGAGACCAACAATTTTGTTCCAACGTATTAAATCCGAGATGTGTGTTAGAATAAAGGACTTGGTGAAAGGTCATATGACCCAACAAGATAGAACATGGCTTATGACCCTTATCTAGGCCGTGTTTTATCAATCATGTACAGATAGTTTATGATTTTTTTTGGTGATAGAAAGAGGGCTAGGCCCAATACAATTAATTTCTAGGTTCGAAATGAACTGCTGATGGAATATATTTGGGCCATAGGACTCCAGCGAGGTCTTGATTCATGAGTTTAACCAAAGGCGTCGGTGTCTCAGTAAACTCTAGGATTCTTAACTGGTCACTTTGTTTCACTCCCATATTTGCAAGCCAGTCCGCACATTTTATTAGCCTCTCAATAGACATGCATAACCTTCACCAACCATGTAGACTCGTTTAGCAAACCCTTACAGATAGTTTACGAATTAATATAACATCACTTACATTTTACCAAAAAAAAAAGCTGACGTACTTTGTATAAATACTTTGTTTATATTTTAAGTTTCTATATATAGAAAGTTTTCTTTTGACATAAAATGTTTATTTCTTTATCTTCATATTGTGTATAGTGATTATCTCAATTAAATTTCAATAATGACTTATTTTTGGAGTTATAATAGAAAGACAAGTGTGAGGTTTAAAGTAATACAGTCTAGGGTATGCGTTTTGTCATCAACTATAAAGTTGTGTATCCAATTGGGGTGCATTGGTCGTTGAACTGGGCGTAGTTCGTCCAGGAGTGTGTACGTTTTGACCTTAAACTTAGATATTGCATCGTGCAATTAAGTTGTCATCGGGTTGAATTAGATTACCGTTGGTGTCCAGAAGGGGTGTGCACTACTTAAACTAGGACCTCGTTGCACGCAGTCCTATTATAGTTGAATTGCCTACTTAGATACCGAAGTCTAATATTTTTTACCAAGTTCTCGAATCTAGTTTAAGTATTATCCTAGTGAAAGTCTGTAACACCCACAATTTTCCTAACTTTGTTATCTGTTCCGTTACGATTATATCGTAACTCTGTAATATTTCGTCAATTACAATTTTCCCATTTCAAGGTCTCTTTCATTATCGAGCCTAAAATTATTTATTTTCATAAAAGGACTTTAATTATTTTATTTTTATTCGAAAACCCATTTAATTCTTTTCATCGCAAGTATGTTTAATTATTTTTGAGAAATCATATTTTCTTTGAATAATAGTTTTAAAATCCAGTTTGAACTATTTATTTTTCTAAAATTGCTCGATTTCATTTATAATTAATTTCAAGCTCAAAAATATTTTATTTCGAAAAATGGCTATTTAATTATTTTACTACGCGATTTCATAAAATTATTTTCTAATTCGTTTTAATCTGATTTCTGCGTAAACGCTTATATTATTTTACAAACCTTCTTTTATCGACCTGAGAAATATTTTCGGACACATTTTATCAACACTACATATTATTTTTATCCTATCTATTTTAATTCTTATCCTCGTATTTATTTTAATCGGAAACTTATCAAATCAATTTGTAGCTTGTTCTTTCCATCTCAACCATCTCGTCTCCTAGTTGAGTTAAGAGTCCTTGTGACTTGATTATTCCAATCTTTTAGCTTTCTAATTTCTTTTATATATTCTCTTTCATTCTAGTCTATTTTATTCATAACAAAAGTCTTCTTTTCTCTTTCACGTTAATTTTCCTCCTTTTTGTTCATCATCAATCCAATACTAATTCATCTCTAATTCTTTCCGATCTCGAGGGTAATTTAATTATTCTTATTCGTTCTTCATCTCGTTTTCTCCTTTCTATTCACTTAATGTGGTTTTAATACCATATGTTTAATTATTTCGTAGGCTATCATGCTAGATCCGACGAAGATGATTATTTAATTGATTCGGATCTCGATTAAGGTTCATGTATAGAAATTAGATTTTTATTAGACAATATATGTATGTCTCGTTTTTAATAACAAAAATTTTAAGACCGTAAATTTTCACACGTTTCGTTATTTTAAATCATTTTTAAGAGATTTGCGAATAAATCATTCTTTTAATTATTAAAAAATATTATAAGGCCGAGACTAAAACATACATATAATAATAATAATTTATCTAACAAATTTCGTGATTTTTAAAGTATGAATTATCAAATTGAAAGTTTTATTGTTTTTAATAAAGTTACAGCATGTTTCGGAATCTGATATTATTTTTGTGCGAATTAATAATCTATTTTAAAAACTTTATTTCGGAAAAATTTGAAAAGAAACTATTATTTATTTTAAGTCTAATTTATGCCTATTTAAATTCGTAAAGTAATTTCAAGTATTTTGGTCACAATAAAATGTTTACGAACAGATGTCGAAATAGTCCGCGAATCTGTCAATTGTTGTAAAACTAATTTAAAACCTTTGACAAAATTTTTATTTAATCTTTTTAATTTACGTACATAAACCTTAATTTGTCTAGTTAATGTTTCCAATTGGATTTTATTTTAAATCAATTTTCAAATGTCTTTTATTAAAGAAATACGACCAGGTGTCTAGTTCTGACAGTTTGTAAACATACGAATAAATACCCATGTTTTATTAGGAATTTGGATTTTCTCCTGAAATAAAAGTTTTAACTAAGTTTCTAAAGTTTTTAACCTCATTGATCTTACGCTGTTTTGATTTTTAACGATTTAATTACGAATTTTATAGTAAGACAGTGCAAATGTGGAAAATCTGTCAATTTGTTATTTAAATAATTTTAATTACTTAAACTTCAATCTTTTTGGAAATAATTATAATTTTGACTTTAGTTGACTTTTAATCATGAATTATACATTTATATAATAAATATAATGTTCACGTCTCGAGGCCTAATATTAACTATTTTATATAACTCCTATTAATCGATTTCTATTTATAATAGTACCTACTTTTAGAAAGTAATTATTTTAAGAAAGTTTCTATTTTTGTAAAGTTTTCTCTTTTAAGAACGAACTATAATCTTGTTGAGTTTCGATAATGACTTTGTTTTGGAGTTATGGAATAAGGAAAGTGTACGGGTAGAGTAATACAGTCTAGAGTATACGTTTTGCCATCAACTATAAGGCTAGTGTATCCGAGCGGGATGCATTGGTTGTTGAACTGGGCATGTTCTTGTCCAGAAGTGTATGTTCATTTTGACCTTAAGCTCGTACCTCGCATGTAAGACGCCGTCGGGTTGAACTGGGCACATTTGGTGTTCCAGGAGGGGTGTGCATATTTACTTAAGCTAGGATATCACATTTATAAGTCGCCGTCCTATTATGGTTGAGTTGCCTAGATTAGAGATCGAAGTTTGATTTGTTTGAACTAAGTTCTCGAAGCTAGTTTTTAGTATTCTCCTAGTGAAAGTCTATTCTGTTGCACTGATTCATATCCATAACGCCGTTACTATTATTGATTGACATTGATTTGCAGGTTGACAATCATTTTGAAGTATTTTACCGTATCATTTTAAATGTTTTCCGTTTTCAACTATTTTGATATAATAGTAATTGTGCTTTAATATTATGTAATATGGCTGGGAGAACTGCCTGAGTTGCTCCCCACTAAATTGTGGCTGTTATGTTTATAACATGGCAGGTATTATTTGTTCCGGGGTTTGGTGTGAGCTAGCAAGTGGCGTGGATCCTACTCCGCATGATTTATGTTTATTTATGGATTCTTATTCCCATTTGGAGAATTTTTATTTTTAGCCCTTTTGTAAAAAGTGGCATTTGTATTGACTGACCGTTCTTTCTGTAAAATATAGAACATCAGTGTGTTTTAGTCCCAAATCTACAGTGTTTCCGTCACTGTATTGCGTTAGAATTTATAGGGGATTACAAAGTCTATTCCTATACATTGAACGATTTCCGTAACGTCATTATTATTATTGATTGATGTTTTTTGAATATATTATTGATAGATGTTAATTTGCAGGTCAACAATCGCTTTATGTTTTGCTGAAAACTTATTTTATTGTATCATTTTGAATGTTTCCATTTTAACTTATTTTGAAATATTATTGCTTTTACTTTCCATATGATATAATATGACTAAGAGAACCTCTAAGTTGCTCCCTACTGATGTAGCTGTTATGTTTATAACATGATGGGTATCTTTGCTGATGAGTTTTGGATGTGAGCTAGCAAGTAGCGTGAATCATACTCTATCTATATTTATGGATTTGTATAGACCTTTTTAAATATTTTTATTTTAGCTCTTTTATAAAAAGTGACATTTGTATTTAATTACCATTTCTTATAGTAAAATATAGTTTGTCAATGTGTTACAATCCCACCTCTAGGGTTTTACGCAACTATATTACTGTTTTGGTAAAAATTTACCGGGTTTAGATTCGGGTTGTGGGTTAAAGCGATCGAACTAAGGCCAACGAACCGATAAGCGAATTGAATCTACGAATACGAAATGCGGAAAGAAAACAAAGAGACACAAGAATTGGTAACGCGGAAACCCAATGTGGGAAAAACCGCGGGGGGAGCCGGAATCCCACCAAAGTATCAACTATGAATGAAGTGGAATAATAAGAAATACAAAGTATCGACTTTTGGCTATCAAGGGTTGGATTTTTCTAGTATACTCTCTGAAATGGAGTTGAAATGTGTTGAATAATGATCGCCCTCTCTGCCAAGTGATTGTTTGGGTTTATATATCTCTTCCTCTTCTGTTTCCTTGATCCTTTCCTGCTCTGATGGAACTCCCCTAAAATGGAGGGAGCCGTTAGTTGACTCTTTCCTCTGCTTAGGGTAAGGTTCCCTTCTGGTGTTGGGCTATCCTTGGCCCATTTCCGGACTTGGCTACTTGTGGACATGACATAGGTCCACCCCGACGCGGCCACGCGCGTGTTTGGGTAGGCGAATGAGTCTCCATATGAAACGGATCGAATTGAAATTTAGGTCTATGTGGAGTCGCCACCGAATTTTGTGGTTATTCGGAACCATTCGAGCCCACTCTATGTCGTAGTGGTCCATATACAAAATACGGCCCATTTCCGATGTCAGAGTTTATTGGGCTCGTCCCTTTGCATTTGATACCAATACCGACATTATCGGATATTGTGTATTGAATGACTCTCATGCGCCAACGGTTTCGGGCATCCGGAAACCGAGGTTCTGAGTAAGGGGTGAGGGTACGTGTTGGGAAGCCCACAAAGGACACCCAACCCTGCCCGCACATTAGCGGCCTCTACTAAGAATTCGAATGACTTACAATACGCGCGTTAATTGAACGGGAAAATGATATGCAAAGAGTATTTTCCCTAAACATGTGAATGGAATTGAAAAGAGTTTCTAAGTCAATTTAATGCAATTAATTCTACGTCAAAGTGGAATTTAGCATGCGGGTTCATTTAGTACAATAAACGAACAAGAATTAAATTGACAAAAGAAATAACAAACGCGTCAGTAACGATGCAATGATATAACAAATAATAACGGTTTGTGCAAATATAGAATTGAATTGAATGATGTACAAGATGATGCATGGTTTTGAAAAGATAGTATACACATGATTAGTTATGCACGTGTTGACCTAAGTCGTAAAATACTATCGGGTTTGAAAAATAGAATAATGTACGACTCGCGTTTGTAGTCGTTATGAGGCCACTCGATCGAGTGGTCAATAGACTCGATCGAGTAGACCCTGAAAAGAGGTTTCTGTTCCGTGTTATGGACCATACTCGGCCGAGTTATGGACCAACTCGGTCGAGTATATGGCCACTCGACCGAGTCACTGTGAGACTCGACCGAGTAGTGGTCGTGACATGCGCTCTGACTTGATTTTGAGGTGCCACTCGACCGAGTGGGTCAGGCACTCGGTCGAGTGCCCCCTGTACGAATTGTAATTCGTTTACAATTTTGATATTGATTTTGAAATTGCTTTTGATTTTTGAGAGTTTGATGATTTTGCCGAATCGGACATAAATATTGCACAATTTACGCTCGACTTGGACTTTTATAAATCGTAAATTTTGTCGGACCGAATATAGATATTGTTGAATTTATACTCGATTCTACTTTTGAATACTCGTTATATTCCACACTCGATTTTTTGAATCGATATGGAATATTAGAGTGAAATAGAGAATAAATAAATTAATTTTAGTCGCTTCAAATTAATTATCGTGATATCAATAAATCGCGTAAATTAATTCGTATGACTTGATTATTAGACTCGATATCCAATTATGGAATTGGTATCGAATCCAAAATCGACGCTTTAATTGAATACATAAAAAAACTTGATTCCCTCGACTTCTTCGACATCGGAATAAATCCCTAGGGATTGTGATGTCGGGTCCGTGTCAACGGGTTTCGACCCTTATAGAAATACGATGTTTGCTTTTGAGAAATCGATGAGATATGCGAACAATAACAATGGTGCAAAAATTATGGTTGAAGTTAATCTATCTCAATAATCAAGTAATTGGGATATCGGAACAAGCGATCGTCAACGCTGTGTGCAGTACACTTGTATGTTCGTGTTTCCTCATTCCGATATCACTTCATACTCGACACAAATTGATAGATATTTTAATGTCTTGATACTAGTATTATTGATATTAATGATGCGATAATAAGAAAAAAAAAAAAAAGAGAACGCGACCCGTAAAAAAAAAGACGACACGACGCGAGGAGGAGGAAGAAAGGAGAAGAAGCGGGGTTTTGACACCCTCAACCTACATGTTCTTGTCCCGGCGCGGACTCGTAACCGTGGCTATAACACAAGAGTCTTCGAGGTTTATGAAGGTTGAGTTATGGTGGCTCGGGTTTGATGAATCCTAAAGCTAGTTTAGGGTTTTTGCTAGTGTCGAATTGCTAGGGTTTGATTAGGGTTTGTAAAAGGTGTAGTATGTATGAGTATGGTTGCCCCAAGGTTTCGAAAATTGTAAAAAAGGTTGTTGAAGAGGGGTGCATGAGGGTTGCTTATATAGGAAAAGCTAGGGCTTCGGTTTAGGGTTACTCGACCGAGTAGGCAGCTGACTCGGTCGAGTAGGCTTGTGCGTCAGCCGTCGGGCTTGAATGAGGGCCCACTCGATCGAGTGGGTGGGGCACTCGATCGAGTGGCCCAGCTGGGTCGCGCGGGTCACTCGTTTGGACCTTGACCATGGATATTTGATGAGTTTGAGTTTGAATTGGGCTTTTGATGCTTGAGGGGTTGTTTGGTATGTCTCGGAAACGACTTTGACCGGGATTGACCCAATCGTGACGAGTCGGTTTTAATTCCGGTGTCGGTTTCGGCCCAAATTAGCCTTGTTTGATTGGAAACGGCCCGCTGGGCCTGAATTTGAGGTTGATTTTGTGAGATTTGTACTCTGTAAGTGCGTTAGCCAGCGATTAATGGATTTGAGCCCGTATCCGAGCGCATAGAAGCATGTTAGCGTCCGATCATCATCGGGTGTTTTTTGGAAACTGCCATTGACACCTGGCAGTCAAAATGCGGGTGTCTACAGAGCCCCCACTCTGACTGAGGCTTGGACAGGGCGAAAGTCAGAGTATCCACCAGGTCAATCGAGGACTGCAACCTGGCGGACTTCCGGCCGGGTCGTTTATAGTCCATTAGACTTGCGTGAAGGGCTCGCCAGCCGCAAGCTAGAAGTCATACCTGAGCCGATAACTCCGTGGGGAATTGGACTTGTCTCGTAAGTCCTGGGTGCGCCTGTATGTAGACTCATCCCTTGAAATGCCGTCGTTGGCTTCCGCTGGGGAATTATCGTGGGTTGCACATCCCTATTTGAGTCGTACCTGTATGAGTCACATAAAATGCGTGCAACACGTAGGCAGTAAAATGACTCGCGCTGGGGAGAAAAGATTTTTTGCAAATTTGAATTTTTGAAATCTTGAAAATTTGAGATTTTGAGATTTTTTTGAATTTTGGAAACTTTGAGATTTTTGACTCCTAACAAAGATTAGGAAAGTTCGGGATGGAGATTTCCATGCTAGTATTGAGACTAGGATTGTGGTTCGATTTCTATTGAGATTAGGGAATTTTCCTAAATAGTTTGCAAGGCTAATGTTATATATAGCCCCTCCTTGCTCTTGAATTTCTTCACAAGTCACAAAACAACCCCTTCTTAAGAGAAAGTCTCTCTAATTCTCTTGAGAAAGTCTCTTCATCTTCTTTAAGAAGTTTTAGTCATGTGGATCGATAGGTTGAGTGTGATGTTGCAGGAGTGGTCCCGTCGCTTTAGGGATGCAGATAGTGTAACACCCGCTATATTTCTAGCATCTTTATTCATTACCGTTATGACATCGTTATAACTCTATCACATTTTGGCTTATGTGTCATCATTTTTCCAAGCTTATCTTCAATTTTGAGTTTAATGATATTTATTTTTATTTTAAAAGATTTTAATTCTTTTACATCTATTTATTTGATTTTCTTTGTAAGCTAATTAATATTCCGCGAGGAATTCTATTTCTCTCCGAATTGACATTTTTAAGCTTGGATTTAAGTTATTCGTTTTTCCTAAAAATGTTTGAATACGTTTATGGAATATTTTCTACTAAGATATATTTTAGTTACTAAAAACAAGCCATTTATGATTTTATTACGAAGCTTCGCGAATAATTATTTTCTTACGCGAGGTTTACTCGAATTACTTTGAAATGCCTTTAACTATTTTACGATTATACTTTTTATCAACTTATAAATTATTTGAGACTGTTTTCTCACATTTTGGACCGACTAAGCTCTTGGTCACAAGTTTTATTACGTTTTATTTAAACGTTTCATTTTATCACATTAAAACGTAATCATAAGATAAATCATTTTCATTCATTGTAGCATTTATGTCAAAGCTTTTCTTACTCCCTCTCTTATCCCATTTGGCCGGCCAACTTATGGTCTAGGTACACTTTTGTATTCCTTTTTTTTGAAGCCTTAATTCATGCTTACTCCTTTAAGTGTTGTATCACCCATCTCCACCCTTACTCTCTACATTCATTTCTTTTACATTCACCAAAAATATTCATCACTCCCTTCTCCTATCTTTTGGCCGTGTGTCCCTCAGCCATTCTAGGCAAATTTTTGCTCCATTTCAAGTCCCAATCGCATCATTCTTATCATCATAATAATCCTCTTTCCGATTCCTTCGTTAAGGTATTAATCGACATCATTTTCGATCAATTTTTACCTTGATTTTTATTAGTTTTCTCATGGTATTTTTCTGCCATGATTTACGTGTTTGGTAGGATTTTTGGACGATCCCGAAGCCGACGAATACATCGTTGATTCAGACTTGGAGTAGAGGTAACGTCGATGTTACTCGGTATTTCAAGATTTTAATTGAGTATTTGCATGTATATATTTTTATATTTTATTTTGGCAATATATGTATGTCACGGATTCTGGAAAAATTTTTAAAGTTGAAATTTTGCATGTTTCGATATTTTTATCGCTTTTACGAGATTAACGATTAAATTGTTATATTAATTTGTAAAATCGTAATAATCGGCCTAAACATGTAATATATGTTTATATTCTGGAAAAATGTTGTTTTTGATGATTTTTAGTAATTTAGTATTTTTCTGATATTTTTGATATCGATTATTGAATTATTATCGTTTTCGAACAAAAACGATTAAAAACCGATTTTTAGTTCTAGTACTTAAACATTTTATTTTAATCTGATTTTTTACGTGGTCAAACTTTCTGGTGAAATAGAATTTTCTGATTTTTTTCATAATTTTTCGGAATTGTTAAGTGGATGAATTAATTACTCACTTTAAATCATCGTTTATCGTTAAAACCGTGTTTGTTGTTTAAATTCTCGATTTCTGGTCTTTGGTTTAAATCTGGAAAAAATTATGATTCTGATGATTTCATATTAAAATGTATTATTATGATTTTTAGTGCCTTAATAAAATGTTAGGAACGATAGGTTTGTTAATAAAATCGTTAATTGCGAAAACGGGTTTAAATGACGGTTTGTTGAAATTTTGTTGAAACTGGATTTTGGAAAAATCTGGAAAAATTTATATTCTGTAAAATCAGGATTTTAAAGTGTAATAATAATTTTTGGATATTAATACTTAAATCGTTTTGTAATTACTATTTTTATTAATCGTTATTGTCGAAATTGGACGATTAACGAGAAAACGCTTTAAAAACCGAGTTTTAGAATTCTGGAAATTTTCTTTTCTGGACAGAATGTCCATAAATATAATTTAACTATTTTACGTAATTTTTGTACTATTTATTATAGTCTTTAATTAATAAATATTGATTTCGGACAAGTTGTGATTTATCGCTAAATTGCTTCGTCTTACCTAAAAGAATTATTTTTCCAGCAATTTTGAAAGTATTTAAATCTGAAACTTTAGGAGTTAAATCATCCCTTAACATACTCTAAATATATTTGTTGGTTTAATCAAATAAAGACGTTCAAATATTTAATTTGATGTTTGCCGTAAAATCCTATTTATAATTTTATCGTCGAAACTAATAATAATTCGGGAATTTTAGCTTTATAACTTTTGAAAACACCCTAATTAGTAATATTAAAATATTTAAGATGTTTTTAATCATTTTATAACACTTGTACGATATTTTAATAATTTCATAAAATCAAATGTTCTTACTTTAATAATTAATATCGTTAAGGCCGAAAGTATTAGTTTTATAAATCTATATCGTTTACTAAAATGTGGTATTAGTATGAACTAATATTTTCACTACTTTGATATGATGCTATTTTTAGTAAAGTTTCTAAAAATAGAAGTTTCCTAAAATAGAAGTTTCCTAAAATAGAAAGTTTCCTCTTTTAGAATATAAATGTTTACTTCTTTTATCCTCATATTGTTTATGATGAATACATCTTTTAAATATCGATAATGGTTTGTTTTGGAGTTATGGAATAAGGACAAGTGTGGGTTTAGAGTAATATAGTCTGGGATGTACGTTTTGCCATCAACTGTAAGGCTGGTGTGTCTTTATGGGGCGCATTGGTTGTTGAACTGAGCATGGTTTGTGTTCAGGAGAGTGTATATTTACCTTAAACTTAGATATCGCATCGTATAAGTCGCGTCGGGTTGAACTGGATATGGTTTGTATCCAGGAGGGGTGTGCATTACTTAAGCCAGGACCTCGCTGCACGCAGTCCTGTTATAGTTGAGTTGCCTAGTTAGAGACTGGATTCTGTTATGAGTTAAGTCTACAGTTCTCGAAGCTAGTTTTTAGTATTATCCTAGTGAAAGTCTAGATTCTACATTAATCCTATCCATAACGCCATTTTGATTATTTTATTTATTATCGATATAAATTGGCGCAGGTTGGCAAATATCTTTATGTTTCTTCGGAAACCCCTTTTGAATAATTTGTTCGACGCTAAACCTTATTTTAATATGATGTTTTACTGTTTTCCATTTTTACTATTTTTCCTATATTAGTAATTACTGTTTTAAAATCCTGTTATACGGCTGGGAGAACGTTGACGTTGCTCCCCACTGATTGTGGCTGTTATGTTTTAACATGGCAGGTATACGTGTTTATTTTCCGGTGGGTGTGGGCTAGCGAGCAGTCTTTGATCCTGCTGATTTTTTTTTATAATCATGTCTTGAGGACTGTTAACCTTTTTATGGATTGTTTTATATTTTAGCCATTTTTATGTATGGCGCATGTTTGACTTTACCAATTTAATTTATTAAGACATAGTTCTGTGTGTTTTAATCCCGACTCTACAGTGTTTCCGCCACTGTATCGCGCTAGAATTTTTAGGGGATTACAGATAGGGTGGCTTTGAATCAGACGGGGATAACCCAATTGTACCCGTTCCGTCAGATGGTGGTTGACCGCTATTTTCTGGATGCTTGCTTGGCTTATTAGGATGACATATATCATGTCTTTGCTTTCCCTCGGGGCGAAGTCTGTCCTTTACCTGAGGAGATTGCAGCTATAGGGGGATGGAACCCGATACTCCGTCCCGCTGTCCCTTATTCGATCTATGACCCGAGGAGGAAGTTGAGAGAATTTTTAGGGCTTTCTCACAACGAGGTATCCCGTATGATGGATGGTGATAAAATTTCTCTGATCGACTTGGCTGAGAAATTTATGAACTCTCTCGATGTTCGGGTTAGACCGGCTTACAGCCGCAGGGCTTTCTCTTTTTGCATGCTCCATGTATATGCTTTCGAGGGTCATATGGATCTGTTATCCTGTATGGGAAGTACCCGTCTTCTGACCGTAGTGGATCTGATGGAGACTGAGCACAGCCCGGCTTGGCTGATCACGGGCGAGATTATCCAAGGATTGGACGATCGCAAAAGGGACTCATCCGTTCGTTTTACCGGGAGCACCCGTTTGTTGCAAGTATGTCACTTGACTTCTTAATTCAATTTCTTTGATTTTTTTGCGAAATTTTTTTTTTACTGCAGGGGGGTACTCGATCGAGTCACCCAGGCACTCGGTCGAGTACTCTCGATGGAACTCTCCTGATCTGTCTTCGGAGGTGCCACTCGATCGAGTCACCCCGGCACTCGATCGAGTGCCCTCGTACAGAGCCTCCTGTTTGCGTTCAGGGGTACCACTCGATCGAGTGTCCCAAGCACTCGGTCGAGTGGCCTTTAGGCGAACGCCTATTTTGCCCTGGAATCTCATGCTTTTGTTTCCTTTTGCAGATTTGGCTGTATGAGAGGCTATCAGTGATAGATCCTCTACTTGATGCGAGCAACTATCGTCATAATCAGGTGATGACGAGGAGGCGGGCCATTGACTTTTCTCGTCAGATTACGCAGAAGTACTGGGACGAGGTTTTGTCTTTTCATGGCGGCCCGTTAATTCGATGGGTAGTTCCATGGTGGCCCATCTACCTTTGGAGTGGCTTGGATCCAAGGGACAGAGCCCGCTATCAGGTGATCCTTTCTTTCAGGCAGACGGTTCATCTCTATCCAGATCGCATACTAAGGCAGTATGGATGGACCCAGCGAATCCCTGAAGTTGAAGCAGTTGTGAGTGACCCTACCCAACTGACTGACGTGATGTGTGATACCTGGATGCAAAGGTGGTACACACGGCATACTTGGCCCGTTGTCAAATCTCGCCATTCAATCTGGGTTTCAGATTCTTATACGAAGTGGACCAAAGTAGGAGACGCTAAAGCCCGAGCTGCTTTGAAAGTCGATGAAGCCTTCGACCTGCTGAGAAGGGAGCAAGCCAAAGACAACAGGGGGTTCTTTGATGAAGGAGACACTCCAGCTACCCTAGTCCGTCTAATGTCTGGTCACAAGAAGAAGACTAAGACTCAAGCTGAAGGGTCTAGTGCTAAAGGTGCTTGAGGGAAAGTGAGCCCCCAGATGGACTTAGAAAGGAGACTGGGCCCAAGACTACCCGTGCAGGACCGACTTGGCCCACGGGATAGACTGCCTGAGCATGTGCGGGCCCGACTTGGGCCGAAGACCGTGATTGAAGACCCGTCGTCAAAGAAACGGGCTCGGGCTAAGGAGGTTCCACTTGTGATTCGGGAACGCTCGCCACCACCCCGAAGACCTCAGGCTCCACGCGACCCGAAGGACAAGGGGAAGGGGAAGATGCCCGGATACTAGTCTCCTTATTTTATTATTTTTGTGGTGCGATTTTTTTTTTGTGTGAATGACGTTTTGGCGTTTTTTTTTTTTTTTTTTTTTTTTTTGTAATCCCGAGTTTAACGAGATATTAATAAAAGACATATTATTGAACAACCGTTCCCGTCTTTCGTCTATTGCAGTGGTTGTACCCCTTTGAAGGGTTGCCTACGTATCCGCAAATAGCGGAATCAAACCTAACGTAGTTCAAAATTGATTTGATTGATTTTTTTTTTGCAATTTTCGAAATACATCAGGATTATTAATTCAAGATGTGCGACAGTAGAATATATTAGTTCTAGCTTATTGACTTGTCTAAAATTTTGAAAATTTATAAAAAGGACAAATTTTTATAAATTTTTGCAAATGACATTGAGATGGGGGTTTATGGGTAGTAGCGCTTCAGCTGGTCCAAGTTGGTTGGGTTGACGAATTCGTTCCCGTCCAAATCTGTCAGCATCACCGCTCCTCCTGATAGGACCTTCTTGACTAAGTATGGCCCAGCCCAGTTGGGTTTGAATTTACCCCTTGGGTCAACTGGCAGTAAGGCACGAACCGATTTTAGGACCAGATCCCCTTCCCTGATGTTCCTGGGCCTAACCCGTTTGTTGAAAGCCCGTTGGATCCTTTTTTGATATATTTGAATGTTGTTGAGAGCCCGGGATCGCCGTTCGTCTAAAAGGACTAGCGAATCGTATCGGGCTTGGACCTAATCTGCCTCAGGTACTTGGCTTTCAAGTAGGATCCTAAGGGATGACACCTCTAGCTCGACTGGTTGGACCGCTTCCATTCCGTATGTCAAGTAATACGGGGTTGCCCCGGTCGCGGTGCGGATTGAGGTTCGATATCCCCATAGGGCAAAAGGTATTTTGTCGGGCCAGTCCTGGTAATTTTCAGCCATCTTTTTAAGTATGGTGACAATTGTTTTATTGGCCGCTTCTACCGCTCCATTTGTTTGAGGTCGGTAAGGCGAAGATGTATGCCTTTGAATTTTGTATTTTGCCAGCAATGCGGCAGTTTCAGCTTGAAAGTGGGTCCCGTGATCGCTGATGAACTCGTGAGGGATCCCATACCTGCATATTATTTTATTTTGGATAAATTTGGCCACGTGCTTGGCGTTCAAGACACTGTATGACTCGGCTTCGACCCATTTGGTGAAGTAGTCGATGGCCACCAAGATGAAGCAATGACCTCCCGTCCCGGAAGGATGCACCTTTCCAATTATGTCAATACCCCATGTCGAAAATGGCCATGGTGATGTCATGGTATATAATGGGGAAGATGGCATATGCTGTACATTGGCGAAGATCTGACAGTTATGGCAGTGTTTGACATACAACTGACAGTCTGTTTCCATGGTGTTCCAATAGTACCCGAGCCTCATGATTTTTCGGGCTAGCATATGGGCGTTCTTATGCGGGCCGTTTTCACCATCATGGACCTCGGCCATGACCTTTTCGGCTTGTATTTTGTCGATGCATAGGAGCAGAGCCCCCTGTGCCGTCTTTTTGTACAATTGCCCGTCATCAGTTCGAACAAATTGGGTTGCTAATCTTCGTAGGGCCTTTTTGGCCCGATTTTCAGCCTCCGGGGGGTACTCTCCCGTTGTCAGGTAGGTTAGGACAGCTTGATACCAAGGCTCCGGGTCAGTTATCTCGATATCCTGAATGGCGTGGATGTAGGCTGGCTCGGATCGTCTTTCGACACAGATTGGCATGCTGGTCAGGTGATCCGGGATGTTCAGTAAATATGCTAATTTGGAAAGTGCATCTGCGAACTGATTCTCTTCCCGGGGCAGATAGATGTATTCTACCTTTTGAAATTGTTTCTCTAGAACCCTTACCCGTGCTTGGTAAGCCACGAGATTGGCGTTCCGAGTTTTCCATTTTTGGAGTGCTTGATTGATGACTAATGATGAATCACCGTGGACCCGGAGGTTTGTTACCCCTAAATCAGCGGCGGCTTGCAACCCGTGAATGCATGCTTCGTATTCGGCTGCGTTGTTGGTCACGTCGAAGTCCAACTTGATGGACAAGGGAGTGTGTTCCCCTCGGGGTGAAATTAACAGGATTCCGACCCCAAATCCTCGGAAGTTGGATGCCCCATCGAAATATAAATTCCACACTTCCGTATCGGTATGGAATATGTCTTCATCAGGAAAGGCCCATGTATTGGTGTGGCCTTCTTCGGATATTGGGCCGTCAGCGAGGAACTCGGCAACTACCCGACCTTTGATGGCTTTTAATGGTACAAATTTGAGGTCGAACTCGGATAACATTAGAGTCCATCTTGACATCCTGCCGTTGAGGATGGGCTTCTCAAATAAGTACTTGATAGGATCCATTTTGGATAGCACATGTACCTCGTGACTGAGCATGTAATGTCGGAGCTTTTTAGTGGCCCAAACCAATGCTAGGCACGTCTTTTCGAGCATTGTATATTTGCACTCATATTCGAGGAACTTTTTACTGATGTAGTAAATTGCCCGTTCTTCTGAATCGACTGTCTGGGCCAGCATAGCCCCCATGGCCGTCTCCGTCGTCGTTAGGTATAACGACAGAGGCAGACCGTGTTGAGGTGGCATTAGTACCGGCGGAGCAGACAGCATCTCCTTGATTTTGTCAAAAGCCGCTTGACATTTGCCGTCCCATAGCACCCGTTCTCCGATTTTTAGCTTTTTGAAGATGGGTTCGCATACCATGGTTAGTTTCGAAATGAACCGGCTGATGTATTGAACTTTTCCAAGAAACCCCCTTATTTCCTTTTCGGTCTTGGGTGGTTGCATCTCGGTGACGGCTTTGATTTTAGCTGGGTCGACCTCGATGCCGCGTTGGCTAACGATATGGCCCAGTAATTTGCCCGACGTTACCCCAAAACTGCATTTTTGTGGGTTCAGTCTCATGTTGTATTTACGTAGCCGGGTGAAGAACTTTCTTAGGGCTGAAATGTGCCCGCTTCGGTCCTTGGATTTGATGATCATGTCGTCCACATAGACCTCCACTTCCTTATGCATCATGTCGTGGAGCAAGGTAGTGGCGGTCCGTTGATAAGTGGCCCCGGCGTTGATAAGCCCAAATGGCATGACGGTGTAACAGTAAGTACCCCAAGGTGTAATGAAGGTGGTCTTACCCATGTCCTCTTCTGCCATTTTAATCTGATTGTACCCGGCATACCCGTCCATGAACGATAGAAGGGCATGATCGGCCGTGTTATCCACCAGTATGTCGATGTGTGGTAACGGAAAATCGTCATTTGGGCTTGCCTTGTTAAGATCCCGGAAGTCCACGCAAACCCGCACCTTGCCGTCCTTCTTGGGTACCGGCACGATGTTTGCAACCCAGTCTGGATATTCAGACACTTGTATAAAGCCTGCTTTAAATTGTTTATCGACCTCTTCCTTGACTTTAAGAGACCACTCGGGCTTCATTCTTCTGAGTTTCTGCTTTACCGGCTTGCACCCATCTTTGATGGGTATTCGGTGTTCGGCTATCTCCCGGTCTATACCCGGCATGTCCTGTAGGACCATGCAAAGACGTCTTTGAATTTCTGGAGGAGGTCTGTGAATTGTTTTCTCTCCTCTGGATCTAAAGATAGGCCCAACTTAAGCATCTGGGGCTCTAAAGTGGTTCCCACATTGATGGACTCGGTTTCTTCGATTACCGGATCTCGGGATTCCCTTTGCTCGAGCTGCTCGACCAGATGTTGAGGTAGAGGTACCTGTTCGTCGGGTTTCTCAATGTCATTGCATATAAAATTTTTGAAATTGAGAAAATTTTGGAAATGAGACAAGTCGTAAGCAGAACGGTGTTCGTTATTATTATTGATGGTAAATCTTGAAAATAGCTCGAATAGAGCTGCCATCTGATCATTGGTCAGTGGCGGTATAGGGAGAGGTCTTGGGACAGGCCCCGAGACCTCAGTGGATAAGGGAAGAGGGGTTACAGACTCGACTTTAGCACCAGACCCTCTAGACTCGGACTCAGACTCCGACTCTGACTCTGACTCTGACTCGGTATCCGGCATGTCTCCCTCGCCAGTGGTCAGCTTGTAGACCCGTCCTTGACCGTCGGTCCATTTTATGGTCTTCCTCAAAGCCCTCGTTTCGGTGTTGGCGCCGACCTCGGTGATTAGCTTGGTTGGGTCGAACCGATCGCTGCGAAGGATCAGGTTGACAAAGTCGTTCTTTGGAGCGGGGACGGCTTTGTCTTCTCCGAATAAGAGCCCCAGCACGGGCTCGGAGTTGCTTTCGCTTTCCTTTGATTCGGCCTGGACGATGGTGAATATATCATCAGGGATGAAATTGCATTCCCGAGCCTTTTTGGTCTCGGGATATGTGATGGTGGGTTGGTAAAGGCCCACTTGGACGGTTCCGAAGACTGGAGTAACGAAGTAATCCGTTAACTTCAGGCTATAAGGGCTTATGTAAGTACCCTTGATAATGTCGACGGCCTTGTGAATACCGGCCCGAACCACGTTTTCCGGGGTTATAGCATACCCCAATCCGAAATGTGACTCGCCATCCCAGCAAAAGATTGAATGATGAGGTGACATCTATCACCTGAAATTCCAATTCCTTTTCGATTGGGCCCGTTATGATCTTTAATTTCACGGCCCCGGCGACAGGTTTTGGGCTTCCGTCGAAAGCCTGGATAGTCTGCGCCGTTGGAAGGTAATCGGCATCGGTGATGCCGAGTGCTTTTGCGGTCCTTAGAGGAAGGACATTCACGGCTGATCCATCGTCGATAAGGGTCATCGGGAGATATTTACCTTTGCAGATGACCGTGATGTATAGGGCCAGATTGTGATTGGGCCCAAATGGTGGCAGATCAACTTCAGAGAAGGTTATGAGTGGGCCTTCTTCTTTGGATTTGCCCTTAAGGTAGGGCATGATGGTGGCTACCATTTCAGCAGGGGTAGCCTCTGAATCAACCTTGATTTCATCGAGAGCCTTAGTTCAGTGCTTCCCGATGAGCTTGTGAGCTAACCAATAGTTGCCATATGGTTAGATCGGCTCGGACCCTCTTCATTTGTTGGACCAGAGCCGTATCTGGGCTTGGTTCTTCGAGGGTAGGCTCCGTCCTGGCGGGTTCAGTGACGAATATAGGAATGGAACGCCCCGCTGCGGCGAGATGATTGGTGGCTAAAGCCTTGGACTTAGCCTGTCGGACCTCTTCAAGGGTGATGGGGACAGCTTCCCCTTTGGTTAAGTATACATCATCCTCATCGTCGAACCATATCCCGTTGACTTGTGGGATATAAGGAGAGATGAGGTGAGAACAGTCAATTACCTCACCGGTGAAGATAGCATGAGCGCTGAATGGGTTTTCTTTGTTGCTCGGCTTGTCTCCGGGCAACGGGATTTTCCCGCTCTCGATAAGGTCCTGGATCAGGTGTTTTAACCTCCAACATTTTTCAGTATCATGCCCGTTACCCCGGTGATACTGACAATAGGCCTGGGCATTGTAAGTTTTGGGCCTTTTTTCCACTGGAGGTTCTGCAGTCGGGCCTATCGGTTGGATTAGGCTCTTTGAAGATAGCCTCTGTAAGGCATAGGTATAGGTAGTCCCTATATCTCTGAATACCCGATTTGGTGTATTCTTTTTAGAGGAGGTGTCGAGCAGGTTTACCTCGTCGAAGATGCTGCGAGTTGCAGCTGCGGGTGTGGGCTTGATTGTGGATGAACTTGCCCCTTGATAGCCTTTGGTAGAGGCTTTAGTCAGGCTTTCTAGCCTCAAGTCATCCTCGATTCTCGTGCCCATTTCAGTAAGGACAGCAAAGTTTGGGATAATAGCATACCGGAGATGGACCCGGTAGGATGGGAGTAGATTTTTAACGAAGGCTTCCACTAGGGCCTTCTCGCCGGGCTTGTCAACCAGCTTCACACTCTCAGCCCTCCACCTTTGCAGATATTTTGTGAACCCTTCTTTGGGCTCCTGGGCCTATACCTCCAGAGTACGCATTGTAGTCTGGATTTCAGTGTTATCGGCGTAGTTCCGAGCAAATTCGGTCGCCACGTCATCCCAAGTCTTGTATTTCTTGGGGTCGAGCCTGTAGAACCAGGCCCTGGGATGCTTCTCCAAGGAGGAAGGGAATAAGTGCTTGAACATGGTGGACTTTACCCCTTTGACTGCCATGAAGTCTTTGAAGGCCCGGATATGATGGACCGGGTCTTCGGTACCCTCAAACATAGGAATTCCCGTCAAGTTGAGGTTGGCCGGTAGCTCGTCATTCAAAGGTGAATAAATGCGAGCATTCTCGGAGTGGATCGAGTTGCTTGTTGACAAGTGGACTTGCTCCTTGAGCCTGCGAACGACACTGACCAATTCGGCTATGGGCCCAACGGAATCGCCTCCTTCAACTGGGACCGTCTTCTCCACAGTGCTCAGACGGGTGTCCAAAGTTGCTTGGTTAGCGAGGATGGAGGTCAGTTGAGTCTCGATCTTGGTTAGGGCATTTTTTAAATCCTCCATCTTGCGTTGATGTCGGGTTGTGGCTGGCCTGTCTGTAAGAACACTGCGTAATCAGAAACTAGCCCATAGACACATAGACGGGTGACTTGTGAAGTGTGGGCCTTCCTTAGGATTCGGCAAGTGGACCTAGTCCTGTTCGAAGGAAGGTTCACGCGAGACATCCCCAGACTTTTGACTCGATTGTGTTGACGGGCCCTCCTTCGTAAGAGTATGTCCTACTTAGGTGGGCCCTGCCTTAGTCTAATAAGGCGGACTGGGATAGGGAAGAAACTCGTGATGTAAGATCGACAGAGTTTCGACGCTAGAAGACCTTGACAACTTAAGACTCGACCCGACACTGCTAAATACGGGAAGTTTCTAGAAGTGGAAGGTTTTGAAAATTGATGATTTTTTGAAAAAGGACCGAGTGGACTCGGTGAATGGCCCAAATTTCCGAAAAAAGAGGACGAAAAGTCATTGGGCCATGAGTTTTGAAAGTTCGAGTTTTGATTTGGGCAGCATACCGGCTAGAAAATAGGCTATTTTGAGTAAAATCATAAGTCCTAAATTCGGTATGTCCCGGGTTTTGAAAATCGAATATCTTGAAAAGGAGGATGTAATTTTTGAAAAGTTGATATTTTTGAAAATGACTCGGAAACCATGTAGCACGTAGTCACACAAGCATTATAACGACGCCATGTATGCTCTACACTAAGTCTCGGTCGGTCTAAAAGGGTCTATACCAGTGTACATAGTCTAGACGTTGATCGGGACGGACTCTCTAAGTCGAGTTGAGCTTAGAACATGCCGCGAAACCCACTCGAATCGACTATGGACATCTTTTGACATATCCATGTTGGAGTACATCAACGGTATAGTGGGACGTCGGTCACCAGTACCGGCCCGGAAAAATATGGGTTATGCATGAACCGTAGAACTAACACGCGTATTGTATTTGTCAAACGATTTCTATTCGAGTCTCACCCTGAGGATGCCGATGGTAAGTCACACATCAGTTAGTCCCCAGCGGAGTCGCCAAATTGTGGACATGACATAGGTCCACCCCGACGCGGCCACGCGCGGGTTTGGGTAGGCGAATGAGTCTCCATATGAAACGGATCGAATTGAAATTTAGGTCTATGTGGAGTCGCCACCGAATTTTGTGGTTATTCGGAACCATTCGAGCCCACTCTATGTCGTAGTGGTCCGTATACAAAATACGGCCCATTTCCGATGTCAGAGTTTATTGGGCTCGTCCCTTTGCATTTGATACCAATACTGACATTATCGGATATTGTGTATTGAATGACTCTCGTGCGCCAACGGTTTCGGGCATCCGGAAACCGAGGTTCTAAGTAAGGGGTGAGGGTACGTGTTGGGAAGCCCACAAAGGACACCCAACCCCGCCCGCACATTAGCGGCCTCTACTAAGAATTCGAATGACTTACAATACGCGCGTTAATTGAACGGGAAAATGATATGCAAAGAGTATTTTCCCTAAACATGTGAATGGAATTGAAAAGGGTTTCTAAGTCAATTTAATGCAATTAATTCTACGTCAAAGTGGAATTTAGCATGCGGGTTCATTTAGTACAATAAACGAACAAGAATTAAATTGACAAAAGAAATAACAAACGCGTCAGTAACGATGCAATGATATAACGAATAATAACGGTTTGTGCAAATATAGAATTGAATTGAATGATGTACAAGATGATGCATGGTTTTGAAAAGATAGTATACACATGATTAATTATGCACGTGTTGACCTAAGTCGTAAAATACTATCGGGTTTGAAAAATAGAATAATGTACGACTCGCGTTTGTAGTCGTTATGAGGCCACTCGATCGAGTGGTCAATAGACTCGATCGAGTAGACCCTGAAAAGAGGTTTCTGTTCCGTGTTATGGACCATACTCGGCCGAGTTATGGACCAACTCGGTCGAGTTATGGACCAACTCGGTCGAGTATATGGCCACTCGACCGAGTCACTGTGAGACTCGACCGAGTAGTGGTCGTGACATGCGCTCTGACTTGATTTTGAGGTGCCACTCGACTGAGTGGGTCAGGCACTCGGTCGAGTGCCCCCTGTACGAATTGTAATTCGTTTACAATTTTGATATTGATTTTGAAATTGCTTTTGATTTTTGAGAGTTTGATGATTTTGCCGAATCGGACATAAATATTGCACAATTTACGCTCGACTTGGACTTTTATAAATCGTAAATTTTGTCGGACCGAATATAGATATTGTTGAATTTATACTCGATTCTACTTTTGAATACTCGTTATATTCCACACTCGATTATTTGAATCGATATGGAATATTAGAGTGAAATAGAGAATAAATAAATTAATTTTAGTCGCTTCAAATTAATTATCGTGATATCAATAAATCGCGTTAATTAATTCGTATGACTTGATTATTAGACTCGATATCCAATTATGGAATTGGTATCGAATCCAAAATCGACGCTTTAATTGAATACATAAAAAAACTTGATTCCCTCGACTTCTCCGACATCGGAATAAATCCCTAGGGATTGTGACGTCGGGTCCGTGTCAACGGGTTTCGACCCTTATAGAAATACGATGTTTGCTTTTGAGAAATCGATGAGATATGCGAACAATAACAATGGTGCAAAAATTATGGTTGAAGTTAATCTATCTCAATAATCAAGTAATTGGGATATCGGAACAAGCGACCGTCAACACTTGTATGTTTGTGTTTCCTCATTCCGATATCACTTCATACTCGACACAAATTGATAGATATTTTAATGTCTTGATACTAGTATTATTGATATTAATGATGCGATAATAAGAATAAAAAAAAAAGAGAACGCGACCCGTAAAAAAAAAGACGACACGACGCGAGGAGGAGGAAGAAAGGAGAAGAAGCGGGGTTTTGACACCCTCAACCTACATGTTCTTGTCTCGGCGCGGACTCGTAACCGTGGCTATAACACAAGAGTCTTCGAGGTTTATGAAGGTTGAGTTATGGTGGCTCGGGTTTGATGAATCCTAAAGCTAGTTTAGGGTTTTTGCTAGTGTCGAATTGCTAGGGTTTGATTAGGGTTTGTAAAAGGTGTAGTATGTATGAGTATGGTTGCCCCAAGGTTTCGAAAATTGTAAAAAAGGTTGTTGAAGAGGGGTGCATGAGGGTTGCTTATATAGGAAAAGCTAGGGCTTCGGTTTAGGGTTACTCGACCGAGTAGGCAGCTGACTCGGTCGAGTAGGCTTGTGCGTCAGCCGTCGGGCTTGAATGAGGGCCCACTCGATCGAGTGGGTGGGGCACTCGATCGAGTGGCCCAGCTGGGTCGCGCGGGTCACTCGTTTGGACCTTGACCATGGATATTTGATGAGTTTGAGTTTGAATTGGGCTTTTGATGCTTGAGGGGTTGTTTGGTATGTCTCGGAAACGACTTTGACCGGGATTGACCCAATCGTGACGAGTCGGTTTTAATTCCGGTGTCGGTTTCGGCCCAAATTAGCCTTGTTTGATTGGAAACGGCCCGCTGGGCCTGGATTTGAGGTTGATTTTGTGAGATTTGTACTCTGTAAGTGCGTTAGCCAGCGATTAATGGATTTGAGCCCGTATCCGAGCGCATAGAAGCATGTTAGCGTCCGATCATCATCGGGTGTTTTTTGGAAACTGCCATAGACACCTGGCAGTCAAAATGCGGGTGTCTACACTACTGGTTGACCCAATGTTGATATCGGGCTTTATTTCCCCTGCTGATTTCTTCTTGTATCGGATTTCCGACTTTTACGACTTTGACTTTTGACCTTTGAATATTCTTCCGTAGTTTCTTCGTATGTGACTTTTTGACTTCAAATGTTCCACGTCATTTCTTGAGGACGCGGAATTTATCCCAAACAAATGCCCCCAAATTTCTGACTAAGTTCATCTTAGGCGGGAATTTCTGTTTATGTTGCTCACAGTTGGTGACAATTTTCTTCCGCAGAGTTTGTCTTTCAGTCTACTGTCCTCGTTTTTCCAACTGACTGCTCCTCTCCCCTCATGATGATTTGTTTCTCCCTCTTCTTAATTACTCACGCTTTCCTATGCTACCTTCCCTTCTTTATTTCGCTTACGCTTCCCCTCTCCTCACTTACTCCAATTCTTTCTTCCTCTCTCCTAATTCTTACCCTTTCCAATATTCGAATTGCCCTCCTCCCTGTCCTCCATTGTTCGTTGCCATTGTCGTGCTGTGCTTATTTTGTATCCAGGTGATTTCTTTTCCCTCTCGTTTATTATTTTATCTATGGCTCCCAAATCGAACCGTAGCAAACTTTTTACCCCTCCGGTTTCTTCCTCGTCGTCCTTGTCGATGACGTTTTCCCCCCTTAATATTCTGGGCAAGACGCACTCTTGCGATTCTAGCTTCACCACCAAGGATCTTTCTTTTATTAGAGAGGTTTTTGGTTTTGGTGAAGGGGTTGAGGTTCACATCCCTTCACCTGGGCAGAAGGCGGACTCTATCCTTCCAGGGTGGGTCTGCATGTACACCTACCCCTTCCTCTTAAGTTTGCGCTTTCCTTTCCCTTCGCTCGTTCAGGAGCTTCTGAACTATTACAAACTAGCCCCTTGTCAGCTGGTCCCCCATACCTGGAGGGTATTATTGTCCATCTGCGTGTTGAATCACCGCCATCAGAAGGACTTCTCTCTGCGCGATGTCTGCGCTGTGTTCCAGGTGTGGCCCCTGGGACGTGGCCAGGTGACGATGCGTGTAAAAGACAAGAATTTCCCTAGTATAATCTTCCTTTCCAACCCTCCAGACGCAGAATGGTTCAGAGACTTTGTTTTTGTGAAGGCTGATTCTCTTCTTCCCCTTCCCCATGATTACCTCTATTCAGAGTGGGGTCCTGTCACAGGTACTCATCACGTCTTCGGTTCTTGAATTTTCTTGCACACTTACGATGCTTACTGGTTTCATGCTACAGGTCTGCAGCAGCTTAAGGAGGTGACACCCATTCTCGACTTTGCTGCCAAGCTTTCCAGTTTGAGTTCTGAGCAACTCACCTTCAATAAACTCTTTATCCCTTAAGGTAACGGCGCTTGTCCTCCCATAGCTGACGCCATGTCTCCTGGTGAGAGATAGTTTGCTGAGTGTGTTTATATCTTATGTTTTTTGTGTGCGTGTGACTGATTTTGTCTTTTTGCCTTCATTAGACAATTCCAAAGCTCCGATGACCTTGGACCAAGTTAGGGCCAGGAGGAAGAGCATGGCTACTCGCTCGTCCTCCAAGATGGGTTCTGGCTCATCCCCTGCCCCTTCAACCAGCTCTAAGAGGAGGCGCAGCCTTACTCCTCCCGCACGGGTTGGTTCTGCAGATGTGAATCCCGTGATCCATGTGCCTGATTCTCCTCAGCCTTCTGTTCCACACTCTGCTGAGTGTGGTCCGGACGACATTCTGCTGGCCTTTTCCAAAGATTTTGGGACTACCAGGGACCTGAAGGATTTAACCCCTCTGGATCAGCTTCTCTTTCCCGGTTCATAGGTCGTGATGGCAAGGGAACCCCTCATTGAGGTGGCCGCTCACATTACCGCCCATGCCTTTGAGGTAACTTCGCTTGTTTGACTCTTGAATTCTTCATTTTCTTTTGTACCATGCTGATGATGGTCGCGCTTCTGGTCGGACTCTTCAAATGGGCTTGTTTCTGAAAGGTGGGGTATCTCACCTCAGAGACCTGGGGAGCCGGCTGCAGTCCGACAATGCTCGTCTATCTGAGAAGGTTGGCCATGCCAGGGCGGAGACCCTGAGGCTGGAAGAGAAGGCTGCCAAACTGGAGGAGGAAGCTGCAAAGTTGAGGGGGAAACTGGACCAGGCCAATGGACAGCTTGCTGAGGGGGAGAAACAGAAGGTGGCTGTGGAGGAAATGCGGGCTGAGCTTGCTAGGGTTCAGGATGTCAACTCCAGTCTTCAGGAGAAGGTGGTCACGCTGCAGGAGAATATGGCAGGAGCTCTTAGCTGGTCTGCTCTGAGTACCGAAATCCAGATGGTTACCGCCTTCTCCAAAGGAAAGCACGTGAGCTGGGACTTGGCCGCCTTGAAGAAGAGGATGGAGGAAGAGTTCCCCAACGGATTTGATCTGGAGATGTTTGCTGGGGGCGAGGAGGAGGTAGTGGAGGAGTCGGTTTCCTCCCCCCAGCAGCTCAGGAGGCGCCTGAAGCAGTGGATACTGCTGTAGATGCCATGATTGTGGAACCCATTGCTTCTCTTCCTCCTAAGGAGGAAAATATCTAGGCTGTTCAGCCTGCTGCTTTCTGCTGTTTTTGCCCTGCGTGGCATAAAAAATACTTTGTTAAAATTTGATCTGTTTTGAATTTTCTCCTGCTCAAGGGAGCGGAATATCTGGATTTTACCTCTGCTCGGGGGAGCAGAGGGTTTGAACTTGTTAGGATGCAATGTTTTTATTGCACTTGTTTTCTTACTCTGTGATGCTTCTGTGTTTGATTTGCTTGTTTTGCTTTGATTATCGTCGTCTGTTGTATGCATGCCTTTGTTTGTATGGTCGATCCTTGATAGGTGGTGGCCTGGGATTTTGTTTACCCACTCAGTCAGAGGTGCCACGCTTTGCGTGGGTGCTGAGTGGCGCAGGAGACTTGTGATGTCCTGGTTGTAGGCACTCAGCACAAGACGCACGCCTTCTGTGGAAATTATACACTCCACCAGATCAGTTACCCACATCAGTTGACAAAGTAATTGATAAAGAATGAGAAATCTGTCTTATTCGGAAGTATTGGTGGGAGAGAATTATATCTTCAAAACGTGTGAGGGTAAAAATCAATTTCACAGATGCGTGAAAGGGAATAAACAGAAGCATATGACAGGAAACTCAAAGAATACAACGAAATTAGGTTTTGAAAATATGTGAAAGGTTTTTTTTTTTGAAATTTTGAGATAAAAGAAAACAGGTTTTTTAGGTTATGTGAAAATCCGATCAAGTTTTGAGACATATGAAAATGAGCTAAGTCTAAAGCTTGTGAAAAATTAAATTCTGTCTTAGATGTAAAAAAATCTTGCGACCTAAAGAACATTTTGAAAGGTAACGTAGAGTTACAAAGATAACAGATGTGGTTACCTGGGCTCTGGTGGAGGTGTATCCGGCGGATTGAATACCTTATTTCTGGCGACAGTGGCCTATACTTCTGGTGATTTTTACTCAGAAGAAGTACTTTTTCAGATGCACTATGTTCCAAGGTTTTTGAATAATTTTTCCTTCCATGGTCATGAGTTGGTATGCTCCGTTTCCAACTATCTTCTCCACTTGATAGGGTCCTTCCCAAGTGTAGGCGAATTTCCCTGCCTGCTGATTTCTGGTGTTCTGGAATACTCTTCTGAGGACCAGATCTCCTTCTTGCAGGACTCTGACTTTAACATTCTTGTTGTAGCTTCTGGCGACTGTCTGCCTGTAGGAGGCCATTCTTATCTGAGCATCAGTTCTGAGTTCATCTATGGTGTCTAAGCTGTGCATGTTTGTCATTTCACCTGGTTTCTTTCTTCTGTTATGCAGCCAAATCTGTGGTTGGGTACTCTCACCTCTGCAGGGATGACCGCCTCAGCACCAAAGACCAAGCTAAAAGGCGTCTGCCCTGTAGCCACCTTAGGTGTGGTTCTGTCGGACCACAGCAGCAAGGGTAGCTCCTCTGCCCATCTGCCCCCTGCTTCCTCTAGTCTCCTCTTCAGATTATCCATCACAATTTTGTTGCTAGATTCCGCCTGACCCTTGGACTGAGGATTTCTGGGAGTAGACTTTTTTAGAGCGATATTCCACCTGGCACAATAGGCTTCCATCTTGTTGCCAATAAACTGGGACCCATTGTCGCAGATGATTTCTGAGGGAACGCCAAACCTGCAGATAATGTTACGTTTAATAAAGGATATAACCTGCTTCTCAGTCACCTGAGGGAACGCTTCTGCTTCTATCCACTTGGAGAAGTAGTCGGTCATTGCAAGCATGAAAACTTTATTTCCTGGTGCTCTGGGTAATTTACCCACAATATCCATTCCCCACTTCATGAAGGGCCAAGGAGAGATTATTGGATGCAGTGGTTCTGCTGGCTAGTGCTTGACCGGTGCGTGTCTTTGGCAAGCGTCGCATTTTTTAACATACTCTTTGGCGTCTCTACGCATTGTTGGCCAATAATAGCCTTGGCGAAGTGCTTTGTTGGATAGACTCTTGCCCCCTGCATGATTTCCACATTCTCCGCTGTGGAGATCATGCATTACCATCTCTGCTTCCTCCTGGCTTAGGCACCTCAGGTATGGCCCGGCGGTCGATCTTTTGAATACTACGCCATCAATGAGGGTATACTGGATGCTTTCATCCGGAAACTTCGGGCTTCTCTTTTGTCTGTCGGCAGAATTTCATCTTGCAACCAATCCTTGTAGGGTTTTCTCCAGTCGGAGACTTCCTCCTGCTCTGCTGTGGTGCTGCAGATCCTTGCTTCCTGAAACCATTACATCCCCTGGTCTGGTGAATCCCCTTCTGGTGTTCCCCACTCCTGTGCGTCTGCACCTCTCCAGATTGCTGGCTCTAGCACATGGACTATGGGTATGGTGGACACTTCTCCTGGTTTGAAGGTTGCTCCCAGAGTTGCTAAGGCGTCTGCTTCCACGTTTTGCTCCCTTGGAACTTGGCTGATCGAGAATTCTGCAAACTTTTGGGAGAGACCTTTTGCCACCTCAAGGTAAGCTATCATCTTGGAATCCTTTGCTGCATATGAGCCATTCATATGGTTCACTACTAGTTGAGAGTCACCATATACCTCCAATCGCTTGATTTTGAGATCCAGGGCCAGCTGGAGTCCTAAGATTAGTGCTTCATATTCTGCTTCATTGTTCATTGTTCGGAACTCGCATCGTACTGCTTGGACTATGAAATCTCCCTGAGGTGACTTAAGTACTAATCCTGCTCCAGATCCTCTCATGTTTGAAGCTCTATCTACGTTAAGCTTCCACACCTGCTCGCCCTTGTCTTCTTTCAACAGAACGATATCTTTCTCTTCTTGTGTCTGCAGCGTCGGGCTGAAATCGGATATGAAATCTGCTAACGCCTGAGACTTGATTTCTGTCCTGGGGATAAACTTCAAATCGAAGCCGCTTAAGTGCATGAACCACTTTGCCATCCTACCTGACAACTCGGGTTTTCTCATAATAGTTTTTAGTGGGTAGTTTGTTACTACAGATATAGTATGTGATTCAAAATAGGGACGCAGTTTATATGATGCCATTACGAGTGCAAGTACGAGTTTCTCAAGGGACGTGTACCTGGTCTCTGCAGGAAGCAGAGACTTACTGACATAGTAGACGGGATGTTGCGCTCCTTCATGTTCCCTTACCAGCACCGCACTAACTGCCACCTCAGTCACCGATAGATATAAAAAGAGCGGCTCTGTAGGTTCCGGCTTTGACAGGAGTGGTGGAGTGCTCAAGTAGTGCTTCAGTTCCTTGAATGCCCTCTCATGCTCTTCCGTCCAGTCAAATCTTTGAGCCTTCTTCAGAATATCATAGAATAAGCGGCATCTGTCTGAAGACCTGGAGATGAACCTATTCAGGGCGGCAATTCTTCCAGTCAATCGCTGCACATCTTTTGGTTTCTGTGGAGACTCCAACTGCAGGATGGCTTTGATCTGCTCTGTACTGGCTTCGATTCCCCTCTGGGTGACCATGTACCCCAAGAATTTTCCACAGGATACCCCGAATGTGCACTTGGAAGGATTCAACTTCATCTTGTACTCTCTCAGGGTGTTGAAGGCGTCTTCCAGATGCGCTGCGTGTTGTGAGGCTTGCTTGGACTTGACGACCATATCATCAATATATACCTCCATGGTATCTCCAATTTTCTTCTTGAACATCATGTTGACCAGCCTCTGGTAGGTAGATCCTGCATTTTTCAGACCAAAGGGCATAACATTGTAGCAATAGATACCTCTTTCGGACCTGAAGGCGGTTTTCTCCAGATCTGCCGGATGCATTATGATTTGATTGTACCCGCTCCACGCATCAAGGAAAGTCAGCATCTCATGGCCTGCTGTGGCGTCTACCATGGCATCTATGTGCGGCAGAGGAAAGGGGTCTTTGGGGCACGCCTTGTTTAAATCGGTGAAGTCGACGCACACCCTCCACTTGCCATTCTTTTTTGGGACTACCACCACGTTGGACAACCATTCTGGATACTTTACCTCCCTGATTTTTCCAGCGGCCAGCAGGTTATCCACCTCCTGATTGATAACTTGATTCCTCTTTGGAGCAAACTTCCTTCTCTTCTGCTGGATTGGCTTGTAGCTTGGGTCCACACTTAACCTGTGGGTTATGATGCTCGGATCTATTCCTACCATATCATCATGGGACCAAGCAAAACAATCCATGTTAGTTTTTAATAATTCAATAAGGTTTTGTTGTGTATTACCTGTGCACTCCGATCCGATCAGCACTTTTCGCTCAGGATGGTACTTGTCTAGGTTGACTTCATCTACCTCCGTCTGAGGGGGTTCGAGATACTCTTGCAGGGGTAGGTGAAGGCTCTGTAGTTGCTATGCTGGAGGACTTGCCGTCTTCTTCAGCGCCACTCTGTAGCAGTCTTTGGCCTCCTTCTGATCACCGTTAATCTTCTGTACTCCCCAGGGTGTGGGGAACTTCAGGCATTGGTGGTAGGTGGAGGTGATGGCTTTCATCTCATGTATCCACGGTCTTCCCAGGATCACGTTGTAAGTAGAAGGACCATCAATGACCAAATACCGTACTTGCTTGTTTACGCCTCCCGCGTAGGTGGGAATCGTAATCTCTCCTAGGGAGTATTTGGTTTCCCCACTGAAGCCTACAAGAGGGACCGCTTTCCTGCTCAGGTCCTCCTCGCTGAACCCCATGTTCTGCAAAGTTTCTAACATGATTAGGTTAACAGAGCTTCCAATGTCCACCAGTATCTTCTTCACAGTGCAGTTCCCTATGGAGAGCGTGATGATTAGGGCGTCGTGGTGAGATTCTGGAGATGGTTTCGCATCAGATTCATCAAAGGTGACGACTGGAAGGTCTGGACAGCTGATTCTGCAGGAGTGCTCTGGTCTGTCTCCTCTGGACTGGGAAGCGTGCCTCTTGGCTGCTGAATAGGTTAGGCCACACAATTCCGAGCCTCCTGTGATTACATTGACGACTCTGGTGCACAGTGGAGGAGGCGAGGGCAACACCTGGTCTCCCGCATTTATCCTGCTAGAGCTTCTAGATATCAGATGATCCAAGTTTTCCTGGTCGTAGTGGAACTTCACTTCCTTCCTGAGGAGGACACATTCTTCAGTGTTGTGCCCGATGTCGTCATGGAACTCACACCTCTTGCTGGCGTCCCGACGGTCGTTGGCATACTCTTGTCTTCTGGGCCACCTGACTTTGCGCCCCAACTCCTTTAGGGCCCTGAGCAGACCAGCGAGGTTGGTAGAGAACCCGTACTCGCTGATTTTAGGTGGGAGTGCTGGGCTCTCCTTCCAGTCCTTTTCCTCAGAGACCTTGTGCACACTCCTGTCATAGGGCTTGGACCTTTCGCCTCTCTTCTCTGCTGGTGCCTTTCTGGAGACATGCTCAGAACCATATGTAGCTCTTCTGGGGCCCGAATCTTCCTCCAACCTGATGGCTGCCATTGCTTTGGTCTGCACATCTTCGAATGTAGCGCATGGATATTTGGTGAGATCTTTGTAAAGATCTGAATCTTGGAGGAGCCCTTGACGGAAGGCTTCTATGGCGGTGGCTACGTCGCATCTGGGAATAGTCACTTTCTCCCTGTTGAATCTATTGAGGAAATCTCGTGTAGACTCCTCAAATTTCTACACCACCCTGTACAGATCGCTGGTTTGTTTCTCTGGCTTTCTGCTGCTGGCGAACTGTTGGTTGAAGGCATTGACCAGATCGACAAAGGAGGTGATACTTCTATTTGGCAGGACAACGAACCAGTGGAGGGCTGTCCATGAGAAGGTGGAACCAAACCCCTTGCACATGCAGGCTTCCTACAGAGGCCCTGTGGCGGTTACCACCATCATTTTCTGCTTGTACTGGTTGATGTGGTCTAGGGGGTCTGCAGTGCCATCATAGAGCGTCATGGCTGGTGGCACAAAACCTTTGGTCACAGCAACACAAGCCAGGTTGTCGGTGAAGGGTGAGTCTGCATAGCTGTCTCTGGCTGCTCTCTCCAGGGGGCGTGGCATTCCTGGGATTTTGCTGATCAGCTCCCTCAGCTCCTTCAGTTCTTGGTACTTCTGATCTGCAGCGCTGTTTGTTCCTGCAAGAGGGTTAGGAGCAGGAGGGAAGAAATTGAAAGGGGTACTCCATGCCTGAGGCCCTCTAAGGTGGCGACTGATCGGGGGTGGAGGCGGAAGGGATACAGTCACTGCAGGCTCAGGCCGCCATCCTGATGCCACTTGAGGTGAGTTTTGGGATGGCCAAGCCGCTTCAGAGTAAGGGCCAGCGACCGTGGGATTGAATGTTACTCTCGGCTGCCATCCGGATGCTTGCTGACTGGGGGTAGGTGCTCTTCCCAAATCTGGTGGGAGTCGGTTGTTGGCTGGGGTGTGCACTCCTGGCGAACTTACCGGCGGCCATTCTGATGCCTGGTGAACAGAGGTACCTGCAAGGGACAACGGATTAGTTTCCCTGTTTTCGAGGCTAAAGAAAGGATTACCTGCGACGTAAGGTCCGCCAGGGGTAGGGCCATGAGTCAAGTAGCCCAGTCCTCTGGGTATCATGGCTTGACTAGGCGGTGCGAGCTCTAAATCAAGTCTGGTGACCAATTCCTGAGGGAATGATTTGGAAATTTGCCCACTGGTGACAGACTCTCCGTGGGAGCTTGGCGTTTCCTCAGGCGTCGTGAACAGGATCTCAGGTGATGACTGGACTAGTGCAGGTGGTGGTTTTGATGCCGCCTTCATCTGAGCCTTGATGTCCCTGCTGTTCTTCTGCAGGGTCTTCACCGCCTGGCGCAGAGTGTTGATTCCCTGGAGTATCTCCGCCATGGGATCTGGCGCTAATGGAGCTCTGGAAGCGTCCCCGGATAATCCTCCATGAGCCGCCGCCTTGGATGATCCCCTTCTCTGCTGGTCGCGAACGGGTTGGACGCCTTTGACGTTGAGGATCCCTGAGGTGGTTTTGAGGCGCTCAGCATTTGCCCTATCGCCTGGCTGACTGGAGTCGCCCGAGTGGATGGCGTGGTGAACGGGCCTATCATTCCCGAGGAAGGCGTTTCTTCAGCAGACTGAGTGGAAGTGTTGGCAAGATCTTGGCCGGATCCAGACATGTTGACACGTGAGTTACTTCGCTGCGCGATTTGGCTAGCAAACGATCACTTTGCCCCACGGTGGGCGCCAAATTGTTTTGGCAAAATTTTTTCGGGTTTAGATTCGGGTTGTGGGTTAAAGCGATCGAACTAAGGCCAACGAACCGATAAGCGAATTGAATCTACGAATACGAAATGCGGAAAGAAAACAAAGAGACACAAGAATTGGTGACGCGGAAACCCAATGTGGGAAAAACCGCGGGGGGAGCCGGAATCCCGCCAAAGTATCAACTATGAATGAAGTGGAATAATAAGAAATACAAAGTATCGACTTTTGGCTATCAAGGGTTGGATTTTTCTAGTATACTCTCTGAAATGGAGTTGAAATGTGTTGAATAATGATCGCCCTCTCTGCCAAGTGATTGTTTGGGTTTATATATCTCTTCCTCTTCTGTTTCCTTGATCCTTTCCTGCTCTGATGGAACTCCCCTAAAATGGAGGGAGCCGTTAGTTGACTCTTTCCTCTGCTTAGGGTAAGGTTCCCTTCTGGTGTTGGGCTATCCTTGGCCCATTTCCGGACTTGGCTACTGGTTGACCCAATGTTGATATCGGGCTTTATTTCCCCTGCTGATTTCTTCTTGTATCAAATTTCCGACTTTTACGACTTTGACTTTTGACCTTTGAATATTCTTCCGTAGTTTCTTCGTATGTGACTTTTTGACTTCAAATGTTCCACGTCATTTCTTGAGGACGCGGAATTTATCCCAAACAATTACGCTAGAATTTATAGGGGATTACATTCATCTTCCTCGATGCATAACTGACGATATATAGAAATTTATTCATGATGTGCTTTAGCCTCTATCTACTTGAATACATGTGTAAAGGCCAAGAGAGACAAACAGGGTTAACTAAGATAATTGAACAGATATATTTATATATACATGGTCTATTGGATTCTAGTTACTTAGAAGATCATATCTCATTTCCTAGTCATATGCAAGTAATATATGGAGTACATCAATTACACTTTCGCTTCTCGACTTCTCGTCGTCGACAACTTTGCTTAACATCGTTGACATTTTATGTGATTTGCCTATTTTACCCTTTAATCCGTTTCCTTTCCTCCAACAATAGATGTTTCTCAATCTCTAAACTCATTCTAAAAGATAATTAACAAATACTAACAATCTTACTCCCACAACTTTAAAAAAAAAAACAAATCAAACCCAAAATCTTAGAAATGCTTATTAACCCAACTTATAGCATACCAGTAACAGCAAGAAAACCAATGATAGAAGTTGGGTAAAGTGATTCTTCACTTATTCAAACAAAACCCAGAATAACAAATCAACAAAATGGGTGCATTGATAAGTTATATTTTAGTAGTGATTTACCCCTATTTTTACCCGTTATTTAGTTCGGTTTTGTGTTCTATAACTATTATATATAGCTCATTATATATATTATTAAGTGTTAATTAGGGTCCGTTAATTGTTTTACTTATAATTGTAGTAATAATTGTTATTTTCCGAGGATTTGGTACTGCTTTGTCTCGTTTCTATTTTGTAGGTATCATTTTGGGAATAACCGAGCAAAGACGGTTAAAGACTAGTCAAAAGACAACGGAAATGAAACGAAAGACGAGTGTTGAACAGGACAAAAGAAGAACAACTTGGATTGATTCTTGAACCCGAGCCTGATTCCATTTGAGACCCACGATCAACATTAAATAATAACACACCCACGAATTGAACGGGGGAGGACTACGAATAGATGAGGGAGACAATAGATTAGGGGGCTCTTCCTGGGGTCTGACGGAGTATTAAAGATTTAGAGGTAGCATTAGATAAAAAAAGTCTCATTCTTATTCTCTAATTAATTGAATACTTTTCTATAGTCCAATTTTTGATATTAGTTCAAGACTCCAATTTCAGTTTGGTATAATTTTATTCTCTTTTCTCTCTTATTGTTTTTTACTTATTGTTCATTGTTTACAATTTTTAAGTTGTTGATTTTATTAAAGTTGTGTGTTTATCCTTTAATCATGCTTAATTCATCTTTAATTTTAATGGGTAGTTTCATTAGTTTAGTTTCAATCATGATAGAGTAGTCAATTCTAGGGTTAGGGTTAGTTCGGTTCGTCTTAATTGAGGTTTTGTCTCGAGTTAATTTGATTGATGGTTAATTGTCGGTAATCTCTTTTTGAACGTTATAATTGTATGATTCGCTTGTCCTGGCCAGATTAGTTAATCAGTCTAGTAACCTGAACTTAAAGATCGAGAGCCAAGTTTAGGTTAGAGTTACGTTCATTGGGGTGGGTCGACCTAGTATGTAGCGAGAGCCCGCTAGGACCGTTCTATGGTAGATAGAGAATCGAGAGAGCCTATCTTATGCCTATTACTGACCTTAATCAACTATTTTATGAGTCCGACAACTCCCCTGAGACTACCTTAGCTTGTTGACCTTGACCATAGTCCCTTTTATTATATTTGGTACCGTTTTCCTTTTTTGTTAGTTTAGTTCATTAATTTTCAACCCAAACCAAATTTCTCCGACTAAAACTTTAACTAGACCGAGACTTTTCATTTAGTTCTGCATCTTTGTGGATTCGATACCCGACTTACCCTAACTACCCAGTTAGTAGAGTTAGGTTCTTATTTGATTGTGGGGATCCGCGACAAATTCTTATGTCAAAATGGCGCTGTTGCCGGGGATGATGCTTAGTTAGATATTAGTCATAATTTGGTTTTAGTATTAGTCATTTTTCCCTTTCCTTATTTATTTATTAAAAAAAAAGTGAACAAAGCTTCACGTTAGACCTTGTGTGGTTTTTTGTTTTTTTTTTAAAGGAGAATTTTATTGATGAATAAAAAAGCAGTTTACAAAAAAATGGTGAATAGTCGAGATACAATCTGGCCCCCCACCCCATTAGGTATAGCGAAGCTAAGTCTAATAAAAATAAAAGGAGCAGCGCGTGCTCCGGCATCCTGTGCTATCGAAATTTTTTGAATCCTCTTGAGTAAGCCGATAACATCCGCCTCCAATTCCTCCAGTGAAAAAAAAGGCAAAAACCCATACCCAAGCCCCGAGCACAGGCTCCTGTACTTAGCGCATTTGCGCCGAGCAGCGTCGCCCACAACACGGCCTGGCGCGAAATCAGAGAGTCCGGATTGAGTCAAACACTACAAAAAACAGATGAAATTGCGGCGGACCTTTTGCGGCGGACTAAATATCCGACACATGTTTCTACTCGCGTCGGATTCGCGTCGGATTGGGCGACGCGACAGACTTGCGTGGGAATAGCCCACGCACAATGGACGCAGGGTAAGAGCGCCCAAGGGTGGGAGTTTCGCGCTTAATTATGCGGCGGAAAATCCGCCGCATAGTATGCCTTATACCGACGCAGGGGGGACATTTAATTTAAAAAATTAATCCTTCGATGCGGCGGACAATCCGACGCATAGATGTTGTCACGCGGCGGATTTTGCGTGGGATTGTCCGCCGCATAGTCTTCCATATATAAAAAAAAAAGACGCGGACACATAAAGAAACAGCCCAAATCGATTTCCCCAAATCGATTCCCCGAAACCTTAATCTACCCAATTCCCCTCCCCCTTCCCGTCTCCCCCACCGGCCGGCGACGACTTCCACCGGCGACAAATCCACCGCCGTCGCCACTGCCGGCGCGCACTTCCACTGCCGTGTCCTCCCTCCTGCCGCGCGCCCTCCTCATCTTCGGTTCATTTTTCCGTTTTTTCTCCATCAAAGTATGTTCAAACTGTTAAATTTTTTAAATATTTGTTATTGTTAATGTTATTGTTGATTAGGTTATTGTTGTGGTTTGTTGTTGTTGGTTGTGTTAATGTTGGGGTTAGTTTGTGTGAGTGGTGGGTTGTGTTAATTTAATGGTGGTAGTGTTGGTTTGTATGAAATAATATTGGTTGTGTTAGTGTTGTTATTGTTGTTATAATGATGTTAGTAGTAGAAGTGATGTGCAGACTACGGTTTTCCTTGACACGTAATCTAGGTTGATTTAGAGGTCAACTTGCTGTGTTTAGTATTGTTGCCCTGTTGCTCTAATTTTGCTGTGTTTAGTACTTGATCATGGATGTTAGTTGTATTCAGTTCAGATCAGTTCAGTTCAGTTCAGTTCAGTTCAGTTCAGACACATTCAGTTCATTTCAGTTCAGACATATTCAGTTCAGTTCAGTCAGTTTAAGTCCAGGAGAACAGAGCCTAATACTACTAATCTACTACTACTAATACTACTTAACTACTACTAATCTTCTACTACTAATACTACTAATATACTACTACTAATCTACTACTACTAATACTACTTAACTACTACTAATAATACTACTAATCTACTAGTACTACTAATTTACTACTACTAATACTACTACTACCACCACTACTTTTAATCTACTACTACTACTAATACTATTTAACTACTACTAATAATACTACTAATCTTCTACTCCTACTACTAATACTACTAATATACTACCACTACTACTACTACTAATCTACTACTAATACTACTACTACCACCACTAGTACTAATCTAATACTACTAATACTACTTAACTACTACTAATCTACTACTAATACTACTACCACCACTACTATTAATGTACTACTACTACTACTACTACTACTACTACTTAACTACTACTAATAATACTACTAAACTACTAATACTACTAATCTACTACTACTAATACTACTTAACTACTACTAATCTTCTACTACTAATACTACTAATATACTACTACTAATCTACTACTACTAATACTACTTAACTACTACTAATAATACTACTAATCTACTAGTACTACTAATTTACTACTACTAATACTACTACTACCACCACTACTATTAATCTACTACTACTACTAATACTATTTAACTACTACTAATAATACTACTAATCTTCTACTGCTACTACTAATACTACTAATATACTACCACTACTACTACTAATACTACTAGTAGTAATTTGTTGTGTGTTGATACATGATTGTTGTTGTTTACAGTTTAGGTTACGTATTGTTGGTAAGACATGTTATACATCTACTCAGACCTACCTAGTACCCGTTCAAGAATTACTAAGTAATTCTTGAATAGTCCCCGTTTTGGGACTGTCTTTGTACTTTTCATGTCACTTAGGTGGTAAACACGAAATTTTGTTATGTCGATAAGAAAAAGTAGTGTGGCAATTCCCTGATTGTTCTCCGAATGCACATGTGGACTTTTCATATTTCCACATAGTTCATTTGGAGAACTGGGGCGAATTGCTGCCGGATTTTTTTCTTATCGGCATAACAAAATTTTGTGTTTATCAGTGGCATGGAACATACAAGGATGGGTTTAGGTTGGAGTGATAAGGTCCAAGTTAGGTGAAACTGTTTCGAAATGATGTCTAAATGGGTTTACGGATTTATGAAAGCATGTTCAATTGACTGCACTTGGTTTACATTGTTCTGTAGATAACGTCCATTATATTAGGCGTCGTTGAATGTTCTTCCCCACGCTCAACTAATTTAATAATTTCTACGTACTTTGCATGCACACACACATATATATATTGTCCTCACAAAGAATGAAGAGAGTAGAAAGGAAGTGGATGTACGAGAGATTAGATGAGCGAAAGAAGCCTAAACATGAATACAAAGACGGTGTGTTGAAATTTATCGACTATTCCATAAACAATAACGTCCACTACACGAAACAACAACTTAGGTGTCCTTGTAGTAAATGCAAAAACTTTGCCATACTACATGTCCTTGATGTTAGAGATCATCTCTACAAAAACGGGTTTGTTCCAAACTACTACGTCTGGACGTATCATGGTGAGGATTCTGATCTCGTTAGTGATAGTCACGGAGCGGGTAGTAGTAACCCATATCGGGAGTTCGTGGAGGATGCGTTACGTCCGACCGTTGAGGACATAATGGAGGCGGAGCGTAACCCGGACGAGCTAAGCGATGAGGAAGTTCAGCATGAACCCAACCCAGAAGTTCTATCCTTTTTCGAAATGATGAAAAATGCTGAGTTACCAGTTTGCGACGGATGTGACATGAGTTTGTTGGAAGCCGCTTCAAGGATGTTGACCCTTAAGTGCGAAGGTAACATGTCTTTCAGATTACTCGATGGTTGGATAGCGTTTATAGCTGACCTTCTCCCCAAAAAGGATAATGTCATGTCCCGAAATTTTTACGAGGTCAAGAAAGTGTTAAAGGGTCTTCAACTTCCTCATAAGAAGATCGATTCCTGCACCCACGGGTGCATGTTGTTTTGGAAAGCAGATTCCGATCACGAGAAGTGCACAAAGTGTGGCGCGGATAGATTTAAGAGTGCGACGAAAAATACGAGGGGAAATAGAGTAGCGAGTAAGGTGTTGACTTATTTCCCGCTAGGTCCTAGATTACAACGCCTGTACGCGACAAAGAACGTAGCCGAGCAAATGCGTTGGCATCACAAAAACTCACGACTAAGGGTAGATGGTACCATGGTGCATCCTAGTGACGGTGAAGCTTGGAAAATGTTTGACCTTAAATATCCCGAGTTTTCAAAAGAGCCGCGCAATGTTCGCTTAGGTTTATGCACTGATGGGTTTTCCCCTTACGGACAATTCGGTAAATCTTACTCGTGCTGGCCAGTTATGGTGACACCCTACAACCTCCCTCCTTGGTTGTGTTTAAAGAGACAATTCATGTTCTTGTCTCTCATCGTTCCTGGACCTAAGAACCCGAAGTCAAATATGGACGTGTATCTCCAACCTTTGATTGAGGAATTAAAATGTTCGTGGGAGACAGGGGTTTACACGTACGACGTGTACACGAAGAAGGGCTTTAATCTCAGGGCAGCAATAATGTGGACCATCAATGACTTCCCTGCTTACGGGATGCTCTCCGGTTGGAGTACAACGGGTTATCGTGCTTGCCCGTACTGTCAAGGTAAGAATAGAAAATCCTTTTATTTGCCAAGAAGTTGTCAACGGGTTATGATAGTTGTGACTTTAAGTTACTCGAAACTGTTTATTAAAATAATTTATTGACTTATTATATCTTCATGAAAGCCTGAAGTGTTGCTCGACCCCCTCATGAAAACTCTTGCGACTGGCCCTTCTTCACGGGTGAAGACTTGGAAACGTTATTCAGTGAATGGGTACAAGTTTCGTGCTTTCAAAGATGGTGTCGACGTCCCTAAATCTACAATTAGTAACGGGGTCTGTGTGAGTTCCACGGAAGGGTCAGATTATTATGGAACACTAGAAGAGGTGGTTGAACTCCACTATTTTGACAGTGACAGGACCTGTAAACCCGTACTATTCAAATGTGATTGGATTGATAACTCTGCACAAGGAGTTAATGTTCATAAGTTATACAATCTTGTAGATGTGAATCGCTCAAGAAAACTGCGAGGGCACAATCCTTTTGTGTTGGCGTACCAAAGCGATCAAATTTGCTTTGCCCCTTATCCAAAGGGAAAAAAGGATACACAATGGTCGGCGGTGTTTAAGATCAAGGCGAGGTCACAAATTGACAACCCAATCACCGACGATAACGTATACCAAGAGGATGTCGTTTTAAATGTACAACCACTTTCATCTATTGTAGTTTCAGACACTGATGACACTGATGAAATTGAGGAACAAGTAGGGAACGTCGGTGAAGAGGATGGGGGCGAGGAAGAGGAAGAGGAAGAAGATGAGTTTCACAATTGGATCGTGCCTGAGGGTGAGAGTGAGGATGAGGGTGAGGAACAGGTTGTAATAGAAGCAGATGAGGAAGAGGTGGACAGTGAATGGGATGATGATGAGATCGAGGAAGACGGTTTCAATGAAGTGAACACGGATGAGGAGAATGATAGTAGCGACGATGAGTAGTGTCCATTATCATTTTAATACCGTAACTTTAATTTGTTTATTTTTATTGTAACTAATAAAAAACATTTTAAGCAAACAGATGTACGTATTATAGATTGGTTAATGTATTACATTTTCTGTGTGTATGTACCTTCAGTATTGTACATTGTTAATGTTTTTTCATGTTTTGCAACTATGGTTCTCGTAGCGGAAACGTAATAATGGCAGGTGCTGGGAACAATGACGATATACCGGATGCCGATAAGAAATACCTTTCGCGGAACGAAAATGGCGTTTGGTAAGAATTCCCGTACTGTATGAATGTTTTCATTTACGATGGAATATAACTCGTTAAATTGTCGTTGTAGGTGGGAAGATAGCGACATTGTCAATTACCTACGCGAGTCCATCGTCGGCACTTACATGAACACCCCTGCCGTTTATAGGAACTGGACTGAGGCGCCTCAATAGGCGAGGGACGCCATGTACTCCCACTTCGAAGTGAGATTTTTTTTTGGGCTAATACATGAACTATTTATGTAATTTGTAAATTTTCTAATAATTTGTTTGTCTTTTGCAAACAGAAACGGGTGAAGATCGATCCGGGTTATGAGCTGCGAAACGCGTACGAGGTAAGGATCAAGAAGCGTCTCTCCGACATCTTCCAGAGAGCAATGAAGGCGAAGGAAAGGCCTCCTTGGATCCCGGAGAACAAGTACCAGGAGCTGCAACGTAGGGCAATGGATCCTAAATTCCTGAAGAAAGTAGAAGTGAACAAAGCGAACCGTCGTGGCGGAAACAAAGACGGAGTAGCGAAAGGGACCAACTGCCTAGGGCGTAATAGCGCGACAAAAGCTTTCAATAAAATGGTATGTGTTATGAAAATAAATTATTAGTTTTTTATGTTCAATATAACATGGCTTGTACGTGTTCTGACATTTTATTTCGAAGGGACCGAATGCGACCCCGATTCAGCTGCTTCACAAGTTAAAGAAGAACAAGAAAGGTCTTTGGGTTGATCCCATTGCAGAGGAGGTGGACGTAATTTCTCCGACAATAGAATTCAAATCATATTAAATTATCTCAACTTCATCATTTGGTGTTAAGCTATATAATTTAACATTTGAATGTCATTTCAGCAAAAATTTGTACAAGCGAGGGAAGAGGCAATGTCCCAAGGAGGGGAGGCGATATCACGTGTGGACGAGTTTCGCTTATACCATGACGCCTCGGGGGGGTTCAACAAGAAGAAACGTGTGTTCGGGGTTGGAAGTGCAGCCAAAGAACTGTTCAAACCGTGCATGAACTATACCAGTACCGCGGTTGATGACTCGTACGTACCCACCGCCGCCACCCAGCAACGGACCGAGAACATGAGAATGAAAGAGGACTTGAAGAAAATGGAGGAACGGCAGCTGCAGCATGAGCGCGAGATGTAGGACCAGAGGAGGACGATAGAGATGCTGAAGGAGAGGATCGCTATGTCCGATGAAGGCTGCAGTTCTATGCCACGGGGTCAGAGGCGTGACGACAACGCTGACGATGGTCACGCATTTGGTAGTAACATGGAGGTAGACCCGTCCCATTAGGTAGACTAGGTAATATGTATTTTCTAATTACTAGTCCTCGAACTTGTTAACGGAATATATATTAGTTTCTTGGGAATGAGGTGGACTTGTGAACTTGGGGATTAGGTAGACTTGTGAACTTGACTTGGGAATTAGGTAGACTTGTGAACTTGGTAACTTGGTAACTTGTGAACTTGTGAACTTGTGATTAGGTAGACTCGGTAATATATTAGTTTCTTTTCGATCATTGAGCATGTTCTGCTTCTGCGTGAAAGATTCGATGTAGAATTTGCTCGGGAGGAGCACATTTGGTTGCACGTTGTGTGCTTTTATTTTTTTCAGGTCGATTTTCTGTTTTGGGGACGTTTTATATCCAGCAGATATTGCCGTACAGACTCTGTTTGCAAGGGAAAATCCCACGCAAAACTGGACGCACACCCACTTTTTGCAAGGGACAATCCCACGCAAAACTGGACGCACACCCACTTGTTGCAAGGGAAAATCCCACGCAAAACTGGACGCACACCCATTGGTTGCAAGGGAAAATCCCACGCAAAACTGGACGCACAACCATTTGTTGCAAGGGACAGTCCCACGCAACACTGGACGTATACTTATTTTTGCGTAGGAATATCCGCCGCAAACCATCCAATTTCCGACGCTTAAACAGTTCACTTCAAGTCCCCTTTGACCTTCCTAGTGTCGCCCTTTCTGCCGCATGTCCCACGCGAAACAGTATGCGGCGCCCGATCCGCCGCAAGTGTTCCTCTTTGCGTCCAAAATTAATGGCGGCCTTTCACGTCGCGGAATCCGACGCAAACTTGATTTCGCGTCGGATTTTCGCGATTTGCGGCGGATTTTTCCGCCGCGACAGACCCTTCATTTTTGTAGTGAAAGAAGAAGACCCAGTAAGATCTACACAAACGTCACGCCCCCTGTCCCACGAATAAAGAAGCAAATCTGCAGGACGCATGGATCTGTCGTGGTCATCAATCAAGCCAATATCGATCTCCTTACCAGCCGAGACCCCGGAACAGAAACAAATATCCAAAAGAGTGTCACGGACGGAAACAGCCAACTTTTGTTTTTTTTTTTATTATTATTATTATTATTATTATTATTATTATTATTATTTTTTTATAAACGGATCTTGCATTAACACCAGAGTAAATGACTATTATTATTATTATTGATTTTTTTTTGCAAGAAAGGTACGTCTTGTATTAAAAATAAGATTGGTTTCTTACAAAGTAAACCCAGTACTAGATAAAGAAATTATCTAATTCACCACTCCACTATGACATACAATCGACTCCTACCTTAGAAGCTTTGTAGAGATATCGAGCCCACGACTTCTTAATCTAATAAACACATCAAATTTGACCCTATTAACAAGACTCGACACTGAGCAGACCTTCCCATCAAAAATCCTACCATTTCTTTTGCCCCAATAATACCATAAACAGCAGCCGCTAGACTACAACAATACCATTTGTTCTTCCAATGTCTATTCTTGCTCCTGTGAGTGCTCCAATTCAGCTCCGTAAGAAGGTTGTTACTTCGACCTGTAATCTGCATCCAATTGAGGAGGTTTTGCCACACTTGCCTTGAGAAACTGCAATTAATAAATATATGTGCAGCCGTTTCCTCAGCTTCTAAACACAGGCTGCACCTGCTCACCAGTTGCATTCACCTTTTCTTCAACATATCCTGAGTTGCAATAGATCTCTGCCCTGCAAGAACTAATAACACTCCATGCTTAGGAATGATGGTCGGCTTCTGCATTCTTTTCATCCAAGGCACAATAGGAAACTTAGGCCGGAACCAATCATACGCTAAATTAATAGCAAATCTACCGTTGATAGTCCAGCTCTTTAACAGGACCTCAGCAGCATCTGCAGCACCAGTCTGCTGTCGAATTTCATCCCGGATATCAAGCAAACTGTTGAAAGTTGCTGCATAGCGATCCGCCTTCTCAATAGTCCAGATGTTCCTTCCTCGAATAACATTATTTCTCATAGCCCTGCCTTGGTCAGATTGGAGTTCGAGTCATCTCCACCTAAACCACCAGTCAAGTTGGAGTCTCCACCGGGCTGAGGGACCAAGATAGGGTCGACACCTTCCTTGTTCAAAACATCTGCTCCAGCAACATGTGCCTTCTTAACAGGTGTATATCTAACCTGCAGCTTACCCTTCCTCTTCTCTAAGTTACAGGAGCTCTTCTGATGCCCCAACTTTCCACAATAATGGAAAAAATGAGGAAGCCATTCGTAAGTAACATTCTGCATAGATGTCCCAATGATGGGAATATTGATCTTCACAACATCTGGCAATTCTTTAGAGACATCAACTTCCACCATAACACGAGCAAAAGAGAGCCTCTATTTGTAAGTAGTTGTGGAATCAGCAAACATAGGTTTGCTTATCTTACTAGCCATCTTGCTAAGAACAGATTCTGTCCATAAGTAAGGATCAAGATCAGGGAATAGCACCCAAGTTGGAACAACAGCAAGTTTCTCCATCTCTTGAGAGAAGGACGGACTCCATTGTTTCAAAATGAGAGTATGAGGTCCGACCTGCCAAGGCTCCCCTTTTAGCACTTCATCCATGGCCTCCTTGCTCCTAAAGCGAAAAGAAAACCACCCTTTTTTGAAATATTGAACGCTAGGCAAAGAAATATGGTTCCAGCGAACAGATGCAAACTCAGTCAGCCGTTGTAAAGTAGGTCGAGCCCCAATCACCCGCCCCATTAAAGTAAACTTCCAGAAAACCAATTCATCTTCAAAATCCTCATACTCAATCGTAAATTCCTTAGCATCTGCACTGTATTCATCAAAATACAGCCCCATACCTGGTTTAGCGTTCTTCACACGTCCCGCCCAAGTGGTCTCCTTTAAGGCCCCCTGTGGTAGAAGAACCTCCGATTGTTTCCCGTCGCTGTTCTCCGTCACTCCTGGATTTCCTTCCGCCACCTCTGCCTTCTTAATCAGACTCTCCTTAGCTGGAGTAGTCTTAGTTGACTTTGGAACATCGCTCGTCCCCATCTTCATCGCCGATTGTAGAGCTATGTCAATCAAGTCATTTAGAACGTTCTTACCCTGTTTCTCCGGCACCTGAGTGTCAGGTTGGTCTTCGGAACCCTCATGAGACAACTCTGAATCCGTGTCCCTCGAACCTCCAGCTTGATTAGCATCCCCCCTTTGAGTCTTACGTGGCCTCCCTCGGCTCCTCCCCCTCATCGCCGTTGGAATCATCAGAAATTGCGTGGAATTGACGAGAGAACCATCTTTTAGAGAGAGCTTTGTGTTTTCTATTATTATTATTCTTATTCTTCTTCTTCTTCTTATTATTATTTTTATTATTATTTTTATTATTATTTTTATTATTGTTATTATTATTATTATTATTATTATTGGTTTTTTTATTATTATTATTATTATTATTATTATTATTATTATTATTATTATTATTATTATTATTATTATTATTATTATTATTATTATTATTAGTATTATTATTATTATTATTATTATTATTGTTATTGTTATTTGTATTGTTATTGTTGTTGTTGTTGTTGTTGTTGTTGTTGTTGTTGTTATTTTTATTATTATTATGAAACTTGCATTAAACACCAGAACGAATTACAAGAAGTTAGAGGGAAGCCGAGATACTATCTGGGCCCTCACTCCCTTAGCAATAGAAAAACAAAGACGAGTAAAAATAAAAGCAGATGCGCAAGCTCCCACGTCCTGAGAGATGGAGAATTTCTGAATCCGCTTGAGTAAAGCAGTGGCCTCCGCGTCGAGCTCCCCTAGAGAAGAGAAAGAGAAACGAAGGAACCCATACCCAGTCTTGGTGCATAAATCTCTATACTTGGCGCACTTGCGCTAAGCATCATCAGCGACCGCGCGACCAGGCAGAAAATCAGACATCGCAGATTAAGTCAATAAGGAGGACCCTGTCAGATCGACACACACATCACGCCCCTTATCCCAGAAATACAGAAGTGAATCCGCCGGGCGAAGGGGCTTGTCGTGCCCATCAATGAAACCGACATCCACCTCTTTACCGGCCGAAATACCAGATCGGAAGCAGATATCCAAAAGGGTGTCACAAACCAGATTATGTCTATGCTTAATACCAACGGTACCAGCGCACGACACAGCATGGTCCTCAAAAATGTCCCCAACACAAACCCGGGAGCAGGCAGAACAAGGCTTAGGTACCGGGAACAAAGGGACACCCAACCAATAGCTAAGGACAGAGCGGTAAGTCCTCCCATTCATGGTCTGCCCCAGCCCGGAGATGGGTACAGCGCACAACTAGTCAGACGTGTGACCACCCTGCAGAGACTTCCACAAAACCACCTGTCGTCGAGTCAAGGAGAAAACCGATTCTACCGAAGTAGCAACCTTCGTGAAATATATATCTGCCAATTTCTTCATGAGTTTGGGGGCAGCGAATTCACTAGGATTATGGAAAAGGTCGGAACCGGTGGTCTCACTAAACAGAGCCAAGGCCGCATCGAAGGTCGGCCCGGGAGTAGAGACAGCTGAAGGCCGAAGGAGCGTAGCCTGCAACTCAGAGGTCTGAAGGCGAGAAGCCAAAAAGGCATAGTGCAGGACATCCCCGGCGCTGTACACACCCAACCCTCCGAAATTAAAAGGCAGTGTGGAAAGACGCCACTGCCAGTCCCCGAACCCGGGGCCGGACGCGGTGACAATGCGTTCCAGGCTAGACCGCAATGCCGCATCGAAGGTCTTAGCCGAGTCGAAGACCGTAGGGGGACAGGTTCGCAGAGAGAAAGAAAGCTTAGAAATACCGGCACAAGCACGAAGTAACAACAGCTCGCACTGCGGGTCCTCAATCCTGGCAACCGAATCCATAAGCTCAATGGTTCTCGAAAATCTCTTCGCCACAAGCTCACTGCTGAAAGTACAGGAGATACTGACGGGGCCACCAAGAACTTTGACACCACGCAGCGGTCGAGAAATATCAGGGGGGAAAACACCCGGAAGTCGACTCCTAGGATCTTCCTTAGGCCAAAAAACCTCGGTTTTTCCGACATTAAGGTGAAGACCCAAGCGAGGACCATCTTCCATAATCAGCACCAAAACCTTCCCCACGACCAAGGTATCTCCAACGATGGTGCCGTCGTCCAAGTACCAAGCCTGCAAGCTCAAGGGAAAAGAGTCCCAGATCTTGCAAATCAAGGGATGCAAGACCAAAGCGAAAAGAAGAGGGCCCAAAGGGTCACCCTGCTGGACCCCCTGACAAGACCAAAGGCTGTGCTCCCCGTAAAAAAGCCTGGCAGGCCGAGAGTAGCAAAACTCAACCCAGCGGGAAAGAACAGGGCAACAACGACGAACCTCGCGCAACATGATCTCCCGGTCGACCAAATTAAAAGCATTCTGGAAGTAGACCAAAAGCATGGAAAGGCCCACATCACCACCACGATCCTCAACAAACCGATTCAAGGCATGTAGAATGGCCTCTCCTTCACCGGAAACCCCAACCCCAAACTGGAGGCCCTCAAAATAACCGCAAAGCGACGGACCAATCAGAGTAGCCCCAACCTTGGAGACAAGGCGTCTCCAAACCGTGCCTACAGCAATAGGACGGACCCCACCACCTGGTTTAACAAGCGGGGTGAGCGGAGCACTAGCGATGTACTCACTGAGAACTTGCGGACATCTGCCCTCAAGAAACAGGTTAACCACCCTAGTGATAGAGGTGATCAGATCATCCGAGATAGCAACCACTGCCCCGCTCAAACAATCCAGAAGATGTTGGGCCCGAAAACCGTCCCGCCCACAAGAAGTGCCACGCGGAAAGCTCCTAATCATAATCATATCCGAGATAATAATAATAATAATAATAATAATTATTATTATTATTTTTTTAATTTTTTAATTTTTATTTATTTTTTAATTTTTTTTTTGCAAGAAAAGATATCATTTCATTCATGAAAGAGTGAAATTACAGTTTTGATGCAAAAAAGCTCTATCACACTAGCATGCTAAGGCATTAAAAAACCCTATATTCTCCTTAATCCTAGCATATCTAGGATTACTTTCATTACAAAAACGTGCCGCTACATAGAACTTAATTCTACTAATTACTGCATCAATACTGGACCATTGCGAGGTGAAGACACGCTTATTACGCTCCTTCCAGATCATAGTAACAGCAGCAGCTAAACTCACTTGCATCCAAGGCATTTTCCAATGCTCTTTCTTGTGAGAGGCAAGCATCCATCTAACAATGCTCTTCAAAGCAGACTCTTGCATATTTATGAACATCCAACGTGAGATTTATTTCCAGACCTGTTTAGAGAAAGAACAGGAAAAGAACAAGTGACCATGAGTTTCTTGGGCAGCCAGACATAGACAACATCTATTAGCCAACTGATATCCCCTTCGTTGTAGCTGATCCACTGTAGCCAATTGGCTTTGTATAGCCATGGATAGGAATACTTTATGACTAGGAAGGATCCTGGATGTAACAAGTATTCTACTCCAAGTCTTAATAGGCCAACTCTTAAGAAATTGATAGCATTTAGAAACCAAGAATTTCTTAGAACCCCATGACTGTAAGAGCTGTGTAGCATTAAGAACTGAGCCTGTCATTTGTATTAACTGATCTCTAACTTTAAGGATACCCTTTAAACCAGAGGAGAAATACTCATTTGAAGGAACTATCCAGATTGCGTTACTAGAGAAGATATAAGCATCACACCAATTGGACCAAATACTAGACCCTTCCCCGGAAAATTGCCATAGCCATTTAGAAATTAAAGCTGCATTCCATGCCTCCACATCCTTAACATGAAAACCACCAGCAATCCAAGGGGAACATATCTCAGACCATTTTTTAAACACCAATTTCCTGTCACCTTCTTGGATTCCCCAAAAGAAATCTTTACAAATTTTATTAATTTGTTTGACTACATTCTTAGGCAGAAGAATGGCAGAACACCAGTAATTTTTCAGTCCAAAAATAGCAGAGTTAAGTAACTGAGCTTTGCCAGCATAGGAAAGAAAGTGAGTAGACCAATGATGTATGCTTCTTTGAATTTTCAGAATCAGAGAGTCAAACATATCACCTGTTAACCGACCTTCTGAGAGAGGTATCCCCAAATATCTGAAAGGAAACTCCCCAGAAGAAAAACCAGTAGCATTTAAAATCTCTTGTCGAATATCAGGCTTAACCCCTCCAAAATAAATGCAAGTTTTCTCTACATTTGCATGTAAACCTGAGAGCTGAGCAAACACATTCAAAGATGTTCTTACTGCAGAAACAGAAGGAACATCTCCCCTAGTGAAGATCATTAAATCATCAGCAAATATTAGATGAGTAAGCTTTATTTTGCAGCACTTAGGATGATATGAGACTTGCTCCTGTTCACAAATTTTCCTGAGGGATTGAGAAAGGATTTCCATACTCATAACTAATAGGTAGGGAGACAAGGGACCTCCCTGCCTAATTCCACTTTTCCCCTGCAAAAACCCTGAAACAGCTCCATTTATTTTAAAGGAATACCAAGGGGATGAAATACACCCTATAATCCAGCCAACAAACTTGTCAGGGAAACCAAAATTTCTTAGCATAGCTTCTATAAATTTCCATTGCAGAGAATCAAATGCCTTTCTTATATCTACTTTAATCAAACACCTTGGAGTAAGATATTTTCTATTATAACCCTTAACAAGAGCTTGAGACAATAAGATATTATCAAAGATATTCCTACCCTCAAGGAAAGCAGCTTGTTCTGGACCAATGATGTGAGGCAAGACCCTTTTAAGTCTATTGGCCAAAATTTTAGAGACTGTTTTATAGAAGACAGTGCAACAAGAGATAGGCCTAAAATCAACAACAGAAGAAACATTCAGCTTCTTAGGAATAAGAGAAACCACAGTGGAGTTAGCTTGCTTAGGCATTTTGCTGGATTTGAAGAAGCCCCAAATTGCTTTACAAAAATCACCCTCAATGACACTCCAAAAGGCTTTGAAAAAACCTGCAGAGAAACCATCAATACCAGGGCTGCTATTTGAGTCCATGGAAAATACTGCATCCTTAAGTTCAGAAACCTGCACTGACTCCATAAGGCTATTAAACATATTTTCAGGAACTCCCCCTTTTTGAGTGAAAGATCCTGAAGTATGAGTAGTATTACCTAAGAGAGTAGCATAATAGTCTTGAAAAGCTTTTGAGATCTTATCCATTCCAGTAACCAAGGAGCCCGTATGAGCCATGATAGGCCCAATCATTTGCTGTTGTTTTCTTTCAGAAATCTTAGCATGAAAATACTTTGATGAGCAATCAACAAGTTGAATATGTTTGATCTTAGCCCTCTGATGAAGCATACTTAGCTCAGAGTTCTTAAGTTTGCTATAGTCTTGCAGTATAGTGGCTTCTAAAGCCAAAAGATGAGAAGATAAAGGAGATTGCTGGATCTGCCTCTGGGATTGCAAGAGATCAGATTTAGCCTTACTAACTTGAGCCTCCAGATTTGAGAAATTAGTCTTATGAAAATCTTTAAGATCCTTCTTAACACATTTTAGCTTATGGATATTATTATTATTATTATTTGCAGAAAATTATCATTTCATATCATAGATGTGAAATTACATTTTGGTGCAAAAAGTTCTAACACACTATATGAAATCAATTCAAACTCGCTAAAATCCTACTAAATTTAGGACTAACTTTACTAGACAAAAATCTGGCTTTAACAATGAACTTTAACTGCTCAAACATTCCTTCAACTGATCCACTTTTCTCCACAAACAATCTCTTATTACGCTCTTTACACACAACAGCAACAGCAGCAGCTAAACAGACCTGGAACCAGGGGTGTTTCCAATGCTTCTTATGCTTAGGATGATTGCTCCATTGAATAATATGTCTGAGGTTGATTGCAGGAATGACTATCCCCATCCACTGAGTAACTAGTGACCAAAACTGCATTGAAATAGGACAGCTAAAGAACAAATGATGATGGTTTTCACTGGCATTCAAACATAGGATACACCTGTTTGCCAAATATATCCCTCTCTGAGCATACATGTCCATAGTGGGAAGCTTCTGTTGAGCTGCAAGTGTAAGAAAAACACGACTGCTAGAAGCCATCAAAGAAGAGTGAGGGATGGCCTTAGAATGCTGTATTTTATCAAGAAAATTAAGATAGGCTGCAGAAACATTAAACTTGCCATTCTGATTACAAGAGTTCAAGAAGAGTCTTGCCTTCTCCTCTGAACCACAATGCTTGATGCAGAAATCCTTCACATGGATAATATCTTTTATGGCAGAAGGATAAAAGTCTTTGAAAGATAAGTTCCAAATGGATGTACTGCTAAGGATGTAAGCATTGCACCATTTGATCCAAATCCCTCCAATCCCCTCTGACAGCTGACAAACACTCTTAGCCAACAGAGCTCGGTTCCAAGTTTCAAGGTTTTTAAGATTTAACCCTCCTTGTTTCCAAGGAAGGCAAATGTCCTTCCATTTCTTAAAGACAAGTCTTTTCTCGCCAGGTTTAGTACCCCAAAAGAAGTCCTTACAAAGTTTATTAACCACTTTGAGAGCTGATTGTGGGAACAAAACACTAGAGCACCAGAAATTCTCTAGTCCAAAAATCACAGAGCTTAAAAGCTGTATCTTGCCAGCATAGGACAAGAAGGCAGTAGACTAGTGATTAATAGCCTTTTGGATCTTCAAAATGAATGGATCAAAAAGCTTAACTGCAATCTTTGAATCACTGAGTGGCATACCAAGATATCTGAAGGGAAAATCACCAATACTGAATCTAGTTTGCTCCTGGATCAGAGCTTGCACCTCAAGAGCAACTCCTCCAAAGTACATACAAGTCTTGTCAGGATTTGCAAATAGGCCAGAAGTCAGTCCAAAATCATGGAGAACGTTCTAAATAGCTAGAACAGAAGGAAGATCACCTCTAGAGGAAATCATCAAGTCATCAGCAAACACCAAATGGGTGAGATTAATCTTGGTGCATTTGGGATCAAAGGATACATTAGTCTGCAGGCAAATCTTCCTGAGCTTCTGAGAAAGAACTTCCATGCTTAAAACAAAAATGTATGGTGACAAAGGGTCCCCTTGACTCACTCCACTTCTCCCTTGGAAGAACCCTTCAATTCCACCATTCAAATTAAAGGAGTACCAAGGAGAAGAGATACAACCCATTATCCACTTGATGAAAAGAGGTGGAAATCCAAACCCATTTAGCATCTTTTCAATAAAGCTCCATTGTAAGGAGTCAAAAGCTTTTCTAATATCTACTTTAACAAGACATCTAGGGGTGAGAAACTTCCTGGAATACCCCTTAACAAGCCCTTGGGAGAGCAAAATATTATCAAAAATGCTTCTACCCTGGACAAAGGCTGCTTGTTCTTCCCCTACCAAATCAGGCAAAACCTTTTTCAGTCTGTTTGAGATGACTTTAGATATTGCTTTATAGAACACAGTGCAACAAGAGATAGGCTTATAGTCCAAAACACTACTAGCACCAGGCTTTTTGGGGATAAGAGATATCAAAGTAGAATTTGCTTGTTTAGACATTTTACCAGTCTTGAAGAAACACATTGCAGCTTTACAGAAGTCTGCTCCAACTATGCTCCAAGCAGATTTAAAAAACCCAGCTGAAAAGCCATCAATACCAGGACTACTATTAATGTCCATATGAAAAACTGCATCCTTAATCTCCTCAGGAGAGATTGAAGCAGTTAGGCCAATAGTTTGATCCTAATCAAGCTTTACAGTGATAGAACAATCCAGAACAGGAACACTTTTCCCAATCAGATTTGAGTAGTAGTCTTGAAAAGCTTTAGCAACAGCTTTAGGACCTTTTTGAAGAGCACCCTGAGAATCAGTAATAGCGCCTAACATTTGCTGAGTTCTTCTCTCAGATATTTTAGCATAAAAATATTTGGAAGAGCAATCAGCAAGTTGAATATGTTTTACTTTGGATCTCTGCTGCAACATACTAATCTCGGATCTCTTTAAATTGAAATATGTATCATTTAAGGCATTTTCCTCCTCCATGAGTGTAAGAGAGAAAGGATCATTCTGAAGTTTGTTTTGACAACTAATAAGAGCTTCCCTAGCCTCATTAACTCTGGAAGAAAGATTACAGAAGTATTGCTTGTGGAAAGCCTTTAAAGCTTCCTTAACTGCTTTAAGCCTGAAGAAAAAACAATACATAGGAGAGCCAGAAACAACAATGTTCCAAGCTTTCTGAACAGTGGGTAAGTAATTATGATGCTCACACCAACTGTTAAGGAAACTGAACCGTTTATGGTTTATTTTCTCAGAAGAAACATCAACAATTAGTGGAGACTGATCAGAGATACCAGACTCAGCCACTGTAGCAGAAGAGGAAGGGAAGCTTGAAACCCAGCTGGGATTAGCTAAAACCCTATCCAATTTAGACCAAATTCTAGTAGAAGGATCTTGTTTATTAGTCCAAGTCATATCTAGACCTGTACTTATAAGATCATCAAGGGCACAATGCTGCAAACAGTTATTAAATTCCATCATGTTCTGTAAGGCAGGTGGATTATTCCCAAACTTCTCATCTGGACTTCTGACCACATTGAAATCCCCCAACACCAACCAAGCACTAGAAGGATTAAGAGACTCCAATTCAGACCAGAGATCCATTATATTATTATTATTATTATTATTATTATTATTATTATTATTATTATTATAAATGGAGAATTTTATTTTATTATTATTATTATTATTATTATTATTTTTAATTTATTATTATTATTATTATTATTATTATTATTATTATTATTATGTTTTGCAGGAAAAGATATCATTTCATTCATACCATGAGTGAAATTACAATTTTGATGCAAAAAAGATCTATCACACTAGAATGCTAAAGCATTATAAGACCCAATATTCCCCTTAATCCTATTATATCTAGGATTAGATTCGTTATAAAACCGAATTGCCACATAGAGTTTAATTCTAGAAATCAAAGCTTCAATGCTAGTCCATTTAGAGGTGAAGGTTCTCTTATTCCTTTCTTTCCATATCATTGAAATTACTGCAGCAAGACTTGTCTGTACCCATGACATCTTCCAATGCTTTCTCTTTTGAGGTGATATCATCCATTTGATTATACTCTTCAGGGAATGACTCTGAATATCCATCTTCATCCATTTTGCTATCTCTCGCCATATGTGCTTAGAAAAAGAACAAGAGAAGAAGAGATGATTGTGAGATTCCTGCTCAGCCAGGCACAAATTGCACCTGCTAACCATATGAAATCCTCGTTTACAGTATTGGTCCTGGGTTGCAAGCTGCTCTTGTAGAACCATAGATAGGAAGACCTTATGGCCAGGTATAATTCTGTCAGTGCCCAAAACTCTACCCCAAGCTTTCAGAGGCCACCCTTTAATCAATTGATAACATTTAGATACCTGAAACTTCCGAATCCCACAGGACTGCAGCATCTGTTTAGCATTTAAGATAGAACCAGTGAAACTAATGAGCTTATCCCTTACTTTTAAAATACCCTTCAAACCTGAAGAATAGTATTCTTTAGAAGAGATAGACCAAACTGTTTGCTTATCAAGTATATAAGCGTCACACCACTTTGTCCAAATACTTTCACCTTCGCCTTCAAACTGCCATAGCCATTTAGAGATAAGAGCTGCATGCCATACTTCCAAATCTATAATATTGAACCCACCGGCCTTCCATGTGGAGCAAACTTCAGACCATTTTTTAAACACCAGCTTCCTCTCTCCTTCTTTAATCCCCCAGAAAAAATTCTTGCAGATCCTGTTTATATGCTTTATGACTCCTTTGGGATGTAAAATTTCAGAACACCAGTAGTTTTCAATACCAAACACCATGAAATGCGCTTCTGTACTAAACCTGTCCATCACCACAAAAATCACCTTTTTACCATTAGACTTAGGAAGTCCTGTAGTGAAATCCATTGATATATCCACTCAAACTTCGTCAGCGATTGGGAGGGGTTAAAATAGGCCTCAATAGGCTACACAGTCAGATTTGGCTGCTTCACAGACCACACAAGTCCTGACTGTTCTGGCCACATCTTTGGTCAATCCCTTCCAATAGAATAAATAAAGTCTGTACCCTTTTTAAGGTAATATCTCTCCTTGAACTCCCAGTTTCTCTAGATGCATGAAGCCATGTCAAGATCTTCTACCTGAGTTCTGTAGTTGGACCTACAACAATCTTCTCTTTCCTTCTTAATAGTTCATCCTGGAGTGAATGATGGGTAACAGGTTCTTGTGTATTAAGACGAGCTATTACAGCAGATAAATGAGCATCATTGGCATAGCTGGTCTTGATGAGTTAATGGAGATAAAAAAAAATAATAGATATTGTCGTGGCAAGAATCTCTAACCCTTGCACTCTGGATAGCGCATCAGCCACCATATTCTCCTTCCTACTTCTATATTGTATCTCATAGTTGAACCCCATAAGCTTTGACAACCAGAACTGTTGGAAGGGTGTAGAAATTTTCTGTTCCAAAAGCCATCTGAGGATCCACTAATCTATTTTGATGAGGAAATATTGCCCAGAGAGATATTGTTCCAGTGTTCCCACTTTTGAATGGAAAGACATACAATAGCCAGTAATTGCTTCTCAAAAACAGAGAGATTTTGCAATTTGGGACCCAATGCTCTATTAATAAAGGCTTAGTGGTGCCCTTCTTGCATCAGCACAACCCTTATACTAATTGCCGATGCGTCAATCTCAACTACAAACTATAATGTAAAATTGGGGACGGCTAAAACAACAGAAGATGTGTAAGAGCCACTTTTAAAGCCTCAAAAGCAAACTGGGCCTCAGGACTCCAGTGGAATTCCTCCTTTTTCAAGAAAGCTGTCAATGGCCTATTTATTACTACATAGGCTCGCACAATTTATTGTGTGACATCCAGCGAGACATAACAAACTCCTCAAGTGCTTAACAAATTGAGGGATGGGCCAGTTGGCTACTGCTTGAATTTTCCTTGGATCAGTCTCCACCCCCATGCCTGATTTGAAGTGACCTAGGTATTCTACTAAACCTATGCTAAGGTAGCAAGTGCAAGCAGGATTAATTCCACCAGGACAAATAATTATCTAAACCAGAGTTCGCTAAGTAATAAACTAAGTTCAACCAACAAACAATTAAAAATTGATTTAGAATGAGAGATAACTAAAGTATGATATAACTAAGGAAACGAACAAAAAATGACGATGGCAAAAACAATGATTAATCAATAAATAAGAGACTAAGATTAGGTCGAGTTCAAGGGTGCCTAGGTGATCAAATTAGGGACGCAAGGATGTTGGCATCGTCTAGTTATCTAGGCTAAGTCCGGGCTTTTGCAACTTAAACAGCCTAGAGGTCTCGCGCTCACGAAGAGACCCAACCCAACTAGATGCAAAACCATACAAGGGAACACAAGCATTTGCATCTACAAGTCTAGCAAGCATTTCAACAAGTATGATAAGTGCATGATATGAAGAAGCAACATAAACAACATCCAACACCATCTACTTCTCCCTAATTACCCCTATTTGCACCAAATCCACCTCCTAACCCTAGAAGAAGACTACTCACACATATACAAAGAACAATTGTAATCAACAAAACAAAAGCATTCATAATGAAATAACTATAGAAATTAAACATTAGCAAGAACTAAAACTACTTGAAACTAGATTAAGATAAAGAAGAAGAGAATTGTACCAATTAATTCTAGAAAGGAGAAATTAAGATTGAAAATAAAGCAATAGAGAACCCAATCTTCAAATACAACCCAATTAAAGCTAGATTAAGCTAGAACGAAAGACTCAATAAGAGACTCGCTAAGGGAGAAAATTCTTAACTTTTTCTTATTAATCTCAATCACAATACACCTCAATATGTACTCAGGATACAACCTTGCAATATCTTCTAATGAATGCAATACATAATTTTATCTTCTATTCTAAGTATACATAATAATATCTTCAATCATATCTCCACAATACAAGCAGCTATATAAGAATATTCTTCGATATTCTTTCACTCCCCTCAAGTTGGTGCGCTTTGTAATCCGAGTCCCGACTTGAATTACAAACGATTGGACAGTTCACCTCCTAATGCCTTAGTGAACAAGTCTTCTATCTGCTCCTTACTCCGAATATGAGACAAGCTAATTGTCTTTTTAATTAAATGTTGTCGCACAAAATGGTAGTCAATCTCGATATTTTTTTGTTCTGTTGTGGAAAACGGGATTCCTTGCTATATGAATAGCTGCCTGATTATCACAATACAAGTGCATTGGTTCTTTATGAAAGATTCTCAATGAGGCGAGAAACACCTTTAACCATATTAAATCGCTAGTAGCAACTCCCATAGCTCTGTATTCTACTTCTGCTGACGATTTTGACATCCCTGTTACTTGTTTCTTCACTCTCCATGATATAGGCGATTTGCCTATTGAAACAAAATAACCACTTAACGACCTTCCAGTCAACGGACACCGTGCATGATCCAAATCACAGTATCATCGTAATCCCAAATCACCATGTTTTTAAAGGTTATCTCTTTGCTTGGATTTGTTTGAGATAATGTACCACTCTCAAAGCTGCCTCCCAGTTCTCCTTCATCGGCTCGTTCACGAATTGTGATAATATGTGTACCGCATAAATTAAATTTGGTCTCATGATAGTTAAATATAGGAGTCTCCCTATTAGTCTTCAGTATTTCATGACATCTTTGAGCACATAGCTGCTTGACAAAGCTAACTTGTGCTCGGGTTGAATTGGAGTGTAAGCCAATTTTGCTCCTTTCATTGTTGTTTCTTCGATAATCCCCATTGCATATTTCCTTTGGTTCAGAAATAACTCATTTGCATTATGTGCCACTTCTATTCATGGGAAATACTTATTTTTTCCTAAATCCTTGATTCCAAATTTTTTATCTAAGAAACTCTTGAAATTCACACAAGCTTCACGGTCATTGCTTACTATAATCATGTCATCAACATAATCCAATACTCCAATAAATACTAAATCACGGTTCAACGTGAAGAGTGAATAGTCGGCCAAAGATTGTACAAACCCATATTTCTTCATTGATTGGGTCAATTTTGAAAACTAATTCTGGGAAGCTTGCTTTAAACCATAAATGGATTTAAGTAACTTACATACCTTACCATTTCGTCCATTGTCAAAACCTTGTTGTATCTTCATATATACTTCCTCATCAAGATCTCAATGCAAGAAGTCATTGTTCACATCCAATTGCTCGATGAACCATCCCTTCTGTACTGCCACGGGTAACATGCGTCTTACACTCATCATCTTCGCGATGGGTGCATAGGTTTCATGATAGTCTATCCCTTTCACTTGAGTGAAGCCTTGCGCTACAAGCCTTGGATTATAGAGTTCCACCGTCCCATTGGCTTTGTACTTGATTTTGTATACCCATTTGCATCTAATGAGTTTCTTGCCTTTAGGTATGGTCATAATTTTCCACGTTGCATTCTTCTCTAATGCATCAATCTCCTTTCGCATTGCTTCTTACCACTTTCTATTCTTTGCGGCCTCATGATAGTAGCTTGGTTCATGGTCTTTGTCGATGGTAGCCATAAAGGCTCAGTGAGAGGATGAAAAACAATCGGTGATAACATAATTATTTAAAGAATAACGAGTACTTGACCGTGAGAAATTAGATTGAACTTGGTGAGCATTATCTTGTGGGTATATTATTTGTGTCGACTTGCAATAATAATCTTTCTTCCAAGACGATTCAGACTTACTTCTCGCACCACGTCTCATTCTAGTCTCATTCACCTCTGCTGTGTCCACTTCTGTACCGATATGGGTATCGACTGTCTTTTCCTCAGTTGTTGCGTCTCTATGTGCCACAGTCGCCAGACCATTCTCGGTCGAGTTAGCTTCTGTCTCTACAGGGACTTCAGTCGTTCGACTATTGAGTTTAGTCGTCTGATCATTGGCTTCAGTCCATCGAATATTGAGTTTAGTCGGTCGACCATTGAGTTCAGTCGTACGACCATTGGCTTCAGTCGGTAAACTATTGACTTCAGTCGATCGACTATTGAGTTCTGTCGTTCGACTATTGACTTCAGTTTCCTGATGTTCTGATTTAGTCAATGCACTCCCCCTCACAACATCGGGTACACCTAAAAGATCGTCATAAACAAGGGATAAACCTGGTCATGGACGTTCCCATGTTGTGTTTCTTCGTTTGAAATCAAGAAAGGAAAGGTGTGCTCATAAAATTGTACATCTCGTGGCACGAAGACTCATTTTTCTTTTAAATCGTACACCTTCCACCCTTTCTTATTAAGAGGGTACCCAATGAAAATACATCTCGTCCCTCGTTCCCTAAATATTCTCTCGATTTTCCCTTGTTGTGGGCATAGCATAAGCATCCCAAAACACACAAGTTATCTAATTTGGGTGGTTTTTGATGTAAAATCTCATAGGGTGTTTTTCTATCTAATAAAGGTGTGGATGTTTGATTTATTAAATATGTAGCTGTCGTAACATATTCATCCCAAAATTGTGTCGGTAGCCCTCTTTCAAATCTTAATGCCCTTGTTTTTCAAGAATCTGACGATGTTTTCGCTCGACTCAACAATTTTGTTGAGGTGTGTCAAGATTGCTAGTTTGGAACAATATTATTTTCCATATGATATAATATGGCTAGGAGAACGTTCGAGTTACTCCCCACTGATGTGGTTGTTATGTTTATAATATGACAGGTATTTGTTGCTGGGTTTTGGGTGTGAGCTAGCAAGTAGGTGGATCCTACTTTTTCTTCATTCATGTAATATATGGATTTGTATAAACTCGTTTGGAGAATTTTCTTTTTAACCTTTTTGTAAGAAGTGGCCTTTGTATTGACATACCATTTCTTTTATAAGATATAGTTTGTCAACGCGTTTTAATCCCAACTCTACAGTGTTTCCGCCATTATATTGCGTTAGAATTTCTAGGGGATTACATTATCAATCCTACCAACCTAGACCAGCTACAATGTTACTACCCCTGATCCTTTCTCAATGTCATTTGCTAAAGTTTATCAAAGGTGTCTATTCAAAACATAAATTTTCAAAAAAAAAAAAAACAAGTCAGTAAGTTGGGATTATTTATCCTACTATCATACACATCTCAAACCATTAGTCTTTGTGTATTTCAAGATTGCGAAATTACAAAAGCTTGAACTACGTCTGGTTTAATTCCACTAAATGTGGATACGTAGGCAGCCCCAAACAAGAGCACAACCACCAAAATCGCGAAAAAAGGACAGAAACGGTTTAATTAGTAAATACCTTATTATTATTATTATTATTATTATTATTATTATTATTATTATTATTATTATTATCAAAACCTCGATAAATTCGGGAGATTCAAAGTACAAAAATTGCAAACACGGTACGACACTACAAAAATAGTAGTAATAAATAAATCTGAGGACCCGGGTATTCAGAGCATCTTGCCCTTACCGTTATCCTTTGCTTCCTTGACCGTCCAATAGCGACGAGGCGGGGGCGGACGTTCCTGAATCACTACATGGACTTCCTTAGCCCGGACCCGTTTCTTTCGGAGTGGATCTTAAGCCACATTGATCGGCCCAAGTTAGGCTTTCACATGCTCCGACAGCTTATCACGCGGGCCAAGCCGGTCCTTGGCCGCCAGCCTCAGTCTGAGCCTCTTCTCCAAATCGGTCCGGGTGCTCAGTCTTTCCCATCCACCTCTAGTGCTGGTATCTCTAGCCCGAGTCTTAGTCTTCGTCTTAGGGCTCGACTCTAGCCGTACAAAGGTAGCAGGGGTACCACCATCATCTAAAATGCCCCTATTATCCTTAGTCGTCTCCTTGCGAACCAGATCAAAGGCTTCATCAACTTCCAGGGCCTTACGGACCTCCTCCGACTATTCAGAATCCCATTTTCGATATGACTCGAAAACCCAGACCGAGTGACAAGGGTTGGGAATAGTCCAAATGACACGTGTATGACACCGCTGTAACCAAGTGTCGCGCATCGCGTCCGTTAGCTGAAATGGGACGCTGATTATAGCCTCGATCTCAGGAATTCGCTGAGTCTATCCGAAGTGCCTCAAAATGTGGTCTGGGTATATATGAACACACCAATCGAGTGATAAGATCACCAAATACCGAGCCTGATCCCTCTTGGCTAACCCCGTCAGTGTGGAAAGAAACCACCAAGCAACGGTCCACCTGATCAAAGGACCTCCATGGAACACAAGTCCTTTCTCCCAATAAGCTCGGTTTATGTCATGGCTCTGGCTCATGCGCCTCTTCCTCGAACTCACTTCACTGCTGCGATATTTGTGTACGTCAATAGGGGGCTCCATGATCGACAACCTCTCATACATCCAAATCTGGCGGGACAAGGTCTTATAAGACTTCAAAAAAAAAAGCGAGAGATGTATACCTGCAGAAGTCGACAACTGCCCGTCAATTGCCTATCAGAGTGGATCCTCCTAGCGTCAAGGCCCATGATGATTTCCCCGGTTATCAGTCAAGCTGGACTATAACTAGTCTCCATTTGGTCTACCACACCAAGTAGCCGATGCACGAGTCAGCCTTCATTCGCCCCTCAAAGGCGTAGCGATGAAGCATGTAGAAAGCAAAGGCCCTGCGCCTATGGGAAGCAATGTGTAACACCCCGGCCCAATCCTAGGACCGGAAATGTTAGCCGCGGTAGCTCGACAGGCTCTGAACTGGTCCCATAGACCAACACGAGTCCTTTCTAGCGCATTTTGTCCTCACTCATGCACATCTCGGAAACCTTCCGGGATGGTCACCCATCCGTAGACTACTCCCAGCCAAGCACGCTTAACTGTAGAGTTCTTTTGCATGGATAACCAGAAAAGAAAGTGCACTTTGTTGATATGAGTTGTACTTCAATTCCCTTTAAGCAAAGCTAATAAATAAGATATCTTCAATTTAACATGGGGTGTTTCACAATGATCATATCCCTGAAACATAAAAACATGACGGGTGTCTACAATAGTTCCCGCCAAACACCCAATGATGATCGGACGCAAACATGCTTTGATGGACTCGGATATGGGCTCTAAATCAGGGACATTTGGTTTAGGCTTATTACGGAGTACAAATCTTACAAAACAAACCTCAAATCCAGGCCCAGTAGGTCGTTTCGAGTCAAATAAGACTAATTTGGGTCGAATTCGGCACCAGGGGCAAAACCATCTTTTACGACCGGGTCAAACCCGGTCAAAGATATTTTTTCCTGAGAAACACGGACCAGCCGTGACACCTCATCAGTTCGGCCTAGGCTCAGATACTACAAAATATCAGCCTCGAAAATATTAAACAAATCCGTTCGAGGATAGAATTCGATCTCAAGTAAGAATTCTATCCGCAAGCCAAATCGATTTACCAACCGAGTGTCAAACACTCGGCCAAAACAACCCATTTCAGCCGAGACATGGCTTTCTCACCAAGAAACAGGACTCTCGTCCCCTTCAAACTCCTACGTTTCCTATCCAAACCGGTGTTTCTTGTCACCTAAGCAAGAAATACTTCTCCTAGCTCCTATCAAGGACCTCACCTATAAATAGACCTTCATATTCAACACAAATCATCAACAATTCCCATCGAATACAGATTAGACATCTACGACATAGCATAAAAAAAAAGGCATCGAAATACCGATAAAATAACCCGATGAATCCGACCCCAAAAAACCGGCCGAACCCGTCACCTCACACATCCCAAACCGACACCCTAACTCATCCACATCGTCTCGACGCTCCCGTGCCTAAGCCACTTTCCGACGAGCCTCATTCCGAGAAAACAAAGCATGTAGGTTGAGGGTGTAAAATCAAACCCGATTCTTCCCTTTTCTCTTTCTTTCTCTCGTCCTTTTTCTTCTCTTTTCGTCAGTCGGTCCGTTTTTTTAATATGGGTCGTTGTCGCATTTTTTTATAATATCGATATCACAAAAATATTTTCATAAAAAGAAACGTTCTTAAAATACGATATCGATTCTCTAATCGAATATCGTATCTAACAAGAACTAAATTAAATCTCGTCGATGCTAAAAAATCGTTACATCTTTTTTAAAATTCGACGATTTTTCTACGCGGAGAGAATTAACCTTTTTTTCGTTCAAATTCTTTTCAAAACAAACTTTGTAAAACTTTTTCTAAAATCCTTCCGGCTATTTGATATCGATCTCATAATCGAATATCGGATATGACGAATATCGAAAATATAATCGAGTATAAATTAATGCATATTTGTACGCGATTTATAAAAACCGACGATTTTCGAAAAATAAAAATCCGGGACAGATTCCCGCGCGAGTCGCGCGCCCTCTCAGGCGACGCGCGAGAGTGCCTGGAAAATCGAGCTTCTTTTTTTCCTCTCGTCTTTTTAATACATCGCTTTTATAAAGCGATTTACAAAATTAGTTTTTTTTTTCTAAAAAGACTATTCCGAATATCCGATATCGATTTCATAATCGAATATCGAATATAACGAATATCGCGAATTTATGTCGACTACGAATTATGCAATATTCGTACGCGGTTTAATAGAACTATCGATTTTTTCAAAAATCGGTTCCGAGGCAGCCTATCACGCGACCCGCCGGCGTCCCAGGCGAGTCGCGCGACCCTCGGGAATAAGCGGCACAGTTTTCGTTCTTTTTATTATTTTTCGAGCATCGTTTCTTACATAAAATAGCGACTTGCGCAACATATTTTCAGATTTCGATAAATATTTTTCGACCTCGGTCAACACGTGTTAATTCATCACGTGTCATAAACCCTTTTCTAAAATCATGCATATCATCGTATTTATATTCTTATTCGATTTATAAATCGTTACTAACTCGTTTGTCCATGTTTGTAGCAATTTATTTTCATCTTTTGTTTTATTAGACTAAAACGAACTTCACATGCTAAGTATAACTTTGACGTTATTAGTTTAAGATGCATTAAACGACTTAGCAACCCATTTATTTTTCTTCTCTCACATGCTTAGGGAAAATAATGTTTGCATATCATTCCACTATCGAACTAACACGTGTACACCAAAAACGAACGATATCTTAGTAAAGGCCGCTAAGTGCGGGCGGGGTTGGGTGTTCTCAGTGAACTTCCTAACACGTGCCCTCACCCCTTACTCAGAACCATGGTTTCCGGATGTCCGAATCCATTGGCAACGAGAGTCATTCAATACACGATATCCGATAATATCGGTATCGGTATCAAATGCTAAGGGACGAACTCGATAAACTCTGACATCGGAAATGGGCCATATTTTGTATATGACCCACTACGACATAGAGTGGGTTCGAACGGGCCCGAACTCCCACAAAGTTCGGTGGCGACTCCTACTTCGATTTAAAATTCAATTCGACCCATCTCATATGGAGATTCATTCGCCTCCCCAAACCCGCGCGTGGCCGCGTCGGGGTGGACCTATGTCATGTCCATAATTTGGCGACTCCGCTGGGGATTAACTGATGTGTCACTTACCATCGGCATCTTCAGAGTGAGACTCGAAAAGAAATCGTTCGATTAGTAATGTACACGTTTTAGTCCAATGGTTCATCCATAACCCAAATCTTTCCCGGGCCGGTTACTTGTGACCGACGTCCCACTATACCGTGGTGCGTTCCTATATGAGTGCACTAAAGACTTCGATGGCAGAACTCGCATGGGTTTTACGGCAGATTCTAAGACCAACTCGGCTTAGGAGGACCGTCCTGATTTGCGAGAAAGTCATCGTCGTTGGTATAGACCCTATCTCGACTGACCGAGACATAGATTAAGAGCATACATGGTGTCATTGTACTGTTTCCGTGACTACGTGCTACTTGATCTATTTATCGTCTTTTCAAAAACCGTCATTTTCAAAAACTTGCATCTTTTCAAACCTATCTATTTTCAAAACCCGGAAAGCTACCAAATTTAGGACTTATGATTTTGACTCAAAATAGCCTATTTTTTAGCCGGTATGCTGTCCAAACTTTTCTAAAATCTCGAAATATCGGCCCGATAACATTTTTTTCGATTTTAAAAAAAAATCGGGCCATCCTATCCGACCTTGTTCGGTTTTCAAATCCAAGTTCCCTTTTCAAAGCCCTCTTCTTATTAGGACTTCCCGTATTTAGCAGTGTCGGGTCTTGTCATAGATAGGTTGTCAGAGTCTATAGCGTCGAAACTCCGTCGATCATACATCACGGGTTTCCTCCCTATCCCAGTCCGCCTTATTTGTCAAGGCACGGCCTACCTTCGTAGGATGAACTCCTGCAAAGGGAAGCCTGTTTACACATTCGAGTCCAAAGTCTGGGGAATTCTCACATGGATCTTCCTTCGAACGGGACTAGGCCCACTTTGCCAAATCCTAAGGAAAGCCCACCGTACAGCTAAAGCCGAGTTTGCCCTTCTTTGTAACTAAACCCCGACTACACAAAATGAACGGTGATTAACTCAAATCACCAACATTCCTCCCCCATTTGAATATAATCCTTGGTTTAGCAACAATAAACAACCAACTCATGCATCATGGCAATATCCCGAAGATTGAATTACCCCTTAGTATAATTACACATTCCAGATATTCGGTGTATTGGGTTGTGACTAAGCATTGAACCCCTTTACCCATTTTGAATACGTGAAGATAATCATACACATAAGCTGAAAACTCCACAAGTAATACCGACACTAATTAACAGGCCTCGTGTCCATATCCTTTCATGAGCGCATATAGGGAGTCAACCCGAACTTCTTTGAAGCGGCCAAACTTCATGCCTCACATAAGTGAATCTTTTATCGTTCACCCGCATTGGCACTTTATCAAAGATCCATTAAGAAGATACCACTTCATCATATGCATGCAGGTAATAGATAGCACACACTTTCGGAACAAATAATCATGTGCTCAAATCTAAGATAGTAGGCCTTCCACATGGAATTCTGCCTCTAACGTCGTATTAGAGGGGAATTGGGTATCCTACCACCAAAAATTTATTGGGTTTAACCATCCCAATAACTGACTTTATACCAAGTCCCTAGTTGATCGTGATCAAAGCGATCCACTAGAAAAACATTGAGATCTCATAAAACAACTGAAGTAACCAGGCTTGTGATAGTAAAGATACTGTGTTATTTCTAACACGCAGTGCTGCAGTCACCATTTCCACTTGACTATAAACTTAGCCAAAATAACATCACTATCATAAACAAGAGCAACATCAGTTTAAAACTTGAAAGAAACTCGTAGCTCATTTTCCTTAGTGACCTAGCTTATACACCGGCAATAGCAAGATAACACTGCGAGATCCAATTCCAATTCCAATTTGTTTCTTCGAAACCATAAATCAATGGTGTCTCCCCAAACTTATAAAACATTATCAATTTTAGAGACAATCATCTACGAACGTAGCTCAAATTGCATATACAATACTCCCTCAAAACCGAAGGAGAACCAACACAAGACAAACCAAATTAATGGCTATCTAATATATTTCACACTTGATTAATTGCTTAGTCAAAGATGAGTATTAGTTTAACCACTATACACACTCAACTCTAACCGACTATGCGATCAAGTTCTTATGAAAACCCGAGTTGTACTGTGAAACTCGGTCCATAGGAGAACAAACTAGAGAATAGTTACATACTCTCACCCTTGATCCTAAAACTAAAGATCATATTTACCTCCCCTATGTCCTTCATAGAAAGACATGACGAACAACCACCTTTAACAATATCTTATATCTTTGATCTATGCCAAAGACCAGCAAAGGACCCACAACAAATGATTACTCCATAACCGGACTTGTCAAAGTTGTACCATTCATGCTATTGATTTCAAAGTACATGGCGAATCACCATGATTCCATAAGCTCACCATGGTTATCACAAACCAAAATTACCAAGATTATGAAACAAAATCAATCGCAAACCTTAAAACAAACATACGACATACATAGATGAAACAATAATGACTGGCCAACATTACTAAATAAACAATCAAAAAACCATTGATTAAAGCAGCATCCAAAATATTCCAATACGAGTTCCTCTCACGATTATATCCAAAGTGAGACTCGTCAACAACTTGAATATTTATGCTTCCACAAGAGTGAGTTTTCAAAATCCCTTAAATAAACCAAGCTACTCAAGGAATCAAATACCATCCCTTTCTACGCCTAAACAATCAATACACCGTTCATTCAAGCTACATATGTGAACCATATTTTACCGCTCAAAACTCAGAATTAATGTGTATCACATTGAAGGGAGTACCCATTACTTACTCATTCTCATGCATTCTAATCATCAATTATTATATTATACCATACAACAATTACAATTATTCAAATCCACCAAACATAGTGTAAACACTACACACACATAGCTTTAAATAGCTACCGTTAAAACATCAACATACCAATAAAAATACTAATCATCAACATCTCGATGAAACTCACCTAAAACATAGCTATGAAACAAGCTAAGATCAAATAATCAAATACAACCATGATTAAAATCTACTCAAACGTCAACCATCGTAAAAGAAATGTATAAATCACATATACAAACTTCGACGATATTATCCACGAAAAGCAAAGTTACTTTAAGTAATGATAACAAGATATCAAAATTGATGGGGTCAGCCACCTACCGGAAGTCGCCCGCTAGTCAGAGACCCGTGTCCGACCCATCTCAAAAGAGGCCTGGGGGGACAACAAGAGCGGCGCCAGGGCATAAGGCCAGATCTGTCCGGCCGACCCCCGGGGAACGCCGTTGGAGCGGACCAGCCTCCTGAGCCTTGGCCCAGTCCCGAGGCCCGACCTCCGGTTGGACCGGCTGAGCCCATGTGCACTCCCTTCAGGAGGTCGCTGACCCCCGATTGTTCCGACCCCGAGGGTGCTCCCGCCGATCCTCCTGATTCCAGCTTAAAGTAAGGGGCACGCATGAAGCACGTGCCTCTTTCTCTTTCCCTCTCTCTCTCTCTCTCATGAAAACCTATAAATACCTCTTTATATTCGTTCATTAAAAGGTAATGAGTTTTCTCTCATTAAAATCTCTTTCTAGAAAACGCCACTTTGTTCCTCACGAACAAGGTTCTTCAAGCGCATTTTACTGACTGACTTAGGCATCGGAGAGGGTTCCCTCGGACACCCCCGAGGCCCTGTTTTCTTCCTGTGTAGGCACGAGCAACCCTATCCGTCAGGAAGGTCCGACCCTAGAAGAGAAAGAAGTGAGACGCGGCGATTAAAAACAATCAAGAGAACGAATCGATTTAGATCCAAACCCGATTTGGAGTTGATTGGTTCCGAACTGGAACAATTTGGCGCCGTCTGTGGGGAACAATAGTTAAAATCCTCGAAGAACAAAAGTCACCAAAAGATGCAAGAAATCGAAGAGATTAATACGGCTATGCATCCGACCGGGTAGGCCATTGTCCCACGTTATGAAATGCACACAATGCCACAGGACGTCGTGCCAGCCGCCACTCCCTAGGGGTGGGGGTAGGCCGCGACTCGTGGCACTCCGAGTAGGGGAGCAGGGGCCGTGCGGGCACATGTGGCAGAGCAGGACGTGAACCTCGAGCTCACTCCTGCCCAAGCCGTGCTAGCAGCTAGCTTCTTCACAGCAATAATGCTCAACAAAGATGTTACACTAGAAGATCTGGTGTGTAGTCTAGCAACAACCGCGAGGCATCTTGAGTTCCCAAACTCAACGCCGGCAGGAGGAACTAAACGAACCGCGACCAGGAGAATCCAAAGGAATGTGAAAATAGTCGCCCGGGGGTACGTGCAGGCCAAGAGGCGTCTGCAGATCACTCATCGGGAGTAGGAACCTCTCCAGTAGAAGAGGTCGCTGCACACCATTGAATCCACCGCCTGCGCTAAAAAGGGATTCTTGTCCCAAGGCATGCAGGATCGGCTCAAGCCACGGGGGGCATATTACAACACGTTTGGGCCTAAAGCGAGCCGGAGTGTTTGACAGAATAACCGCCACGAAAAAACGTCCGAAAACGATGGGTTTGTTTAGAAGCATGCAGGCTAGGTTTAACCAGGGTCCACCGCCCGAGCCGAGGCGTTACCAGACTGGTGGGACCAAGGAGGGTTTGGAAATGAGGTTTGACCCGCTATCCCAGGGAAAACGCTCAAGATTCAAGTACTAATCCCTCGAGAGGTCGAATGAAGCTGTAAGCCAACATAGCCACTCATGTCAACACCGCCCCCTGAATAACAGAACCCCGACTCCGAGCAGGTGGGAGGATTAGGGTACCTACAACTACCAGTTAGAGGGAGGGAGGACAAGAATGCTGGGCAGGCCCACCAATACCCCACTCCATCCGGATGTCCAGTGTTGTCCCATCCCCAAAATTAAGATGCCGACAGTCCGTTTCGACAGAACCACCGATCCTGAAGACCACCTGGCAGCCTACGAGAGCTACATGGGAATGTATGATACGGAGGATGCTGCCTGGTGTAAGATCTTCCCAACCACCCTTGTGGGACTGGCTCAAGGATGGTTATGGGATCTCCCTCGTGGATCCGTGTCCACATTTCAGGAGCTTACCGATATTTTCTTGAATCAATATGCCGGAAACAAGCGACGGAGGCTTACCCGCTTCGACTTGACGACGCTAAAGCAGAGGAAGGGTGAATCTATCAGAGACTATCTAAAGAAATTCGACCTCGCGTTTCAGCAGGTGAGGGAAATTGACAATCCCACTGCAGCCCATGTGCTGACAAACACCCTTACACCAGGAGAAGTGAAGAACTAGCTTATCCGTGCTCAGCCTGAATCACTCGCCAATATAGCCGAGGGTTTCACGCTCAAAGAGTAGTTCCATAGCTTGCACTACACCCCACCGGTGTCAAACTGGACCCAGTGGACGTCGCAGAACGCCCGCGGCAAGGGCGAGCCAGTCGGCAAGCAAAAAGGAGAAGAGAGTAATGCCCCCAGAAAGGAGCGACTACCATACTAACCCAAGTTCAATAGTTATACTGCCCTTATCATGTCGAGGGCCGAGATCTTCGAATTAGAGAAAGAGGCAGCGAAGTGGAATCACCCGAACAAGCCCCCTCGTCCTAAGGACGGCCCAAAGAAGTTTTGCACATTCCACGACAGCATAGAGCATACCACCGAAGAATACCGTCACCTGAAAGATGAAATCGAGAACCTTATCAGGAACGGTTGGCTGTCCGCCTACGCCGCCAGAACACAAAATCAGAAAACACCAACCGGGAGACCAGAGGGGTCAAAGCAAGATCGACTAGTCATCCGTGTGGTATCAGGGGACGTAGAGGGTCAGGTGAGCCGAAGGAGTCGGTAAAGGTAACTATGTGAGCTCCATAATCAGATCTGCTACGCCGAAGCGGCTGCCCCCTACCACCCTTACCCTCAGTATCACTCTGGATGACTGTGGGCGCATTGTGTACCCACAGAGCGACCCATTAGTCCTGACCTTAGGTATCAGAAATCACATCGTCAAAAGATGCTTGGTAGATACAAGTGCATATACCAATCTAGTTTACAAAGACGCATTTTCGAAATGAACTTGGAGGCCTAACATCTGAAGCCCGTCGTGGGATCTTTGTATGGGATCAGCGGTGCAGGTGCCGTCCTAATGGGTACCATCGAGCTGCCCATCACATTCTGGGAGGGGGTATTGGCCCGCAATATCAGGGCATTCTTTGTCGTTGTCGATGCAAATTCAGCCTACAACGCCCTGATTGGTCGGACTACCTTGGACGAAATCGAAGCCACCATCTCCATCCGAGCGCTCACAGTAGCCTATGTCACTCACTTTGGAATGGACGGCAACCAGGAGTCAGCCCGCCAGTGCTACTCAGTAGCTCTGCACAGTCACGAGGCTGACCGAAAAGGAAAGAGGAAGGTGTGCAGCTCCCCCAATAGAGAGGGCGAGATCCCGGACGAACAGCTAGCCATTAAACAACCAGCTGACTGCCTAGAACCTGGTGGCGAGAGCATGCTGGTGGAGCAGGAGCCCGGACAACCAGTCCTCGTGGGCATTGATCTAGAGGAGTCGTACACGGAAAAGTCGATTAGAGTGTTACAAGATAACAAAGCCGTCTTTTCATATTCGACCGGCGAGATGCCGGGGGTAGACCCAAGCCACATTGTGCATAAATTGAATGTTGACCTGAACGCCAAACCAGTCAAGCAGAAGAAAAGAAATATGTCCGTTGAGAAGGACCAGACCATCATGGAGGAAATCGAGAAACTTCTGAAGGGCGACTTCATCAAAAGTTGTGATTATCCGGAATGAATGGCCAACGTCGTTATGGTAAAGAAATCCTTAGGGGCATGGAGAATGTGTGTTGACTTCACCAATCTCAACAAGGCTTATCCGAATGATTGCTACCCCCTGCCACGGATCGACCAATTGGTCGACGCCACCAGCGGTCATACAACACTGAGTTTCATGGATGCCTTTTCAGGTTACCATCAAGTGTACCTGTGGGGATTAGACAGGGTGAAATGCGCATTCATCACAAGCGTCGTAATGTATATGTTTAAAATTATGCCTCTCAACCTCAAGAACGCAGGTGCCACCTACCAACGCTTGGTAGATCAGGTCTTCCAGAAATAGAAGTGCAAAAAGTTGGAAGTGTATGTGGATGATGCAATACTAAAAACAAAAGGGGGACGAGGAACATCTTGAGGACCTGAGGGAGACCTTCGCCTCACTCCGAGCCTATCAAAAGAAGCTCAACCCTAAGAAATGCACTTTCGGGGTCAGGTCGGGAAAGTTCCTTATTTTTTGGTCAGTGCCCGAGGAATAGATGCCAACCTCGAAAAAGTTAAGGCCATCCAAGACTTACCAGTACCCAAAACAATCAGAGACATTTAACGGGTTACTGGCCGAATGGCCGCCCTTGCGCGGTTCATAGCCAGGTCGCGGCCGATAAAACAACACCTTTCTTTAAAATTCTGAAAGGAAACAAACAGTTCGGATGGGAGGCTGAACAAAAAGAGGCGTTCGCACAACTGAAAGAACACCAGAAGCAACTACCGACCTTATATAGGCCGGTGATCGGGGAGAAGCATTTCATATATATATATCCATTACCAACGCAACTGCGAGTGCAGTCATCCTGAGGGAGGATGCCAGAATCCAACAGTCAATCTATTTCGTGAGTCACGCCCTAGGACCAGCTGAGAGAAACGACCCGGTGGTCGAGAAGGCGACATACGTAGTGGTAGTGGCTGCACGAAAGCTCCGAACATACTTTGACGCGCACCCCATCGTCGTCCTTAGAGACCAACCCTTGGAGAAGATCCTCAAAAAATTTGAAAAATCCGGAATGCTGTTGAAATGGGCCATCAAACTCAGCGCCCTCGGTATATTCTACCAACCCAGAGGCACCATCAAGGCCCAAGCTTTGGCTGACTTCCTCGCTGAGTGCTCCCATTCGGAAGAAGACGACCCCTCCACTGGGGAATGGCTGGTATTCAGTGATGGATCATCCACGACCAACGACGCGGAGGCAGGGGTCGTGCTGACAAGCCCAGAAGGGATCGATTTCGAGCATGCGCTCAGGTCACCTTCCCAGCGTCCAACAATGAGGCGGAGTATGAAGTCGTGCTGGCAGGCATTAATTTCGCCGTGGCCCCGGGGCAGAGAGGATCATCCTAGCCACAGACTCCCAGCTCATTTCCAACCAGATCAACGGTGAAGATGAGGTCAGAGACCTGACCACGGTCTCGTATCTAGAGAAAGTGAAAGAGGAGCTGTCAAAGCTCAAATCCTATGAAGTCAGGCAAGTCCCCAGGTCGCAGAACAACCAGCTGATGCCTTATCCAAGCTAGCAAGCTCTAGCCTACAGGACATCGGAAGATCGGTCTGGGTAGATGTGGTAAAAGAGAGATCAACAGCTGACCTCCAGCAGGTTAATGCGATCGAGGGGTCCGGATCCGAAGGCTGGATGGCACCAATCATCCGGTTTAAGGACGGTACTCTACCCGAAGATCCTGCGCATCGAAATAGGATGCCATCAAAAGTAGCATGGTATATAATGATCAATGATGAGTTGTACCGAAAATCATTCTCCTCACCCCTACTCAAATGCCTGGGGGCAGAGCAGGCAACCGGGGTCTTAGACGACATCCACTCGAGGATTTGCGGGCACCACATTGGAGGAAGAACCCTCGCCCATAAAGCATTGAGAGTCGGATACTACTGGCCTACCATATTGGCCGATGCGAAAGACCTAACTTCCAAATGTAGAAAGTGTCAACTCTTCGCACCAATAGTACATGCTCCAGCCCAGGACTTACGTCCGATTCTGTATCCCATTCCCTTTTCTCAGTGGGGGATGAATATCCTCGGCCCATTCACTGTTGCAACAGGGGGAAAGAAGTTTCTGATAGTTGCAATTGATTACTTCACCAAATATGTGGAAGTAGAGCCAGTCCCCAATATTACCGAGCTGGCAGTCCAAAAAGTCATATGGAGAAATATTATCACACGATATGGCCTGCCCAAGGTGTTGGTGTTTGACCATGGATGACAATTCGACAACGACTCCCTAAGGGTTTGTCTTGAAGGACATGGGATTGCAGTAGCTTACTTCGCCGTGTGTCACCCGTAAACCAACGACCAGGCCGAAGCTGTCAAAAAGCAAATCTTGAACGGCCTAAAGAAAATGGTGGATGATCTAAAGGGAAGATGGGCAGACGACTCCCAAGTGTTCTATGGTCAATCAGAACAACCAGAAAAGAGTCCACCGGGCAGACCCCCTTTGGGCTGGTCTATGGGGCTGAAGCCCTTTTACCCATTGAAGCTAGGATCCCAACTTTCAGATCCCAGTTGTTCGACAAAGCCAGTAATGAGACAACAATGACTGAAGCCCTCGACTTGTTAGGTGAGCTAAGGCAGGAAGCCAGCTCGAACATCGCAGCATACCAGCAAAGGATGAGGAGAGTTTACAACATAAAAGTGAGTGTGAGAAGCTTCCAAGTAGAAGACTTGGTCCTACGAAACAACAAGCAGTTGGAAAGGCTAGAGAACACAACAAACTGAGTGCCAAAAGGGAGGGCCCTGACGGGAGGAGTTTGTCGTCTGTCCCACCGATCAAATAATAAACCAACGTAACTAACCTAAAGCTGGGTAGTTAGGGTAAGTTGAGTCGATCCACAGGGACGGGAGTTCAACACAAGAGGGTGCTATGGTCCAAGACTAACTAAGCTGGGGTGATGCATGGCTAAGGTGGACTAATGACTAAGCTAAGGTGGACTAATGACTAAGCTAAGGTCTATAACATGAACTAACATGGCAAAACAAACAACTAATGACTAATGGAGGCAAATTAAATCAATAAGAAGAAACTAGGGCTAGGTCGGGTTCATGGATACCAAGAAACGGGGGTTACTAGCAAGCTTTCGTAGCCTAGGTTACGGTCGGGCTCTCGCTACTTAAACGGCCTAGGGGTCATCCTCACCACGTTCTCGCTACTAATGAAGAAACCAAACCTACAACCAAAAAAACACATACAAGAGAAGAGGCAAGAAAAACAAGGATTGATCATCTCAAGTCTCACAAGCATTTCATCAAACATGTGAAGTGCAAGGTAAGAAAGAAACAACAAAAACAACTACTAGTGCCACCCATCTCACCCTAATCATCCCTAATCACACCCAATTCCCCTACTAACCCTAGAGGAAAACTACTCACACATATCTATACTAAAACTAGCACTAACTAGAGAAACAAACACAAGAACAACCCCATTCATTATGAAGAACAAATAAGGATGAACAACAAACATAAACAAAGATGCAAACTTTACTAACAAAGAAAGATTAAGAGAAAAGGGAGAAGAAAGATTATACCAAACTAAGAAGATGAAAATAAAGAGGAACACTTGCATAGAAGAAAACCCAAATAATTCCATCAAGGTTTTCAATCTTGATAGATTCTTCCAGAGATCCAATAATACAAGAGTAACAACTAGATTAAGGAGTAATTAAGGACTAATCTACACTAATCTAAGCTAATATAACCTAAAGTAGTCTAGGGTTTAGTGGGTAATGTCTAACATAATCAATGGTTACAAGAGGGGGGGTATATATAGAGTTACAATGAATAAGGGAAGCAGACAAGCGAAACAATCCCGATCTGGGCCTATCCCGGCTGGGAATAGGATCATCCCGACCGGGAAGGTGGTGATCCCGGCCGGGATCATGCTCCAGTGGCTCGGTTTCTCTTGTCTCTTCATCCCGGTCATGATGAATGTGTTCCCGACCGGGATGGGTCTTGTAGGCTTCAAATATGATCTCATAGCCCCCCACTTGCTCTCTCTAGGCTTCTCATCGATTCTCGATTATCAGGAATGGGTCCCAAGGGCTCGGGAATGGGTTCCATGGGCTCGGGATCGAGTCTAAGCTACCGAGTGATCGCCGTTTCTCTTCGTTGGCTCCAAATGTGTCGGAAACGAATTGGAATCGTTTCATTTTTCCAATATTGGCCATAGGAACCTAAAACAAACTAGAAGAAGCTTAAGTAGCCTCGAAACCGCTCCAAAGAGCGATTCCACAAGAGAAACCAGGACCTAACACAAGGAAAAAGCAGTAAAAAACACACTTATCAACTCCCTCACACTTAACCCTTACTCGCCCTCGAGTAAGCACGAAGTAACTACTAAACTAATAAGAACTAAAATACTAGCCGAGCGGGTATTAGCGCACCCTACGTCCTTTCAACTCACACGAGAACACTTAGAGGACAAGTGCTCTCTGCAGGGCAAGTGAGGTCTTGCGACAAAACTGTGGATACAACCAAACACGAAAAACACACAAACAAACAATCACACAATCAAACAAACTGTCGGTTGCATCCAAGATAAAACAAATACCGCTTCCCTCAACAAAGCGGTGAAATAAACACCGGTTAAGGACTCAAGGCAAGTGACAACGTTCCCAAACTAATAACACAAATCGATCTGGACAAAACCCTAATAGTATGACGACAAAGCAATAAAAACGTTGGTAACTTACCTAGGTTCCTCCTAACCTTCTAAGAACGTACCACGGGGCGATAGGCGGGATGGAAAAAGGATGAACCACGGAGTTAGTCGACACTGTAGGTAAATTGAAGTCCCGCCTCCATTAGCGATAAGCCAACAGGGTCGTCCCATGTTCAAAAATCGCCTTACTAGTCCAAGTAAAAAGGTGGATAATGGTTGCAAAATGAGGGCAGACCGACTATTTACCGCTATCATCCTTCCTAGGGACTCGGTCCTTTGGTAGGTTTTTCACAGTAATAGTCGGTAAAAGTCTTATTATTATTTTTTTGAGGGGTGAGAATTCTTTTTGTGAGATGATTTTATTTGGCATTTTTCTTTTGTATTTTGGTTTTGGGTTGCTATGCCACTTCTTTTTATTCTTTTGTATTTTGTTTTTGAATTGTTGTGCCTTTTATTTTTGTTCTTTATTTTCTTTCGTTTTTCTTTCTTTTTCTTGGTTTTGTCCTTTTGGCCAAATTTTGTTTTGTAGGCATTTCTTGCAACCAAGCAAGAGAACTCAAAAAATTGCAACTTATTTGTGGAAAATGTGTAGGAGGTAGGGAAATGGGTAAGTCGGGACGGGCCCTTCCCTTCAAACCCACAAAAAGGGAAAAACTTGGACTAATCGAAGCAATTTCGAACACGGTCACCTAAGGGACGGGACTCGGCAACCAAGGCCTTTTCACTTCGTGGGTGGTCAAAATGGTCAAAATGCAAATCCCGTAGTAAATCCCTAATAGACTAGGTGGACTCAAGGTAAGAAACCAACGAAATCATTGATTTAAAGTCATTCTACTAGACTAAAGTCCAAGATTCGATTCACATCACTAGAAAGAGAAAGTAAACACGTGCGCACTAGCCTCAACACTGGGTTTTCGAAAACCATTTTACACACTAGATACAAGTAAACAAGAAAAAACAAAGACACAACAAAAACGAAAGGACTGAGACAAACAAAACAAAACAAAACAAAACAAACAAATAAACACACAAAATAAACAATCACCACCCCAAAACTTCCAAACAAGCCACCAATCAACCACGAACTCCAAAAAGCTCCACCCGAGCACACACCATCACAACACATCCTCCAAACTCCACAAAAAAAGAAAAAGGAGAAAGAAATGAAGGGGTATTACCGGATGTCTTGAGCCTTTCGAAACTTGTCGACGATCGCGTAACCTACAAGGAATAGGGGAGCAAACACACAACACAACAAAAATACGACACAAGGACACAAAAGAAAAAGACACAAAAGAAAATATTTTTGGTTTTTATGAAAATTTTCAATTTTTTAGGGATTTTAAAGATTTTTCGAAAAAACTAAGAAAATAAAGCTAAACTAGAGTAAGATATCGCTCCCCCACACTTAAACCGAACAATGTCCTCATGCTCGATCGGTAGTGTGTGGAAGACACTAAAAAAAGAAAAGAAAAATGGAATATAAAACTAAAAATCAAAAATGAAAGTGAAGAAAGGGTCGAATGTGTCCGGCCAGGGTGTAATCAATTCACCAAGGGCCGATACAAGAAAAGATATGGATGAGCCAACATCACTTTGAAACAAAGAGCGATAAATAAAAAAACTTTGCCCTAGCAAGCGACGTCGAGGAGGCGATTTGGCTGGTTGACTGCGACACGATGGTCCGGTCACCCTCGCCGAAGTCGCCGCTACACAACATCACTAGGTGAAGGCAGAGGAAGCGATCAGATGAAAGTGAGAAACGTAAAGGAAGCATCGTAGGGAATCCTGCCATGGATGCACCCTTAAGGGAGAAATCCATGCAGGATATCTTGGGTATTCCGTCTTATGATATCCAGGATGAGGATGATGAGAGAGTCGAGAATTCTAATGCGGATGTTCTAGAGAATACAGGTTCCCAAACAAATGATATTGTTGAAGATGATGGACGGCCTTGGTTTTCTAGACAGGGGAACAAGATAGTCCAGGAACCCAACGATGATATGTTACAACTGGAACTCGAGGATGTCCAACCAGAGATTGATTACTGGAAGACGGCCATCTATGGGTTTGTAGTTGGCGCGAACCCACCATGGCAAGTCATGGAAGGATTCCTAAAGAGGATATGGAAAATACACAACATTGAGAAGATTTCGTTTATGCCTAATGGAGTTTTTCTGGTGCGGTTTCCTTCTGAAGCAATTAAGAATATCGTGCTGCAGGCTAGGTATCACCTCTTTGATAACAAGCCTGTGATCATAAAAGAATGGAAGCCTGACATTGACTTGGAAAAGGAAGAGGTGAAAGTGTTGCCAACCTGGATCCGTCTTCATAAATTACCATTAAAATTTTGGGGCAATAGCCTAAGTAATATAGCTGGTATTATAGGCCCTATGATCAAAAGAGATGATGCCACTGTGCAAAAGACAAGACTAAGATTTGCTAGAGTCTTAGTAGAGGTTAAATTGGGACAAAATTTTCCTGAATCTGTGCAATTTAAGGATGATACTGGAGCCTTAATGAAGATTCAGGTAGAGTATGATTGGAAACCTATAATATGTGATGGATGTAAGAGAATGGGGCATGAAAAGAAAAACTGTCGAACCCAAGGTCACAAGCCTGTAGAGAGAAAACAGAGGGTGTGGAAGATAGTGGACAAACAGAAGGAGAAGGTACAGACGCAGAACATGACAATTGAACCCCCTGCAACTATCATTGACTATCCTGAGTTACCCAAAAAAGGTGTAGAGAATGATAAAACACAGGCAAGCACCAAGATATCAGGAGAAAGCGGATCAGGTGGGAAGGAAACAGGCCAAAATACAGGTATGACTCCTGTAGATACGTGTATTGAGGTGGAATTCAGTCCTACATTCAAGCAAATCCTCACAAGAAAGCAGTCCCCGGAAGAGGGAAGAACGGTTACCTCCTCCTCTCAAATTTCCCCGTGAATGTTGGTTTTTGCAATGTGAGAGGCATGAATAGGATGGATAAGCAAAGTGATATAAATAAGTTTTTAGAAAGGAATAATATTGGTCTTTATGGTTTATTAGAAACAAAGATCAAGGCTTCCAATTTGAACAAGGTGATGAGCCATAGTTTTAATAAGTGGAGCATTTCCACAAATAGTCATACGCATCCTAGAGGGCAAATTTGGGTTCTTTGGGATCCTAGGAAGTACCATATTCAGTTTCATAAGTACACATCCCAGCTTATTCACTGTACAGTCCAGGATATTGATGAGAATGTGACTTTCAATGTCACATCTGTGTATGCATTTAATCAAATAGCTGAAAGAGAAGAGCTATGGCATGACTTGATCCAAATTAACAATATCATTCAAGGAGCATGGTTAGTCGGGGGCGATTTCAACTGTGTGCTAACTCAGGAAGAACGTCTGGGTGGGAGTTTCAATATCAATGAAGCGCTACCTTTCCAAAACTGCATCACCCAGTGTGCGTTGGTGGACTGTCCTGCCATGGGAGCCTACTATACTTGGAACAATAAGCAACCCCCGGAGGATAGGGTGTATAGCAGACTGGACAGAGCCTTGGTCAATCAAGATTGGATTGGGATTTTTGAAAATTACAGGGCTCATTTCCTCCCTGAAGGCTTGTTCGACCAAAATCCGTGTGTTATCAAGAGAATAGATAGTCCGACGAAGCGTAATCGACCTTTTAAATACTATAATATGTGGAGTCAGGCATCAGGGTTTGAATCTACTGTGAGGGCCTCATGGATTCAGTAGTTGGAAGGGACCAAAATGTTCAGACTTGTCCAGAAACTAAAGAGACTTAAACAACCTCTGAAGCAGCTGGACAAGGAGACGTTTCATGAGATTGAACTTCAAATTGATATTGCGCAGGTCAGGCTTCAGGATATCCAGAAAGCTTTATCCAGTAATGTGGGAAACCACAACCTGATTCGGGAAGAGATTAAAGCTATGGAGGAGTTCAGGCGACTGAGCACGGCGAGACTGAGCTATTTAAAGCAAAAAGCTAAGCTTCACTGGCTCAAGGAGGGCGATGCAAACACAGTTGTGTTCCATGGATCACTGAAAGCTCGGAGGATTAAAAATAAAGTGAATCAAATTGAGGATAAAAATGGGAGGATGCATACCAGTTCAGAGGCAATCCAGGAAGCTTTTCTAGAGTTCTATAAAGGACTCTTGGGAGAAAAGAAAGATACTACCAAAGTAGTGGGACACATTATGCGGCTGGGACCAGTTTGCAATGCAGGGCACTGTGAAATTCTTAACACTCCGGTCACTAGGGAAGAGATTCGAGATACGATGTTTAGCATCCCCAATGATAAGGCCCCAGGTCCCGATGGGTATTCAAGCAAATTCTTCAAAGACGCGTGGGACATTGTCGAAGATGACGTGTGTACTGCTATTTTAGATTTTTTTCAAATCAGGCGGACTATTGAAGCAGCTTAATGCTACTGCTATAACTCTTATCCCCAAAATCGAAAGACCTTCGGTTTTGCAATTTCGACCAATAGCATGCTGTAATACGGTGTACAAGTGCATTTCGAAAATCCTATGCAAGAGACTAGCAAAAGTATTGCCCGATATCATTTCACCAGTCCAGGGGGGATTTATTCGGGGGAGGAGCATTGTGGAAAATATTCTCATATGGCAAGATTTAGTGAGATTATATTCGAGGAAAGCCGTATCGCCGAGGTGTATGATAAAGATGGATATGCAAAAAGCGTATGACACTGTTGAATGGGAATTTCTGAATCAAATGTTACAACATCTGAACATTCCGGACTCATTTCAAATGCTACTGCTACAATGCATTACCACTGCCTCTTTTTCTTTTAATCTTAATGGGGAATCGTTTGGATTCTTCAATGGGAAGCGAGGATTGAGACAGGGAGACCCGCTATTTCCGTTATTGTTCACAATTTGCATGGAATACCTCACCCGACTGCTAAAATACACCACAGAAACGAAGGAATTCAGGTATCACCCACAATGCAAACAGCTGAAGTTAGTGAATTTAATGTTCGTCGATGATCTTCTTTTATTCAGTAAAGGGGATATCCCGTCGATGATGGTGCTGTTGCGTACCTTTGCTACTTTCTCCAAGGCATCGGGACTCCAACTCAGTAAAAGTAAATCGAACATTTACTTTAATGGAGTTAGCAAAGAGTCTCAGCAAGACATTTTAGCTGTGTCAGGTTGCAAGCCCGGAACATTACCGTTCAAATACTTAGGGGTCCCGATTAAGTCTGGCCGTCTAACTAATCTTGATTGCCTGCCTTTGGTTCACAAAATTACTGAAAGAATAAGACGTTTGGGAGCGAGAAAATTGTCTTATGCAGGTCGATTGGTATTGATCAAATCGGTTCTTTCCACTCTCCATAATTACTGGGCGAGTATTTTTGTTCTGCCAAATGGGATTATCAAACAAATTGAAGGTATTTGCAGAACCTATCTTTGGGAAGGCGGGACTACTTACACAAAACCGCCTATTGTTGCGTGGAGGAAGGTCTGCGTCCCGTACAAAGAAGGAGGTTTAAATCTGACACAGTGTTCAAATTGGAACAAAGCTGCAATCGGGAAAATGGTTTGGTGGGTCACGAAACACCCGACCAAACTCTGGGTTGCCTGGGTCAATTCGGTTTATCTGAAAGGACAACCATGGCTACAATACTGCCCTCCTGCGGATGTAGGATGGGGATGGGGACGGATCTGCAAGGTGAAAGACAGGCTAAAAAATGGAATTGAAAGTGGGGAATGGAATGACACTATCCAGTATACCACAGCCAAAGGATACCACTGGCTCAGAGATAAGGAAGAAGAAGTAGACTGGCATAGACAGGTGTGGAACAAATGGACATTACCAAAGCACAGAATGATTGCGTGGATGTACCAACATAACGCAATGAACACGAAGGCCAAGCTATACAGTCTGAATGTGACGCCTGATGATTTATGCATCATTTGTGGTGCACAAGAAGAAAATATCGAGCATCTCTTTTGGGAATATGAGTACAGCAGAAGAATACTAATGAGCACAGCAAATTGGATTGAGCAAGACCTTAGCAGAAGGATCACAAACGAATGGCGAGACAGGATGAAAGGAAGCAAAATGCAGCGAGCAGTGACTAATAGTGTGATTAATGCTACCGTATATCACATATGGGAACAAAGGAATAAGAGTAGAGTGGATGGTGTGCTGATTCAGCCTCACATAGTGAGTAGGAATGTGGTTAATGAGCTTAAAAGTTATTTCAATAATGTTCAGAAAGGCAAACTCAGTTCTAGGGATGACAAATTCATTTCTAGATTGATGGACAACTAATGTATATTTGATTCATTCATTATCTAATACTTACACTTTTCCAAAAAAAAAAGAAAAGATATGGATGGGGGAAGAAATAAAAAGAAGAAAATAAAAGGAAATGGGAGGGGAGGGCTAGGTGTAATCAAGTCACCTAGCCCGAATTCCGCCTAAATCCGACTAAATTCTGCCAAAAGAAAATAAAATAAAGAAAAAGGTGAAAGGACTTGTAAATTTGGATTTTTCAAAGGAATCTCGATGTAGTCACGTCATCGAGAATAGGGAGCAATAAACACCAAGGGCCCTGAGGGCCACCAAGACACCATAATGATAAAGGGAAGGAGAACAAACGAAGAAAGACTAAGCAAACAGAAGACGGAAAAGAAGGAGAGTCGCCTTACCAAACGGTTAGCAACTCAATCAACTCCATCGTCTCAATGATCTTTCTTGGTACCTTGCTTGTCCTCATCGATATTCCTCCTCGTTCTCAATGCAGTAACAAGTATCGGGATTGCATAGGTGTAATGAGGTTGGGATTTTGGGAAAACTCGGTGTATAGTGATGAGAAGATGAGATGAAGGTGTAAATTGAAGTGTAAGGGTGAAATGATAGTGGCAAAGGTTAGTAGGGAGGTTGGGTGGGGGTACAAAGTGGTGGGGTGGGGCTTAAATGAAGAAAAGAAGGTGAAAGAAGAAGCTGGCACCCTTCCCGGTCGTGACAGACTTCATCACGATCGGGAGGAGTCCTTCCCGGCCGAGAAGACCTTGATCCCGGTCGGAATGGCACATCAGAAGCTCCTATTTTCATGCCCAACTCATCCCGGTCGTGACGGTTATGATTCCGGTTGGGATAGCACCTTTCCCGAGCCTTGAAGCCTTCATTCAATACTAGTTCCACCCAAAAGACAAGTAATACCTCGGGATCCAAAATCCCAACCCCAAAAGCTTGTACCAAGCTCAAAAACCGACTTCCTCCACCAAGCCTTGAAGCTTCTATCATCAATACCCCTCTCTAATTCTTCATCTTCACTTCAAACCTATCAAGTAAGCTCAATAAACACATCAAAGATCCCTCCCTCACATCGCTCAAGAAAATTCCAAATTACAAGAATTCCACAAAAACTAACAAATCCTAGAAACCAAACTATCCAATCAAACATATACAAATACAAAAGCTCAAAAGAAAAGGAAAAGATATTTACAATAAGATACTCTCACCATCTACGCCTCCATAGCCATCAAGAGCTCGGAGGAGTAAGTCAAATGCTCTAGCAACATCTTCATTAACGCTCATGTGGCCGATCCTAGCCATCAACAAGAGTTTCCAAGTCGGAGTCGAGAAGCAATCATCTAATCCATTACGCTCGGGTTTCTTGTGATCTTCCGGGTCTTCCGAACCATCATAGCAACGACTCTTATGACCATCCGGTAGGTATAGTGGTCTAAAGTCATGCTTGGCGTTATGATTTGGGAGATCACACCCTAAGGGTGTTGCTTCTTCTACGGGGTCAAGAGTAGCACTCTTTTCCACCGTCCGACAAGGATCCACTTCATCAACCGTCTCACAAGACAAGGGACTTGAAATCGAGTGCGATAAAGGAGGTGAAGGCATCAAGTTTTTTTCATTGGAGGCTTTAGGGAAGATCTCATCGTCATTCTTACTAGAATTCTTACCATGAAGAAACTCAAGGCTTTTGATGGCGGCCTCAATTTCTTCGACGGTTTGGTCTAGCATAACATCTCCAAATCCCCTAATCGGCTCCTCCAATTTCCCATTCAAGGAAAGTGCTAAGGCATCTATCTCTTTCTCCCAAGTATTACCTTCCTTTTCACTCACCTTGTCAATTTGGCCTAGAGGAGTCTTGTCTTCACTTGGCTTTGGATTGTCAAGATCCGGTTCATTACGAAGAAAATCATACAAATCCAATTTGATAGCCAATACATTTGCTCCCCAAGAGTTACCTTGAGAATCATGTTCAATTTCCTCCTCATTGTCAACCCTTGAAGCTTCAACTTCTTCCATTATTCCCATATCTTCACCATCCAAACAACTCTCAACAATGATCTCTTGATTGACCCTCTCTTCTTCATTCGTGGCTTCATAATCGGGTTGATTTCCGTGTGGGGCCAACCGATCTTCTTGCCCAAATGAACCTTCCTCAACAAGTTGTGGAGCTCGAGTGGCCAACATCGTGAAACGAGCCATGAGTGCATTGATTCGAGCATCTTGCACCTCTATTTGGGCCTTGAACTCCTCTTTATCCCTTTGCATTTGAATCATCATCTCTTGTTGACTCTTTTGCATTTGAATCATCATCTCTTGTTGACTCTTTTGCATTTGAATCATCATTTAACAAAGCTCAAAGTTGGGGATTTTTGGTTGTGGGTTATGTGAGGGTATTTGGTAGTTGTTAGGATGTTGGAATGATCCTTGACAACTTTCATGGTAGTCATATGAAGAGGGTTCATAAGATTGTTGATGAGATTGGTATGGTTGGTAAAGTTGTGGGTCTTGGCAATTTGCCCCATGATTGTCCCATGACGATTGATGGTAGCTTGGATGCCCCATTGTCGTAACGTTGCCTTGATACATTGAATGCACTTGAAGCACTTGAGAAAACGTTAGTAGCCTAGTGCTTTTGAGGCACTAGGATGAGAGAATAGCACACAAGAAGTAGAACGGAGATACACAAGGAGAAGAAAACACAAAAATCAAGAACAAAGTCTAAAACTAAGCACACAAAAGTCAAAACTACGCCGTCCCCGGCAACGGCGCCAATTTGACGCGAGGAGTTTGTCGTCTGTCCCACCGATCAAATAATAAACCAACTAACCTAAAGCTGGGTAGCTAGGGTAAGTCGAGTCGATCCACAGGGACAGGAGTTCAACACAAGAGGGTGATATGGTCCACGACTAGGTCCAAGACTAACTAAGCTAGGGTGATGCATGGCTAAGGTGGACTAATGACTAAGCTAAGGTCTATAACATGAACTAACAAGGCAAAACAAGCAACTAATGACTAACGGAAGCGAATTAAATCAAAAAGAAGAAACTAGGGCTAGGTCGGGTTCATGGATGCCAAGGAGATCAAAAGAAGGAAACGGGGGTTACTAGCATGCTTTCGTAGCCTAGGTTACGATCGGGCTCTCGCTACTTAAACGGCCTAGGGGTCATCCTCACCACGCTCTCGCTACTAATGAAGGAACCAAACCTACAACCAAACAAACACATACAAGAGAAGAGGCAAGAAAAACAAGGATTGATCATCTCAAGTCTCACAAGCATTTCATCAAACATGTGAAGTACAAGGTAAGAAGGAAACAACAAAAACAACTACTAGTGCCACCCATCTCACCCTAATCATCCCTAATCACACCCAATCCCCCTAATAACCCTAGAGGAAAACTACTCACACAAATCTATACTAAAACTAGCACTACCTAGAGAAACAAACACAAGAACAACCCCATTCATTATGAAGAACAAATAAGGATGAACAACAAACATAAACAAAGATGCAAACTTTACTAACAAAGAAAGATTAAGAGAAAAGGGAGAAGAAAGATTATACCAAACTAAGAAGATGAAAAGAGGAACATTGCATAGAGGAAAACCCAAATAATTCCACCAAGGTTGTCAATCTTGATAGATTCTTCAAGAGATCCAATAATACAAGAGTAACAACTAGATTAAGGAGTAATTAAGAACTAATCTACACTAATCTAAGTTAATCTAACCTAAAGTAGTCTAGGGTTTAGTGGGTAATGTCTAACATAATCAATGGTTACAAGAGGGGGGTATATATAGGGTTACAATGAATAAGGGAAGCGGAAAAGAGAAACAACCCCGATCTGGGCCCATCCCGGCCGGGAAGAGGGTCATCCCGACTGGGGACGGGTGGTCCCGACCGGGAAGGTGGTGATCCCGGCCGGGATCATGCTCCAGTGGCTCGGTTTGTCTTGTCTCTTCATCCCGGTCGTGATGGATGTGTTCCTGACCGGGATGGGTCTTGTAGGCTTCAAATATGATCTCATAGGCCCCCACTTGCTTTCCCTAGGCTTCTCATCGATTCTCGGTGCTCGGGATCGAGTCTAAGCTACCGAGTGATCCTCGCTTCTCTTCGTTGGCTCCAAATGTGTCGGAAACGAATTGGAATCGTTTCATTTCTCCAATATTGGCCATAGGAACCTAAAACAAATTAGAAGAAGCGTAAGTAGCGTCAAAACCGCTCCAAAGAGCAATTCCACAAGAGAAACCGGGACCAAACACAAGGAAAAAGCACTACAAAACATACTTATCAGGCCCCTATCAGGTCACCCAGATCATGCCCCGGCACCTACAGACGCACCAATGCCGAAGGACAAGAACTAGCATCACACTGGAATGATGACACTCTAAGGAAATACTATGTTTAGTTTTTTTTTCAGAAGTTCTTTTTTAGGTTCCTAAAAGTGGCAGAGGACGCTCAGAAAGCATTGTCGACGTATCCGTCGAAACTGACAATTTTTCAAGAAATGAAAGGTCTACCTTTTGCTTATACTCGTTGTCTGTTCGACTCGCACCTCACAAACAAACGATCAGGGGGCAATAGGGGGAGCCCTCCCCCCGCCCCCCCTCGTTGGAAAGCCTTGATAAAATGGACCCCCAACAACAAAAGTCCCCATGCCTACCTCTACGAAGGCAGGGGGATAGCCCCGGACTTCAACCAGAAGTCAGGAGCAGGTCGGGCGGCAAAGCCGAACCAACAAGGCCTGAGGCACACTTAGCCTTGTATAAAAAAACATAAGTCCCCTTGCCTACCTCCAAGCGGGCAGGGGGCAGGCCTCCTGACTTCGACCACAAGCCAGGGACAGGTCAGGCAGCAAAGCCGAACCAACAAGGCTTGAAGCACGTACAACCTTGTATAAAAAAACATAAGTCCCTCTGCCCACACTACTAGAATAATCTTAAAAGTGATCATTAATAAGTAACCATTTAATTATAAACAATGATGTCTTTTGTTAAAGAAATCAATTATCCCAAATAAGTGGTCTCTTATATTATGATAAAGACACCATTTTTCATAGAAATGATTTCTACCCACACCCAATATAATACAAAGACACCATTTTTCAAAAAAAATCATTTCTATAATTATTAAAAAAGAAAACCACATATAAGTAACCATATAAAATAAAAATGATTTCTTTGATAAATGAAACCTTTTATGAAAAAGAGATGATGTCTTAGTGAAATGACTCTGCAAAGAAACCATTGAATTAAGCAAATGATTTCTTAAATCAAAAATAAAAGGATAAGACTTATCTAAATATTATACGCACTGTTTTTCAAAAAAAATACGAAATTATTTTTTCCTAACAAGCATTTACTCAATTCTAACGAAATTTTCCATAATTTTCCTATTCTTCCCCTTCCATAATCCCTTAGCTTTTTTTTTAACCCAATATTCAATTTCCTCCCTTTTTCGTTTGATCAATACCCAATCCATTCAAATTCAATTATAATTTTAATTCAATTACCGATTACTTAAATTTGACATAATAAAAATACATATATTTCGTTTATAAACAAAAGAATTTACATAAAGGAAAGAATAACAACTTTAAAAAAATGAGAAGAAGAAAATAAGAGTTTTTCAATTTAAAAAAAAAGCAAAAAACTACTGTAACCCTAAACCCACCCCCACCTAACCCACGGCCGTCCTCCATCCAACCACTCCAACCTCACCCACCCACCACTCACCTTGACCGACCCAACCACCTGACCACACGGACCACCCTGACCAACCACCATCGACCCACCTTATCTACCACTCGGACCACCATGACCCACCACCATCGACCACCCCATCTACCACCCGAACCGACCACTCTCGATCCAGACCCACCCCAATGCTAGTGTTTCGGGCGGTGATTGTTCATGAGTGTGATTATGGGATGGTGGGATTTTGGGGTTTTGTTTAGAGAGAAAAGTAAAGAAATTTTTGAGGAGGGGGTGAAATGACAAGTGTAGATTTGTAAAATGTCATTAGGATTGAGTAAATGCTCGTTAGGAAAAAGTACGACCCAAAAAATATCATACACACTCTTCTTTTACGGATTAGAAAAAAAATCAATTCTTCATCTCCCGGTATTGGAGTACATCAACTGTATAGTGGGACGTCGGTCACCAGTACCGGCCCGAGAAAATATGGGTTATGCATGAACCGTAAAACTAAAACGCGTATTGTGCTAGTCAGACGATTTCTATTCGAGCCTCACCATGAGGATGCCGATGGTAAGTCACGCATCAGTTAATCCCTAGCGGAGTCGCCAAATTGTGGAAATGACATAGGTCCACCCCGACGCGGCCACGCGCGGGTTTGGGGAGGCGAATGAATCTCCATATGAGAATGGATCGAATTGAAATTTAAATCTATGTGGAGTCGCCACCGAACTTTGTGGGAGTTCGGGCCCGTTCGAACCCACTCTATGTCGTAGTGGGCCGTATACAAAATACGGCCCATTTCCGATGTCAGAGTTTATTGAGCTCGTCCCTTTGCATCTCGATACCGATACCGTCACTACCGGTTATCGTGTATTGAATGACTCTCGTGCGCCAACGGTTTCGGGCATCCGGAAACCGAGGTTCTGAGTAAGGGGTGAGGGTACGTGTTGGGAAGCCCACGAAGGACACCCAACCCCGCCCGCACTTAGCGGCCTCTACTAAGATATCGAATGACTCTATAATACGCGTGTTAGTTGAACGGGAAAATGTTATGCAAACAGTGTTTTCCCTAAGCATGTGAGAAATTGAAAGGGTTTCTATGTCAATTTAATGCAACTAAAATCTTAACGTCAAAGTTGTATTTTAGCATGTGGGTTCATTTTAGTACAATAAAATAAACACAATAAATCAACAAGAAAAGTAACAAACGGTTAGTAACGGTAAAACGATAATAACGGTTTGCGCAAATATTGAATTGTGTAGAATGATGCAAATGAGTTAATGCATGGTTTTGAAAAGATGTTTCACGTGATTAATTAGGCACGTGTTGACCTAAGTCACAAAAAACGGTTAACGAGACTCGAATGCTATTGTAGGATTCACGGTTTAACGTGACAAGGGGCCACTCGACTGAGTCATTGTGGGACTCGACCGAGTGGACCTCTGAAAAACGTTCTGTCCAGGTTTTGGGACCCTACTCGATCGAGTTATTGACCAACTCGACCGAGTACGTTGCCACTCGACCGAGTCACTGTGAGACTCGACCGAGTGGAGGTCGAAAAGACATTCTGTTTCGGTTATTATGATGTCACTCGATCGAGTGGCATAGGCACTCGGTCGAGTGGCACTTGTACGAACCAGGTTCGTTTGCAATTTTGTTATTGATTTTGAAATTGCTTTTGATTTTGATGATTTGATGAATTGGGCATAAATATTGTGGAATATATACTCGATTCTGAATTTGAATGCTCGTTGTATCCCATATTCGATTATTGAATCGATATGAAATAGTTAGAGCGAGATAAAAAATCGTTGTAAGTCGTCTTAAATTAACTATCGCGACATGAATAGATTTCCTCCGCGTTTAATAATGTCGTGATTCTAACGAATTGTATGACAATTACTTTTAGCATCAATAGAAATCGCGCTAGTTAACTTATTTGACTAGATCGTTAGATTCGACATCCAATTATGGAATTGGTATCGACTCTAACGGATCGACATTTTGCTTGAATTAGAGGACTTGATTCCCTCGGCTTTTCCGACATCGAAATAAATCCCTAAAGATTGTGATGTCGAATCCGCGTCAACGGGTTTCGACTCTTGTTAAAAAATGTTAGATTTAAAAAAAAAAGGTTTTGAAATTAATGCGACACGTGACTAATAATAACGCGAACGAGACGAAGATTATTGTTTAAGTTAACTTGTCTCAATAATCAAGTAATTGGGGTGTCAGAATAAGCGACCGGCAACGCTGTGTGCGGTACACTTTTATATTCGGGTTTCCTTATTCCGACATCCCTCATACTCGACACAAATCGACAAGTATTTTAATATCATAATACTAATTATATTATCGATATTATAGATGCGATAATTAAATAAAAAACAAAAAGAAAAGGAAGAGAAAGATGACGAGAGGAAGAGAAGAAGGGAAGAATAGGTTTTGCACCCTCAACCTACATGTTCTTGTCTCGGATAGGACTCGTAGTCGTGGCTTTAACACGGGAGTTTCGAGGTCTATGGAGGTTGAGTTGTGGTGGTTTAGGTTTGCCTCCTAAGTACTAGGGTTAGGACTTGAGTGTAGTATTAGGGTTTGATTAGGGTTGAATTAGGGTTGTAAAGTGTGTGTGAGATTAGGGTTGCAAAAAAGTGTGTTGAAAGGTTGTGCATGGGGGTGTTTATATAGGCATGGCCTAGGACCCCGGTTAGGGTTACTCGACCGAGTAACCAGCTGACTCGGTCGAGTGGCCCGTTGTGCCTGCAGTCGAGCCTGAAATAGGCCCACTCGATCGAGTGGGTGGGGCACTCGATCGAGTGGCCCAACTGGGTCGCGCGGGTCCATCGTTTTGGACCTTGACTTTGGCATTTGATGGGTTTGTGTAATTGAAGTGGACTTTCGATGTTTGGATGGTTGTTTTATGTGTTTCGGAAACGACTTTGACCGGGGTTTACCCAATTGCTAAAAAGTCGGTTTTATTTCCGGTGTCGGTTTTGGCCCAAATTAGTCTTATTTGACTCGGAACGGTCCACTGAGCCTGGATTTGAGGTTAGTTTTGTGAGATTTGTACTCCATAAGTGCTTTAGCCAAAAACTATTGGATTTGAGCCCATATCCGAGCGCGTAGAAACACGTTAGCGTCCGATCATCATTGGGTGTTTTTTGGAAACTACCATAGACACCTGGCAGTCACAATGCGGGTGTCTACAGAGCCCCCACTCTGAATGAGGCTTGGACAAGGCGAAAGTCAGAGTAGCCACCATGCCACTCGAGGATTGAAACCTGGTGGACTTCCGGTCGGGTCGTTTATAGTCCATTAGACTCGCGTGAAGGGCTCGCCAGCCATAAGCTAGAAGTCATACCTGAGCTGATGACGATAACTCCGTGGGGAATTGGACTTGTCGCATAAGTCCTGGGTGCACCTGTATGTAGGCTCACCCCGTGTTATTCCGGGGAAATGCCACCTAGGGCTCCGCTGGGGAGGTAAAGTGGGTTGTATGTTCCTGCTTGAGTCTTACCTGTATAAGTTACATAAAATCCGTATGCAACACGTTGGCAGAAAAATGGCTCGCGCTGGGGAAAATGATTTTTTGAAAATTTTGAAAATTTTGAAATTTTTAATTTTGTTTGAAATTTTGACTCCTAAAGAAATTAAGAAAGTTCGGGATGAATATTTTGTGCTAGTATCGGGACTAGGCTTGTGGCTTGATTCCGTTTAGGATTAGGAAACTGTTGTGATATGGAAAGAAGGTTGTATTTTAATGCTATAAATACCCCTTCTATGCATTAATTTTTCCTCACAAATTCCTCCACAACTCCTCCCTTCTCAAAAGAAAGACCTCTTTATTCTTCTCAAGAAAAATGGGAATCGACAGGTTAACTGTGATGCTGCAGGAATGGTCCCGACGTTTCAGGGACGGAGATAGAGTGGCTTTGAATCAGACGGGTATTAGTCAACTGTATACATTTCGTCAGATGCAAGTTGATCGCCACTTTCTGGATGCATGCTTGTCTTACTGGGACGACATATATCATGTCTTTGCTTTCCCCCGGGGCGAAGTCTGCCCTTTACCTGAGGAAATTGCGGCTATAGGAGGATGGAACCCGATACTCCGTCCCGCTGTCCAGTACTCGATCTATGACCCAAGGAGGAACCTTCGAGAATTTCAAGAGCTTTCTCACAACGAGGTATCCCGTATGATGGAGGGTGATAATATTTCTCTGATCGAATTTGCTGATTAATTTATGAATCCTCTCGATGTCCGGGTCAGACCGGCTTACAGCCGTAGGGCTTTTTCTTTCTGCATGCTCCATGTTTATGCTTTCGAAGGTCACATGGATTTGCTATCATGCATGGGAGACACCCATGCATGATAATCATCCAAGGATTACCGTCTTTTGACCGTAGCGGACTTGATGGAGACTGAACAGAGCCCGGCCTGGCCGATCACGGGTGAAATCATCCAAGGATTGGATAATCGCAAAAGGGATTCTTCTGTTCGTCTCACCGGGAGCACTCGTTTGCTGCAAGTATGTCAGATTTTTATTATTTTCTAACTCCTCGATTTTTGATTAAAATTTTTTCGATTCTCCTGCTGCAGTGGGCACTCGATCGAGTGCCCTCGTAATAATCCTCCTGATGCTCTCAAAGGTACCACTCGATCGAGTCACCCCGGCACTCGATCAAGTACCCTCGTAAAAGCCCCATGTTTGTGTTCAGGGGTACCACTCGATCGAGTGTCCCAGGCACTCGACCGAGTGGCCTTAGGCGGGCGCCTATTTCGCCTCGGGAACTCATGTTTTTGTTTCTTTTTTCAGATTTGGCTATATGAGAGGCTATCAGTGATAGATCCTCCTCTTGATGCGAGCAACTACCGTCATAACCAGGTGATGACGAGGAGGCGGGCCATTGATTTTTCTCGTCAGATTACGCAGAAGTATTGGGACGAGGTGCTGTCTTTTCACAGTGGCCCGTTAATTCGATGGGTAGTACCATGGTGGCCCATCTACCTTTAGACTGGCTTGGACCCGAGGGACAGAGCCCGTTATCAGGTAATACTATCTTTCAGGCAGACGGTTCATCTCTACCTGGATCGCATACTAAGGCAGTATGGGTGGACTCAGCGAATCCCAGAAGTTGAAGCAGTTGTGAGTGACCCTACCCAACTGACCGATGTAATGTGCGACAATTGGATGCAAAGATGGTATACCCGACACACTTGGCCCGTCACCAAATCTCGTCACTCGACTTGGGTTTCAAGCTCTTACACGAAGTGGACTAAAGCGGGTGATGCTAAAGCCCGAGCTGCTCTGAAGGTTGATGAGGCTTTTGACCAGCTGCGAAGGGAGCAAGCTAAAGACAACAGGGGATTCTTTGATGAAGGTGACACCCCGGCTACTATGGTCCGATTAATGTCAGGTCAAAAGAAGAAGACCAAGACTCAAGCTGGAGGGTCCGGTGCTAAAGGTGCTTGGAGGGAAGTGAGCCCCCAGACTGACCTGGAAAGGAGACTAAGCCCAAAACTACCCGTGCAGGACCGACTTGGCCCACGAGATAGGCTACCCGAGCACGTACGGGCTCGACTTGGGCCAAAGACCGTGGTAGAAGACCCACCGTCCAAGAAACGGGTTGGTGCTAAGGAGGTTCCCCTCGTGATTCGGGAACGTTCTTCCCCGCCCTGACGTCCTCAGGCTCCACGCGACCCAAAGGATAAAGGAAAGGGTAAGATGCCCGGATATTAGTCTCCTTGTCCTTATTATTTGAGTATTATTATTATTTTTTGGGTGTGATATTTTTTTTTTTAATTCCCGAGTTTATCGGTTTAATAAAGACGTATTAATGAATACCCTTCCCGTCTTTTCGTTTATTGCAGTGGTTGTACCCTTTTGAGGGGTTGCCTACGTATCCACAATTAGTGGAATCAAACCAAACGTAGTTCAAAATTGATTTGATTTTGCAATTTTCGAAATACATCAAGACAATTAGTTCGAGATGTGCGACAGTAGAATAATTAATTCTAACTTATTGACTTGTGTATAATTTTTGAAAATTTATAAAAAGACAAATTTTTATAAATTTTTGCAAATGACATTGAGATGGGCTTTAAGGGTAGTAGCGCTTCAGCTGGTCCAAGTTGGTTGGGTTGACAAACTCGTTCCCGTCCAAGTCTGTCAGCATCACCGCTCCTCCTGATAGGATCTTCTTGACTAAGTATGGCCCAGCCCAATTGGGTTTGAATTTCTCCCTTGGGTCAATCGGTAGTAAGGCACGAACCGATTTTAGGACCAGATCCACTTCTTTGATATTTCTGGGCCTAACTCTTTTGTTGAAAGCCCGTTGGATCCTCTTTTTATATATTTGGATATTGTTGAGGGCCCGGGATCGCCGTTCGTCTAAAAGGACTAGCGAATCGTATCGGGCTTGGACCCAATCTGCTTCCGGTACTTGGCTTTCAAGTAAAATCCGGAGGGATGGCACTTCTAGCTCAACCGACTGGACCACTTCCATTCCATCTGTCAAATAATATGGAGTTGCTCCGGTCGCGGTGCGAATTGACGTTCGGTACCCCCACAAGGCGAAGGGTATTTTGTCGGGCCAGTCCTGGTAATTCTCAGCCATCTTTTTAAGTATGGTGACAAATTGTTTTATTAGCCGCTTCTACCGCTCCATTTGTTTGGGGTCGGTAGGGTGATGATGTATGCCTCTGAATCTTGTATTTTGCTAGCAACGCAGCAGTTTCAGCTTGAAAGTGGGTCCCGTGATCACTGATAAATTCGTGAGGGATCCCGTATCGGCATATGATTTTATTCTGGATAAATTTGGCCACGTGCTTGGCGTTCAAGACACGGTATGACTCGGCTTCGACCCATTTGGTGAAGTAGTCGATGGCCACCAAAATGAAGCAATGACCTCCCGTCCCGGAAGGGTTCACCTTTCCAATTATATTAATACCCCACGTCGAAAATGGCCATGGTGATGTCATGGTATATAATAGGGTCGATGGCATATGCTGTACATTGGCAAAGATCTGACAATTATGGCAGTGTTTGACGTATAATTGACAGTCTGTTTCCACGGTGTTCCATTAATACCTGAGCCTCATGATTTTTCGGGCTAGCATATGGGCGTTCATATGCGGGCCGTTTTCACCATCGTGTACTTCGGCCGTAACCTTTTTGGCCTGTATTTTGTCGATGCATAGGAGGAGAGTCCCCCTGTGCCGTCTTTTTGTATAATTGTCCGTCGTCCGTGCGAAGAAAATGGGTTGCCAATCTTCGCAAGGCCTTCTTGGCCCGGTTTTCGGTTCCCGGGGGATATTCTCCCGTTGTCAAGTAGGTTAGGACTGACTGATACCAAGGTTCCGGGTCGGTTAGTTCGATGTCCTGGATGGCGTGTACATACGCCGGCTCGGACCGCCTATCGACACAGATTGGCATGCTGGTAAGATGGTCTGGTATATTTAGCAGGGATGCTAATTTGGAAAGTGCATCTGCGAATTGATTTTCTTCCCGGGGCAGGTAGATGTACTCTACCTTCTGGAATTGTTTCTTTAGAACCCTTACCCGTGCTTGGTAAGCCACGAGATTGGCGTTCTGAGTTTTCCATTTTTGGAGCGCTTGATTGATGACCAGCGATGAGTCACCATGGACCCGGAGGTTTGTTACCCCTAAATCAGCGGCGGCTTGTAACCCGTGAATGCATGCTTCGTACTCGGATGCATTGTTGGTCACGTCAAAGTCCAATTTGATGGATAATGGGGTGTGTTCTCCTCGTGGTGAGATTAACAGAATCCCGACCCCAAATCCTCGAAAGTTGGATGCTCCGTCAAAATACAAATCCCATGTATCGGTATCAGTATGGAATATGTCTTCATCGGGAAAGGCCCAAGTATCGGTGTGTTCTTCTTTGGATATTGGACTATCGGCAAGGAATTCTGCCACTACCCGGCCCTTGATGGCTTTTAATGGTACGAACTTGAGGTCGAACTCAGATAACATTAAAGTCCATCTGGACATCCTGTCATTGAGGACGGGCTTCTCGAACAGGTACTTGATAGGATCCATTTTGGATAATACATGTACCTCGTGACTAAGCATGTAATGTCGGAGCTTTTTAGTGGCCCAAACCAGAGCTAGGCACGTCTTTTCGAGCATTGTGTAATTGCATTCATATTCGAGGAACTTTTTACTGATGTAGTAAATAGCCCGTTCTTCAGAATCGACTGTCTGGGCCAGCATAGCCCCCATGGCTGTCTCGGTCGTTGTTAAGTATAACGACAAAGGCAGGCCGGGTTGAGGTGGCATTAATACCGGCGGAGCAGACAGAATCTCCTTGATTTTATCGAAAGTCGTTTGACATTTGTCGTCCCATAGTACTCGTTCTCCGATCTTCAGTTTTTAGAAAATGGGCTCACATACCATGGTTAGCTTTGAAATAAATCAGCTGATGTATTGGACTTTCCCGAGAAACCCCCTTATTTCTTTTTCGGTCTTGGGTGGTTTCATCTCGGTGATGGCTTTGATTTAAGCTGGGTCGACCTCGATGCCACATTGGCTAATGATATGGCCCAGTAATTTGCCCGACGTTACCCCGAAACTGCATTTTTGATGGTTTAGCCTCATGTTGTATTTACGCAGCCTGGTAAAGAACTTTCTTAGGGCTGTAATGTGCCCACTTCGATCTTTGGACTTGACAATCATGTCGTCCACATAGACCTCCACTTCCTTGTGCATCATGTCATGTAATAAAGTAGTGGCGGTCCGTTGATAAGTGGCCCCGGCATTGATGAGCCCAAATGGCATAACAGTGTAACAGTAAGTACCCCAAGGTGTAATGAAGGTGGTCTTACTCATATCCTCCTCTGCCATCTTGATTTGATTGTATCCGGCATATCCGTCCATGAATGATAGAAGGGCATGATCGGCCGTGTTATCCACTAGTATGTCGATGTGGGGTAACGAAAAATCGTCCTTTGGGCTGGCCTTGTTAAGGTCCCGGAAGTCCACACATACCCGCACTTTGTCGTCCTTCTTGGGTACCGGCACGATGTTTGCGACCCAGTCTGGATATTCAGACACTTGTATAAAGCCCGCTTTGAATTGTTTGTCTACTTCCTCTTTGACCTTGAGAGACCATTCGGGCTTCATCCTTCGGAGTTTTTGCTTTATCGGTTTGCACCCATCTTTGATGGGTATTCGGTGTTCGGCTATTTCCCGATCTATATCTGGCATGTCCTTGCAGGACCATGCAAAGACGTCCTTGAACTCTTGGAGGAGGTCTGCGAATTGTTTTCTCTCCTCTGGATTTAATGATAGGCCCAACTTAAGCATCTGGGGCTCTAAAGCGGTTCCCACATTGATGGACTCGGTTTCTTTGACCACCGGATCTCGGGACTCTCTTTGTTCGAGATGCTCGATCAGATGCGGAGGTAGAGGTACCTGTTCGTCGGGCTTCTCAATGTCATTGCATATAAAATCTTTGAAATTGAGAAAATTTTGGAAATAAGACCAGTCATAAGTAGAACGGTTTTCGTTATTATTATTAATGGTAAATTTTGTGAAAAGCTCGAAAAGAGCGGCCATCTGATCGTTGGTCAGTGGCGGGATAGGGAGAGGTCTTGGGACAGGCCCCGAGACCTCAGTGGATAAGGGAAGAGCGGTTACAGACTCGACTCTAGCACTAGACCCTCTAGACTCGGACTCAGACTCCGACTCAGACTCTGACTCAGACTTGGTATCCGGCATGTCTCCCTCGCCGGTGGTCAGCTTGTAGGTCCGTCCTTGGCCATCAGTCCACTTGATGGTCTTCTTCCAAACCCTTTTTCCTGTATCTGTACCAACTTCGGTGATCAGCTTTGTTGAGTCAAACCGATTGCTGCGGAGGATCAGATTGACCAGATCATCTTTTGGAGCGGGGACAGCCTTGTTTTCTCCGAATAGGAGCCCCAGCACGGGCTTGGAGTTGTTTTCCCCTTCCTTGGACTCAGCTTGAACAAGGGTGAATATATCATCAGGGATGAAATTGCATTCCCGAGCCATTTTGGTCTCGGGATATGTTATAGTGGGTTGGTAGAGGCCCACTTGGATAGCTCCGAAAACTGGAGTGACGAAGTAATCAGTTAACTTCGGGCTATAAGGGCCTATGTAAGTACCCTTGAAAATGTCGATATCCTTGTGAATACCGGCCCGAACCACGTTTTCTGGGGTTATAGCATACCCCAATCCGAATTGTGATTCACCATCATTTAGGACCTCAATGATCTTCCCAGCCGGAAGATATGGCCTCGAGGTAGCCCCCGGTAAGTAGCCTAGATTCTGTAGCATCGTGTCGATGCTAGTTATGAAGTAGGGCCTAAAGAGATGCTCTTCTTCGATCATGCCCACGAAATCAAATCCTCGTGGGTCGGCCCGGCCCGTAGCATTGCAGCTTGCCACGGTAATAGGAGTAGCCTCTAGTATGATGACACCATCTTGAAGTGGCATCTTGACTTTTTGATGGAGAGTAGAGGAGACGGCCTTGACTGCATGGATCCAAGGCCTTCCTAGTAATAAATTAAAGGATGAGGTGACATTAATCACCTGAAACTCTAACTCTTTTTCGATTGGACCCGTTATGATTTTCAGTTTAACAGCCCCGGCAACTGGCTTTGGGCTTTCGTCGAAAGCCTGAATAGTTTGCGCCGTCGGGAGATAGTTGGCATCTGTGATGCCGAGGGCTTTAGCGGTCCTTAGGGGAAGGACATTTACAGCAGATCCATCATCGATAAGGGTCATTGGGAGGTACTTCCCTCGGCAAATGACCGTGATGTAAAGGGCCAGATTATGATTGGGCCCGAATGATGGAATATCAGACTCGGAGAAGGTGATAAGTGGGCCTTCTTCCTTGGACTTGCCCTTGAGATAAGGCATAATAGTGGCTACCATTTCAGTGGGGGTAACCTGTGAGTCGACCTTGATTTCATCGAGAGCCTTAGTCAGTGCTTCTCGATGTGCTTGTGAGCTAACCAGTAGTTGCCATATGGTTATGTTAGCTCGAACCCTCTTCAACTGCTGGACCAGGGCTGTGTCGTTGCTTGGTTCTTCGAGGGTAGGTTCCGTCCTGGCAGGTTCAGTGACGGATGTAGGAATAGAACGCCTAGCTGCGGCGAGGTGGTTGGTGGCTAAGGCTTTGGACTTAACCTTTCGGACCTCTTCAAGGGTGATGGGGACAGCTTCCCCTTTGGCTAAGTACACATCATCCTCGTCATCGAACCATATCCCATTGATTTGTGGGATAAAGGGGGAGATGAGGTGAGAACAGTCAATTACCTCACCGGTGAATATTGCGTGGGCACTGAACGGGTTTTCTTTGTTGCTCGGCTTGTCTCCGGGCAACGGGATCTTCCCGCTCTCAATCAGGTCCTGGATTAGATGCTTCAGTTTCCAGCACTTTTCAGTATCATGCCCATTACCACGATGATATTGGTAGTAGGCTTGGGCGTTATAACTTTTGGGCCTCTTCTCCACTGGAAGCTCGGGCATCGAGCCTATTGGTTGGATCAGACCCTTTGAAAATAGCCTTTGTAAGGCATAAGTATAGGTAGTTCCTATATCTGTGAATACCCGATTTGGTGTATTCTTTTTGGATGAGGTGTCAAGCAGATTTACCTCGTCAAAGATGCTGCGAGTTGCAGCTGCAGGTGTGGGCTTGCTCGTGGATGAGCTTGCCCCTTGATAGCCCTTGGTAGAGGCCTTAGTCAGGCTCTCTAACCTTAAGTCATCCTCGATCCTTGTACCCATTTCAGTTAGGGTAGCAAAATTAGGGATAACAGCATACCGGAGGTGGACCCGGTAGGAAGGGAGGAGGTTCTTGAAATACGCCTCCACTAGCACTTTCTCGCTGGGCTTATCAACCAGCTTCACACTCTTGGCCCGCTATCTTTGTAGATATTTGGTGAACCCTTCTTTGGGCTCCTGGGCCATTACTTCCAGAGTACGCATTGTAGTCTGGATCTCGGTATTATCAGCGTAATTCCGAGCAAATTCAGTCGCCACATCATCCCAAGTTTTATATTTCTTGGAATCGAGCCTGTAGTACCAGGCCTTGGGATGCTTCTCCAGAGAGGAATGGAATAAGTGGGTAAACATGGTGGACTTCACTCCTTTTATCGCCATAAAGTCTTTGAAGGCCCGGATGTGATGGACCGGGTCTTCAGTACCCTCAAACATTGGAATTCCCGTAAGGTTGAGGTTAGCGGGTAGCTCGTCATTCAAGGGTGAATAGGAACGAGCAATTTCAGTGTGGATCAAGTTGTTCGTTGACAGGTGAACTTGTTCCTCGATCCTGCGGACAGCGCTGACTAGTTTAGCTATGGGCCCAGTGGGCTCCGATCCAGGAGGAGGAGTTCCCTTCTCCATTGCGCCCACACGAGTGGCGAGTGCCATTTGATCCTTCTGGATGGCAGTCAATTGGGCTTCGATCTTCTCTAGGGCATTCTTCAATGCGTCCATCTTGTGTTGATATCTTGTTTCGGGTGGCCTGTCTGTAAGAACACCGCGTAATCAGAAACTAGCCCGAATCCCGGAATAGAAAGTACATCCCGAACAAAACTAAAAGGGAAATGACTCGAGAAAAGACACCTAGACGGGTGACTTGTGAAAAGTGGACCTTCCTTAGGATTCGGCGGGTGGGCCTAATCCTGTTCGAAGGAAGGTTCACGTGAGACATCCCTAGACCTTTGACTCGATTGTGTAAACGGGCTCTCCTTTGTAGGGGTTTGTCCTACGTAGGTGGGCCTTGCCTTAGTCTAATAAGGCGGACTGTGATAGGGAAGAAACCCGTGATGTAAGATCGACAGAGTTTCGACACTAAAGACCTTGACAACTTACGACACGACCCGACACTGCTAAATACGGGGGGTCCTAAGAGGAAGATTTTGAAAATGGATTGTTTTTAAAGAGAGCCCGAGAGAACTCGGTGGAGGGCCCAATTTTCGAAAGAAAACGAAAAGAGTATTGGGCCACGGGTTTCGAAAGTTTGAAAGTAATTTCGAGTTTTGAATTGGGCAGCAAACCGTCTAGAAAATAGGCTATTTTGAGTAAAATCATAAGTCCTAAATTCGGCATGCGACCCGGGTTTTGAAAATTGAATATCTTGAAAAAGATGTAATTTTTGAAAAGAGTTGACGTTTTTCGAAAATGACACGGAAACCAAATAGCATGTAGTCATACAAGCATTATAACGACGCCATGTATGCTTTACACTAAGTCTCGGTCGGTCTAGAGGGTCTATACCAGTGTACATAGTCTAGACGTTGATCGGGACGGACTCTCTAAGTCGAGTTGAGCTTAGAACATGCCGCGAAACCCACTCGAATCGACTATGGACACCTTATGACATATCCATATTGGAGTACATCAACAATATAGTGGGACGTCGGTCACCAGTACCGGCCCGGGAAAATATGGGTTATGCATGAACCGTAAAACTAAAACGCGTATTGTACTAGTCAAACGATTTATATTCGAGTCTCACCCTGAGGATGCCGATGGTAAGTCACGCATCAGTTAATCCCCAGCGGAGTCGCCAAATTGTGGACATGACATAGGTCCACCCCGACGCGGCCACGCGCGAGTTTGGGGAGGCGAATGAATCTCCATATGAGAATGGATCGAATTGAAATTTAAATCTATGTGGAGTCGCCACCGAACTTTGTGGGAGTTCGGGCCCGTTCGAACCCACTCTATGTCGTAGTGGGCCGTATACAAAATACGGCCCATTTCTGATGTCAGAGTTTATTGGGCTCGTCTCTTTGCATCTCGATACCGATACCGTCACTACCAGTTATCGTGTATTGAATAACTCTCGTGCGCCAACGGTTTCGGGCATCCGGAAACCGAGGTTCTGAGTAAGGGGTGAGGGTACGTGTTGGGAAGCCCACGAAGGACACCCAACCCCGCCCGCACTTAGCGGCCTCTACTAAGTTATCGAATGACTCTATAATACGCGCGTTAGTTTAACGGGAAAATGTTATGCAAACAGTGTTTTCCCTAAGCATGTGAGAAATTGAAAGGGTTTCTATGTCAATTTAATGCAACTAAAATCTTAACGTCAAAGTTGTATTTTAGCATGTGGGTTCATTTTAGTACAATAAAATAAACACAATAAATCAACAAGAAAAGTAACAAACGGTTAGTAACGGTAAAACGATAATAACGGTTTGCGCAAATATTGAATTGTGTAGAATGATGCAAATGAGTTAATGCATGGTTTTGAAAAGATGTTTCACGTGATTAATTAGGCACGTGTTGACCTAAGTCACAAAAAACGGTTAACGAGACTCGAATTCTATTGTAGGATTCACGGTTTAACGTGACAAGGGGCCACTCGACCGAGTCATTGTGGGACTCGACCGAGTGGACCTCTGAAAAACGTTCTGTCCAGGTTTTGGGACCCTACTCGATCGAGTTATTTACCAACTCGACCGAGTACGTTGCCACTCGACCGAGTCACTGTGAGACTCGACCGAGTGGAGGTCGAAAAGACATTCTCTTTCGGTTTATATGATGTCACTCGATCGAGTGTCATAGGCACTCGGTCGAGTGGCACTTGTACGAACCAGGTTTGTTTGCAATTTTGTTACTGATTTCGAAATTGCTTTTGATGATTTGATGAATTGGGCATAAATATTGTGGAATATATACTCGATTCTGAATTTGAATGCTCGTTGTATCCCATATTCGATTATTGAATCGATATGAAATAGTTAGAGCGAGATAAAAAATCATTGTAAGTCGTCTTGAATTAACTATCGCGACATGAATAGATTTCCTCCGCGTTTAATAATGTCGTGATTCTAACGAATTGTATGACAATTACTTTTAGTATCAATAGAAATCGCGCTAGTTAACTTATTTGACTAGATCGTTAGATTCGACATCCAATTGTGGAATTGGTATCGATTCTAACAGATCGACATTTTGCTTGAATTAGAGGACTTGATTCCCTCGGCTTTTCCGACATCGAAATAAATCCCTAGAGATTGTGATATCGGATCCGCGTCAACGGGTTTCGACCCTTGTTAAAAGATGTTAGATTTAAAAAAAAAAGGTTTTGAAATTAATGCGACACGTGACTAATAATAACGCGAACGAGACGAAGATTATTGTTTAAGTTAACTTGTCTCAATAATCAAGTAATTGGGGTGTCGGAATAAGCGACCGGCAACGCTGTGTGCGGTACACTTGTATATTCGGGTTTCCTTATTCCGACATCTCTCATACTCGACACAAATCGACAAGTATTTTAATATCTTAATACTAATTATATTATCGATATTACAGATGCGATAATTAAATAAAAAAACAAAAAGAAAAGGAAGAGAAAGATGACGAGAGGAAGAGAATAAGGGAAGAATAGGGTTTTGCACCCTCAACCTACATGTTCTTGTCTCGGATAGGACTCGTAGTCGTGCCTTTAACACGGGAGTTTCGAGGTCTATGGAGATTGAGTTGTGGTGGTTTAGATTTGCCTCCTAAGTACTAGGGTTAGGGCTTGAGTGTAGTTTTAGGGTTTGATCAGGGTTGAATTAGGGTTGTAAAGTGTGTGTGAGATTAGGGTTGCAAAAAGGTGTGTTGAAAGGTTGTGCATGGGGGTGTTTATATAGGCATGGCCTAGGACCCCGGTTAGGGTTACTCGACCGAGTAACCAGCTGACTCGGTCGAGTGGCCCGTTGTGCCTGCAGTCGGGCCTGAAATAGGCCAACTCGATCGAGTGGGTGGAGCACTCGATCGAGTGGCCCAGCTGGGTCGCGCGGGTCCATCGTTTTGGACCTTGACTTTGGCATTTGATGGGTTTGTGTAATTGAAGTGGACATTCGATGTTTGGATGGTTGTTTTATGTGTTTCGGAAACGACTTTGACCAGGGTTGACCCAATTGCTAAAAAGTCGGTTTTATTTCCGGTGTCGGTTTTGCCCCAAATTAGTCTTGTTTGACTCGGAACGGTCCACTAGGCCTGGATTTGAGGTTAGTTTTGTGAGATTTGTACTCCATAAGTGCTTTAGCCAACAACTAATGGATTTGAGCCCATATCTGAGCGTGTAGAAACACGTTAGCGTCCGATCATCATCGGGTGGTTTTTGGAAACTACCATAGACATCTGGCAGTCAAAATGCGGGTGTCTACAATTTGTTTATATTTCGATTCCCAATTTATCTTATTTTGGTTATATCTCGATTCTCATCTGTTAAACCCTAGATCCCTAATTCATGTAAAAAAAATGTATCAACATAATTTGAGATGTTTTTCCCGTGAGATTCATGATATGTTAGTAGTAGTAACGGCGTTAAGGACGGTAATGAACCGGGTCCGGTTGGCGGCGGAGAATGTAATCGCCTAGAAAATCTAACGAGATACAGTGGCGGAAACACTGTAGAGTCGGGATTAAAACACACTGTAACTATGTCTTAGTAAAAATTAAAATGGTAAAGTCAAACAATAGGCCTTAAATAAAATGGCCAAAAATTAAGTAAATCCACAAAGGGGTTTAACAATCCACAAAACATAATTATTAAAATTAATCGAGCAAGGATCAGGTCTGCCCGCTAGCCCACACCCGGAAACATACATACCTGTCATGTTAAAAATATGACAGCCACAATCAGTGAGGAGCAACGTCAACGTTCTCCCAGCCGTATAACAGGATTTTAAAACAGTAATTACTAATATAGGAAAAATACTAAAGACGGAAAACAATAAAACATTATAATGAAAATAAGTTTTCAGTGAAAAACTTCACGTATCGAAACAATATAATAAAAATGAGTTTTTCGGAGAAAACATAAAACATTTGCCAACCTGCAACCAAATTATATCGATAATAATAAAAATAGTCAAAATAGCGTTATGGATAAGATTAATGTAGAATCTAGACTTTCACTAGGACAATACTAAACTAGCTTCGAGAACTTAGTCAAAACAAATCAGACTTCGGTCTCTAACTAGGCAACTCAACCATAACAGGACTGCGTGCAGCGAGGTCCTGGCTTAAGTAATGTACACCCCTCTTGGACACCAACCGTAATCCAGTTCAACCCGACGGCGACTTACACGATGTAATATCTAAGTTTAAGGTCAAAATATACACACTCCTGAACACAAACCATGCTCAGTTCAACGACCAATGTGTCTCAACATAGACACACCAGCTTTATAGTTGATGGCAAAACGTACATCCCAGACTATATTACTCTAAACCCACACTTATCCTTATTCCATAACTCCAAAACAATCCATTATCGATATTTAAAAGATGTATTCAACATAAACAATAAGAGAACAAAATGAAAAGGAATCACTTTCCAAATGAGGAAACTTTCTATTTTAGAAAACTTCTATTTTCAGAAACTTACTAAAAATAGCATCATATCAAAATAGCAAAATACTAATTTATACTAATAACACATTTTTAGTAAACGATATAGATTTATAAACTAGTACTTTCGGCCTTAACCATATTAATTGATAAAGTGAGAACATTTAGGTTTATGAAATTATTGAAACATCATACGAGTGTTTATAAAATGATAAAAATGTCTTAAACATTTTATTACTACTAATTAGGGTGTTTCCAAAATTTATAAAATTACAATTCCCTAATTATTAATAGTTTCAACAATACGAACATAAATAGGATTTTACGGCAAATGTTAAATTAAATCTTTTAACGTCTTTTATTTAATTAAACCATTGAATACATTAACAGTATGTTAAGGAATCATTTAACTCACAAAGTTTCAGATTTAAATACTTTCAAAATGGCTGGAAAAATAATTCTTTTGGGTAAGATGAAGCATTTTAACGATAAATCATAATTTGTCCAAAAATCAATACTTATTAATTAAAGACTTTAATAAATAGTACAAAAATTACGTAAAATAGTTAAAATATATTTATGGACATTCTGTCCAGAAAAGAAAATTTTCCAGAATCCTAAAACTCGGTTTTTAAAGCGTTTTCTCGTTAATCGTCCAATCTCGACAATAACGATTAATAAAAATAGTAATTACAAAATGATTTAAGTATTAATATCCAAAAATTATTATTAAACCTAAAAATCATGATTTTCCAGAATCTACCATTTTTCCAGATTTCCAAAAATTCCAGATTTAATAAATCCCGTCAAAACCGTCTTTAAAACCCGTTTTCACAATTAACGATTCCATTATTAAAACTTATCGTTCCGAACATTTATTAAGGCACTAAAAATCATAAAATTACATTTTAATATTAAATCATCAGAATCACATTTTTTCCAGATTTAATCATAGGACCAGAAATCGAGAATTTAAACGACAAACACGGTTTTAACGATAAACGATGATTTAAACTGATTAATTAATTCATCCACTTAACAATTTCGAAAAATTGTGAAAAACTTCAGAAAATTCTATTTCATCAAAAAGTTTCACCACGTCAAAAATCAGGTTAAAATAAAATGTTTAGATACTAGAACTAAAAATCGGCTTTTAATCGTTTTTGTCCGTAAACGGTAATAATTCGATAATCGATAACAAAAATATCAGAAAAATACCAAATTATTAAAAATCATCAAAAACATCATTTTTAAAGAATATTAACATATATTACATGTTTAGGCCGAATATTACGATTTTACAAATTAATATGACGATTTAATCGTTAATCTCGTAAAAGCGATAAAAATACCGAAACATGCAAATTTTCAACTTTTAAAAATTTTCCAGATTTTATGACATACATATATTGTCAAAAATAAAACATAAAAATATATACATGCAAATACACAATTAAAATCATGAAATACCGAGTAACATCGACGTTACCTCTGTCCAAATCCGAATCAATAATATATTTGTCGGCCTCGAGATCGACCACAAATCCTACAATATATAAAAATCATGGCAGAAAAATACCATGAGAAAACTAATAAAAACAAGGTAAATAATGATCGAAAACAACATCGATTATTACCTTAACGAAGGGATCAGAAAGAGGATTATTTTGACGATAAAAATGATGCGATCAAGGCTCGAATTAAACAAAAGTCAGCCTAGGAGAGGAGAGGAGTGTCACGGCCAGAAATGAAGAAGAAAAAATTTTTTTTCTTATGTTAAAAGTGAATAAAAGATGTAAGAAAATGGATGGTTTTGTTAAGAATGAATAGCATGAAAATTTAGATGAAAACCAGGTGAAATGTGTGAGGAAACCAGCCAAAAGAATGAACGTGAGGGAGAGTGAAAAGTTTGAGTAATAAAGCATGGAATAAATGGAAGAAAATAATCTTACGTTTACGGTTTAACGTGATAAAATGAAACGTATAAATAATACATAGTAAAATTGTGACAAGAAGCTTTGTCGGTCCAAAACGTGAGGAAATGGTCTCAAATAATTTATAAGTTGATAAAAAGAAGAATCGTAAAATAGTTAACGACATTTCAAAGCAATTCAAGTAAACCTCGCGTTGGAAAATAATTATTTACGAAACTTCGTAACAAAATCATTAAAGGCTAAATTTTCGTAAATACAAATATTTCTTAGTCTAAAATATTATATAAATGTATTTAAACATTTTTAGGAAAAGGAATAACTTAAATCCGAGCTTAAAAACATTAATTCGTAGAGAAATAGAATTCCTCGCGGAAAATAAATAGTTTACGAGGAAAATCAAATAAATGGATTTAAAAGAATTAAAAATCTTTTTAAAATATAAATAAATATCATTAAACTCAAAAATGAAAATAGAGCTTGGAAAAAGATGAAATGCAATGCCGAAATGTGACAGAGTTATGACAGAGTCATAACGGTAAAGACAAAAACGCTAGAAAAAAATAGCGGGTGTTACAATCCTCCCCACTAAAAGAAAGTTTCGTCCTCGAAACTAAGAATAAGCAGAAAGTAATAGAAATTACCTCACTTGAAAAGATGGGGATACAAAGTTCGCATAAAAATTTTACTTTAAAAGAAAACTTTACAACTTTCAAAGTGATACGAAATCGAATACGAATATTTATTCCAAGAGAAATTGGGCTAAGCTACCCGAAGTTTAAAATTTTTTTTTAATTATAATGAAATCGTAATGTAAAGTTATTTGATAAAATAACGACGTCAAATAACATTTGTAAATGAACTCGAAGAAAATTGGGTAACCAAACATTTTCAAAACAAAAGTAAAACAATTTGATTAAGAATAATTCGATAATATTTCGTTTTATGACAAAACAAAATTTAGTTTGGAGAAATCAAATTTTGTTGTTAGTAAAAATCGAACCAACCGTCAAACATTTTCAATAACAGATTCAAAAGTCCACCAACAATAAAACGAAAACTAATTTCAAAATATTAAAATTTTGAAAATGTTATTAAAGTAATCATGAAAGTTTTCAAAAATGTTATCAAACCATAAAATAATTTCGACAATGTTAAAACGTTTTATGTAGAAATTGAATATTTTGGAAATATGAAAGTATTCATAAAAGTCGATTGCTTGAAAATAAAAAAATGAAATAGTTTCAAAATAATTTAAAATAAATTATTTAGGCATTTTGAGACAGATCTAGATATAATTATCAACCAAAGATAAAACAAAAGTGAAGTATCACGTTCTTAAATTATAATTCAAAAAGGTTAAGTTTCACGATATCCGAAAAGTTGAAGTTAGTCAATCTTTTTACAAAACGGCAACTTCACAATTAGAAATTATAAGTCAAAAATGTTAGAATTTTACGATAATCCATTTTTTTTAAACAAGTCAAACTTTTTTGTAGACACCCGCATTTTGCCTGCTAGTGTCTATAGCAGTTCCCGACAAACACCCGATGATGATCGGACGCAAACGTGACTTGGTATACTCGGATTTGGACCCGAAATGAATAATATCTGACATGGACTTTTAGCGGAGTAATAATCTCTCAAAACAGACCTCAAATCCAGGCCCAGTGGGTCGTTCCGAGCAAAATGAGACTAATTTGGGCCAAAACCGACACCAAAAATAAATCCCGTCTTTTAGCGACCGGGTCAAAACCCGGTCAAAGACGAAACCGTCTCATAAATCAGCCAGGTTCAACTGGCGCACAAATCCAAATTCAAAAAACCAATCAAAACAACAATATCAATTCTTTCCTATTTTGTCTCGATTTGCTTGACCCACTCGATCGAGTGGATTGACCCACTCGGTCGAGTGGAGCGTCAAAAACCGGATTAGGCCCATTTTCTAGGGCACTCGATCGAGTGACCCTAGGTCGTGGAGTAAACTCTATAAATACCCCCTCAAACCCTTTGCATTTGAGGGCTTTTACCTAATGCCATTTTACTCACATTCTACCTACATTTTACCCTACATTCACCTAAACTACAAGCCTTAGTAAGCCTAAGCACTACACACAAAAAATCGAGCCCTTCGTCCCTCGAAAATCGACGAATCATCCACACACACCATAACTTGCATACATCCTCGATACTCCGACGTCCCGTCACTATTTACGAGTCCATTTCCGAGGTCCCTACTAAGCATGTATGTTGAGGGTGTCCTAAACCCCATTTCGATCCTTATTACTTTGTTTTTTATTTACGTTTTGTATTATTATCCTAACACTAACTTCTAACATAATACTAACATTTTAATTTTCGTATACTAACTTTTTACATTCGCGTTACTAACATTACTATACCGCGTATATATATAAACTAGTATCAAAAATCCGGTTCTAAATCCGTTTGACTACGATGTTTGCCTAAAGTCCGTCTAATCCCTTTACGAGCAACGACGGAAGTGGAGCCCTTTCGAGGAGCCCCGCCCCAATGTACTCAAGGGCGTGACGTGATCGCAATCGGTCGTAGTTGAACGTATTTAATTCCATTTCTATAATTAGTACGGAACCCGTTGACACGAAAACCGACATCACATAACCCGAAAGGGTTAGTTTCGATGTCGTGACGTAGAGGGATGCATTCCGTTGCTAATTCAAATTTTCTAACGTAAATGTTTTCATAAAATCCCGACAACGGTATTATAATCGTACATGTACACGATTATAGTACCGGAGGTCGAGTTAAATTCAAATCATGCGATATTTGTATTTAATTTGACCGACCGTCGATTTTAAACCCCAAAAACGAAACGAGATGACACTCGTACAGGGGCTACTCGACCGAGTACGTAGGCTACTCGATCGAGTAGCGTCCATAAAACTGGGCAGACCACTTTTCGAGGACACACTCGACCGAGTCAGACCATGACTCGACCGAGTGGGTCCTGTAACCCAGAAAACCGAGAGCTTAAATGCAACATTTAAGCCTCGTCATTTTTACGACTCTTGGTCAACACGTGTAAAGTCAATCACGTGAACCCATTTTTCAAAACTCATACGCATCACGACACTATAACAACTTTGATCGTTTTTTCGATGTGATAAGTTGGGACAAGGCATTGAGACATGGGATCGGGCTAGCGTCACGCTTAGGTCCTATGTCTCCGTCCTTCGTTTAATACACAACGCAATGTGTATTTAATCGGGGTTCATCCATTCACACGGTTCACGGTCTAGTTTGTATACGGGTCCGTTCCTAACTTTTTATTATTTATTATCCCGTTTCTATATCGCTTATAATTTTTGTATTGGCCGGGTTGTATTTCCGCCCGTGTAACTTGTATATTATTTATTTTCGAGTTTTATTTATTCATTTGCTTATCGCTTTATAAATGAACCTCGCATGCTAAATCACTTCGACCATAATTAAGATGCATTAAATGACGTAGTTCACATACTATTCATATGCTTAGCCCGAAAACGCTGTTTGCATATCATTTAATCGTTTTACTAGCGCGCGCACACGAACACGAACGATGTCTTAGTAGAGGCCGCCATGTGCGTGCGTGGTTGGGTGTCCTTAGTGGGCTTCCCAACACGTACCCTCACCCCTTACTCAGAACCTTTGGTTTCCGGATGTCCGAAACCCTTGGCGCACGAGAGTCATTCTATATACGAAAGCCGGTTTAGACGGTATCGATATTGCAATGCAAAGGAACGAGCCCAATGTACTCTGAAATCGATGTGGGCTTACTTTGTGTAGAGCCCATGACGACATAGAGTGGGCTCGTATGGTTCCGAATAACCACAAAATTTGGTGGCGACTCCAACTTTGACTTAAATTTCGAACCCGAGAACAATCTCACCACGAGATTCATTCGCCTACCCAAACCCGCGCATGGCCGCGTCGGGGTGGACCTACGTCATGTCCACATTTTTATAACACAAGTCCGGGGAAAATAATAAATGGATAAATAGAGTCAAAGTCAACGACAAATCAAAACAAAAGTTTTCAAACCCGATAAAGAAGTCGAAAGGGATTGGCTGAAGAAGAAGAAGCGGGATTCAAGAGAAGCTAAGGGAGGACGAATTTGAGAGTCAAATAGAACTCTCAAGGATTGAAGAATTAAATTAACCATCTCGAGATTCCCGATTTGACTCCCACAACCCAGGTCCATAATTTCCATCAAATAACGTTAAGTCCAATATTAGGCACTAGGTGGTACTACTCGGTCACAATCTCCAAAAATGACTTACGTGACTATCCAAACGTTCAAGCGACACGATACTAATCCACAAATGCTTTAGAATCAAATCCACAATTAAGATTCCAACGGTTAACAAAACATACCCAAACCCTTGATCGATAAGGCTCCTAATTTCAAAACTCGTAAGGTTTGAACTCGAGGTATGCTCCAAATTTCTCGAGTAAGGAACATTAAACAAGGTCCACCAATATAACAATGCTTGGGCACAGAATCCTCAAAATGATTACCAACATGTTTATAATGCCACAAGTAAAGAACACTACAAAAAACGAGCCCGAATTGCGTCGGAAAAATCCGACGCAAATGAACAAAATCCGACGCAAATCGTAGTTTGCGTGGGATTAACCGACGCAATCGGCCGCCGTTATAATTTGACGCAATATTTTTATTTTGCATCGGCTATTCCGACGCATGCATTTTGCGTCGGCTTTGCGTCGGCTATTACGACACGAAGAAATGGAGGTCAACACCCTGTCAATGGACTTTGCGTGGGATTAGCCGACGCAAAGTCAACAGAATGTTTGACTTTGCGTCGGCTAATCCCACGCAGAACCTCTTAGTCAACACCCTGTCAATGGGCTTTGCGTGGGATTAGCCGACGCAAAGTCAAACAATCCGCTGACTTTGCGTCGGCTAATCCCACGCAAACCCATTGACTGAGAGCTGACTGAGAGGCTTTGCGTGGGATTAGCCGACGCAAAGTCAGCAGATTGTTTGACTTTGCGTCGGCTAATCCCACGCAAACCCATTGACTGAGAGCTAACTGAGAGGATTTGCGTGGGATTAGCCGACGCAAAGTCAGCGGATTGTTTGACTTTGCGTCGGCTAATCCCACGCAAAGCCCATTGGCTGAGAGGCGTTGCGTGGGATTAGCCGACGCAAAGTCAAACATTCTGTACAAACGTTCCTTTGTTTTCAGCTCCCCGTATGCGCGAAATATAACAAGCTGCAATTAACCAACCCACTCCTACAACATACAACAACAGCACCACATCCCAAACAAAAGTCCATCAATAACTCCAATCAAAGCTTTCGTACATGTCTTCTTCACAAAACTCCACAAAACGAAACAAACATAAACTAGTATACTGTTATAGAAAATGAAAATATTACAAAAACAACCAGCGCTAGGTTCAGAATTCTATCTAGGAGTTGGTAAAATATATACACACAATGCAACCAGAATCTAAACAAGTAACATAAGAGAGCGGAACTACCTACGAAAGGGACTCAATCTGCTCTGACCCAAAGGGATGACCATCGTTGTTGTCGTCATCGTCGCGCCTGGTCATGCGTGGTCCTCCACTGCATCCGTCGTTCCCCATGGCGAACCGTTCCCTCATGAACTGAATAAACTGGTCCTGCTCTTCGCACCTCTTCTCCAATGTCTTCAGGCGCTCTTCTTGCCTTTCGAATTTATCTTCCATCCGGTCGTTGAGTGTGCGTTCCTGCGAGGTGGCGGTGGGGAGGTATGTGTCCGCAGATACCTCCTTACCACGGTTCAAGCATGGGCGAAAGAGCTCTTTCGCCACGTTACCTATTCCCCAAAACCTTTTCTTCGAGTTGTAGCCACCTGACACATCGTGGAAGATCTTGAGGGTGTTGGGTGCTTGATCAGAGGCGCGTGCCTCCTCCACCGCTTTCTCGTAACTCTCCTGAAATAGCAACATGAAACAGTGTTATAACTTTAGGAACACATACTATCACATCGTAATTTTCATGACTAGTATATTTTTAAAAAACATTACTACTACTCACCACGATCTCCGGTCCTCTAGGGTCAATCCACTTGCCGTCTTTCCCCTTCTTCGTCTTCTCCAAGAGCTGGACCGGGGTTGCAGATGGGCCCTTCAAATAACAGTGTTAAAATTTTCAGCATTTATTTACCAATAGTATATATTGAATTATACTCAATTTTTTTACTTGTGTTGTAAGCACTTACCAACTGCGCGAAGGCTGTTGCTGCACTCCTACTTCCAAGGCAGCTCGTGGGTTTGGCCACCCCATCCACCTGCCCACCTCTCCTGTTCGACGACTTAATCGCCGATTTCTTCTTGAAGCTTGGGTCGGCAGCGTTCTTCTTCAATATCTCCCACTTCTCTTGCGGAATCCATTCCGCCTTCTCGACCCTCGGGACAGCTCGCTGGAATAAGTCGGTTATCCTCTTCTTAATCCGACTCTCATAATCCGACCTGAGGTCGTACCCCAGGTCTATACGCACTCTTTTCTGTTTGTCAAAAAAAAGATTCGTTAGTTACAATTGAATGTATAAATCGTGCAACGAAAACCTTAGAAACAAAGACGAGGTAATTACCGCGAAGTGCATATACATCGCTTCCCGAGCTTCCGGGGGCGCCTCCGTCCAGCTACGGTAGGCGCCAGGGGTGGACGCATACGTCATGACTACGGAATCCCGCATATACTCAGAGTACTTCTTGTCCTCCCACCTACACAAGTCAATTATGATAATGTGAAGCAAATAAATGAGTGAAAATTTAGAAAAGAACTGGTTACAACAACTAAAACTCACCAAGTAGCAGAATCCACTTTCTGCCGTGATAGGTACGCTTTCCCAGGCGTGGCAACGTAGACCGTCGCCCCGACTTCCTAGACAGCGTCCACACCTAGGATGACAGGAGTCCTAGGTGTGTCCTCCTCCATATGGTCACCATGGCTGGTGGCCCCCGTCAGCATCTCACTGCTACCTGCCATAATCACGTCTACAAAATATGTTTGCGCAAAGTTAAACTGTAGAGTCAGTTCGTTTAGGGTAAAGCAGGAATTTCATTAAGTACCAAAATAGTATTCAATTACAAATAAATAAATTACAACTTATGCGAATAAGATACAAACAAATATATAATTGCTAATTATCGTCACTGTCACCGTCACTGTCCGCGTCAGTGTGCGGTTCAATGAACCCCTCGTCCCCGTCTTCATCATCATCGTCCCAGTCAGTATTCACCTCATCACCGTCATCTTCATCGTCGATGACCAAGTCGTCATCCTCATCACCCTCTCCCTCAGGAACAATCCAGTCGGCAAACTCGTCGTCCTCCCCTACAGCACCAGCAACTTCAACTACATATTCTTCTTCATTGACGTCAGTGTCTTCGAGCAGAGTTGATGACATCGGCTGATTATTACCAACCACACTCTCTTGGTAGACATCATCGTCGATGATAGGATTATCAACTTGTGATCTTGCCTTGATTTTGAAAACCGCAGACCAATTCGTACTCTTTTTTCCCTTTGGGTAAGGTGCATAGCAGACTTGATCGACTTGATACGCCAACACAAAAGGATTGTGCCCTCGCAGTTTTCTCGTCAGGTCGACATCCACAAGATTGTAGTTCTCATGAACAGTGACTCCGTGCGGGGAGTTGTCGATCCAATCACATTTGAACAGTATGGCCTTGCAGTTTTTGTGGCTGTCGTAGTAGTCTAGCTCGATCACCTCGATTAGTGTTCCATAGTAATCTGACCCTTCGGTGGACAACACACATACGCCGTTACTTTTGGTCAGTTTTGGAACATCAACACCCTCGAGAAACGCACGGAACTTGTACCCGTTAATTGTATATCGCCTCCAAGTTCTGACTCGTGAAGACGGCCCAGTGACTAGAGGTCTTACAATGGGATCCTCCAGCGCTTCAGGCTATTGTCAACATAAAATTCGTCGAAAAACAATGCAATTAAATTTTGTACCAAACACATACACAATTTATAATGATCAAGCAAATAGCATTTCAACATACTTGAGTACGTAGCCATGAGGGAAACAGTGACTCATATGCCACCCAAACATCTTCAGATGTTGTCACTCCCGCATGTTCTGCCATAATTAATGAAAGCCTCGAATTTCCTGAAATGGTCAGCAGTTGTACTTAATCACACATACTACCAATTATGAGGAGGGTATGTTGTACGTGAGTTACTTACTCCTCGTACGGTCTGATTACAGGGCCACAGTTTTTCAGAACGTAGGAGTGTGCCTGCTTGTACTCAACATCGGTCAACCACCTCTCCTTACATTTTCCAGTGGTACTTCCAACATCAGACTGAAAGGGTTCCACCTCTATTTGGTGGTCTTCAGTCTGATGCGTACCCACGTCTAGGTCTTTGGCTTTTGTGTCAACGTGCTCTTCGAAGTAGAAGGAGCAGAAGTTTGATGTCTCCTCTAACAAATACGCGTTGCATATTGAACCCTCAACACGTGCTTTGTTACCAATTTTTTTTTTCAGATGGTTTAAGAACCTGCAAATTAAAATATTAGCTTTCATGTAAGACTTAATTGGTAATCAATGCACGGGAAGTCACACCCAGGAGAGTTGAGGACGTTACCTTTCGAATGGGTACATCCACCTGTACTGAACAGGACCGCCAACCCTTGCCTCATACGGCAAATGAAGTGGGAGATGCTCCATCGAGTTGAAGAATGACGGAGGGAATATTTTCTCCAACTTGCAAAGGATCTCGGGAATACTGTTCTCAAGTCGATTCATGGAGTCGACTGACACCATAGTGGAACACAAATCTCGGAAGAACTGACTGATCTCTGTCAATGCATTCCACGTGTTCATTGGCAGCAGCTGCTTCAAAGCTACTGGCATCAAGCGCGACATAAACACGTGACAGTCGTGGCTTTTCATGCCATGCAAAATTAACTTGGACTGGTCCACACACCGGGATAAGTCGGATGCGTAACCATCCGGAAACTTCAAACCACTCACCCAATCGCACAAAGCCTTCCTATCATTTTTGTCCATAACAAAGGACGACGATTTGGGTCGCCCAAGACACAGTTCCTTGAAATCTGCTTTGCCTTTTGGTCCGAAGGCTGTCTTGTTCGGTACATCCATCACGGTGTTGATAATCTGCTCAAAGAAATTCTTCTCGATATGCATAACATCAAGGTTGTGTCTGATAAGCAGAGTGTGCCAGTACGGAAGTTCCCAGAATATGCTCTGCTTCCACCAACCTTCCTTCTTGTCCTTCAATTTTTTCAACTGTTGGTGGGTAGCGTGTACTATTGTAGGGTACTTCTGCACATCTGTCCATATCTCATCGCCTGTTAACCGTTTACATGCGATCCTAGTTTCATTGGGTTGTTTCTTCAGGAAACTCTTACAGTTATGCCTAAATGGATGGTCGGAAGGTAGAAATTGTCTGTGACAGTCAAACCAAGATACCTTTCCGCTATTTTTAAGCCAAAATGATTTTTGATCCTTCGCTTGACAGTAAGGACAAGCACGGTAACCCGTTGTACTCCAACCAGACAACATCCCGTAAGCTGGGAAGTCGTTGATGGTCCACATTAGTGCAGCTCGTAAATTGAAACTAGTTTTCCTCGACACATCGTACGTGTAAATCCCATTATCCCACAAACTTTTTAACTCTTCAACAAGTGGTTGGAGATACACGTCCATATTGGCTTTCGGGTTCTTAGGGCCAGGAACAATAAGTGACAGGAGCATAAATTGTCTCTTATTGCATAACCACGGCGGTAGGTTGTACGGTGTCAAAATAACCGGCCAACATGAGTACGACTTGCCGAACTGCCCGTAGGGTGAGAAACCATCTGTGCACAAACCCAAACGTACGTTGCGCGGCTCTTTCGCGAACTCGGGATGTTTGATATCAAATGTCTTCCAAGCTTCACCGTCGCTAGGGTGTGTCATCATACCACTAACTCTGATTTTGGAGTTACTGTGGTGCCAACTCATCTCACCCGCAATTTTCTTTGTCGCATACAGTCTTTGCAGCCTCGGACCAACTGGGAAGTACGTCAAGACCTTAGTTGGTACTCTCTTCCCCCTAGTATTTTTTGTTCGACTCTTGTACCTCCCGGATCCACATTTCCTACACGCGTCGAGGTCCGCATCTCCCTTCCAGAACAGCATGCATCCATTCGGACACGAGTCTATCTTTTCATGGGGGAGTTGGAGGCCCTTCAACAAATTTTTAACCTCGTAGAAATTATTTGCCATGACATTCTCCTTAGTGCCTCGTAGAAGGTCAATTAGCAGTTGGATCCAACCGTCTAAATGTCTTAAGGCCATGTTGCTCTCGCACTTCAAAGTCAGCATCCTTGAAGCGACTTGCAACAGACTCATATCGCACCCGCTGAAAACTGGGAGTTCAGCATTTTTTAGCATTTCGAAAAAGGAAAGGACTTGTGGGTTAGGTTCATGTTGTACTTCTTCGTCGCTTAAGTTGTCTGGGTTACGTTCCTCCTCCATGATGTCCTCAACCGTCGTACGCAGTGCGTCCTCTACGAAGTCCCGGTACGGATTTTCGCGAACAGGTTCTTGCAGGCGACTACTTTCATTTTCACCATGATACGTCCACACGTAGTAGTTCTCAACAAAACCGTGCTTGTATAGATGTTGTTTGACATCTACTTCATGTTTTAAGGCACGGTTTTGACATTTTCTACATGGGCACCTAAGCTGCTCGCTGGTGTAGTGGGGGTTATTATCTAAGGAAAACTTGATGAACTCCTCCACACCGTCTCTAAATTCTATTTTCGGTCGCTTATTGTCGGCCAGTCTCTCGTACATCCAACTCCGTTCTACTCTATTCATTCTATATGGATTGAACTATGAATGATTAGGGTATGTACACATGAACAAAATGGCGTGGGGAAAGAAGTCAACAACATGGAATTTGAAGAAAAGTTCGCAAATTACACCATAAGTTGGAACTCTCACAACCATCAATTTAAAAACGATTCATCACCGGGGACCTTATCACTCCAACCTAAACCCATTCTTGTGCGTTTCATGTCACTGATAAACACGAAATTGTGTAATGTCGATAAGAGAAAAATTCGGCAGCAATTCGCCTCAGTTCTCCAAAAGCACAATGTGGAATATATGAAGACTCCACATATGCAATCGAAGAACATTGAGAGAATTGTCACCAAATTTTGCTCTTACCAACAGAACACAATTTCATGTTTACCACCTAAGTGACATGAAAGGCACAAGAACAGTCCCAAAACGGGGACTGTCCAAGAATTACTCCTAATGAGTAACTCTTGAACGGGCACTAGGTAGGCCTGAGTAGATTTCCAACAATGCTCATGCACAGTACACAACGAAAACAAATAACAACAGCAATCATATCTCAACACAGTAATCCAAAACATTAATACTTATTATAATTACAACCACTAACTAGTAGTAGTAATAGTAGTAAAAGTAGAAGTATTAAATTATTAGTAGTAGTAGAAAATTAGTAGTAGTGATAGTAGTAGAAGTAGAAGTAGGAAATTACTAGTAGTAGTAGTAGAAAATTAGTAGTAGTGGTAGTAGTAGAAAATTAGTAGTAGTAGTAGTAGTAGAAAATTAGTAGTAGTTTAGTAGTAGTAGTAGTTTGGTAGTTTTAAAAGTAGAAGTAGTAAATTAGTAGTAGTAGTAGTAGTTTAGTAGTAGTAGTAGTAGAAGTAGAAAATTAGTAGTAGTAGTATAGTAGTAATAGTAGTAAAAGTAGAAGTAGGAAATTAGTAGTAGTAATAGTTTAGTAGTAGTAGTAGTTTAGTGGTAGTAGTGGTAGTAGTAGAAGTAGTATCTTAGTAGTAGTATTATAAAATTAGTAGTAGTGGTAGTAGTAAAAGTAGAAGTATGAAATTAGTAGTATTATTAGTAGAAAATTAGTATTAGTGGTAATAGTAGAAAATTAGTAGTAGTAGTAGTAGAAAATTAGTAGTAGTGATAGTAGTAGAAGTAGAAGTAGGAAATTACTAGTAGTAGTAGTAGAAAATTAGTAGTAGTGGTAGTAGTAGAAAATTAGTAGTAGTAGTAGTAGAAAATTAGTAGTAGTTTAGTAGTAGTAGTAGTTTAGTAGTTTTAAAAGTAGAAGTAGTAAATTAGTAGTAGTAGTAGTAGTTTAGTAGTAGTAGTAGTAGAAGTAGAAAATTAGTAGTAGTAGTAGTATAGTAGTAATAGTAGTAAAAGTAGAAGTAGGAAATTAGTAGTAGTAATAGTTTAGTAGTAGTAGTAGTTTAGTGGTAGTTGTGGTAGTAGTAGAAGTAGTATCTTAGTAGTAGTATTATAAAATTAGTAGTAGTGGTAGTAGTAGTAAATGAGTAGTGGTAGTAGTAGTGTTAGGTTATTAGTATTAGTAATATTAGTAGTAGATTAGTAATATTATTAGTAGCATTAGTAGTAGTAATGAAGTATTTTAGTGTAATATTAGTAGTAAATTAGTAATACTACTACTAGCACTACTAATGTAGTACTACTAACACTACTAGTTAATCTAGTACTAATACTACTACTCGTAATAATAGTACATACTACTACTACTACTAATCTAATAACACAATTTCTAACCTAATACAATAATCACTAATACCTAATTAACATACTAACTAACCTAATTAACATACTACAATTATCGTCTAACAATAAAAGAAAATCTAACCTAATTCACATACTAATTAACCTAATTAATATACTAACTAACCTAATTAACCTAATTACTAAACTAACTAACCTAATTAACATAATCACCCTACAATCTAATTAACTAATTAAACAAACATAATCATCATACAATCTAATCACCATAGTTATTAAACTAATTATAATTACTAATATAACTTAATCTAAACAGTTTAGTAAACTAATTGAGCTAGAATTAAGTAAAAATTAATCTAATTAAATAAACTAATTGAGTAAAAATTAAATTGTAAACCGTAAACTAACAATTAACCGTAAACAGCAACACACCTGAGATTTGGGGAATCGGGTTAGGGTTTTTCGGGGCTGGGTCGGGTTAGGGAATCTACGCAGGGTTTCGGGACAGCCGTCGCCGGATTCTGGTACGCCGGCAGGGTCGCGCGTGGGGGGGGTGGTTCGCCGGCAAAATCGTCGTCCGTGGGGGTGGAGGTGCGCCGGCGAGGTCTGTCGCGCGTGGAGATGGGGGTGCGCCGGGGAAGTCTGGCGCGCGTCGGGGGTTCAGGGGTGGCCGGATTGGGGTTCGCCGCCGGCAGGTTCGCCGGATCTGGGTTAACTTAGGGTTTCGATTTTGTTTTGGGGATTGAATTAGGGTGATGGTGCCGGATTGGGTCGCCGGGGGTTTAGGGTTGCCGGTGATGATGCGGTCGTTGTTTACCGTCGTCGTTCGCCGTCCTTCGCCGTCTTCGCCTTTTTCGTCGTCGTCTTTCGAAGGAAGATGGGGGCAGAGTTTAGGTTCTGAACAAATTGCGTTATTTTTTTTTTTATATTAACAGGTATTGCATCGGAATAGCCGACGCAGGCCGACGCAGATTTCAAGTTTGCGTCGGCTATTCCGATGCAGACCTCGATATTTTTTTTATTTTAAAAACGTTGCGTGGGATTAACCGACGCAGACCAACGCAATATTCAAGTCTGCGTCGGCTAATCCGATGCAAAACATTTAATTCTGGGTTTTTATTTAAACACATTTTGCATCGGATTAGCCGACGCAATCAGACGCAATATTAAATGTTGCGTCGGCTAATCCGATGCAACGCTATTAATTCTGTTGACTAAATCTTTTAAATTTTGACACATTTTGCATCGGATTAGCCGACGCAATCAGACGCAATATTAAAAGTTGCGTCGGCTAATCCGATGCAACGCTATTAATTCTGTTGACTAAATCTTTTAAATTTTGACACACTTTGCATCGGATTAGCCGACGCAATCAGACGCAATATTAAAAGTTGCGTCGGCTAATCCGATGCAACGCTATTAATTCTGTTGACTAAATCTTTTAAATTTTGACACACTTTGCATCGGATTAGCCGACGCAAAAATTTAACATTGCGTCTGCTTGCGTCGGCTAATCCCACGCAAATCCTTTGACATAGTGGCGCCAACCCAAATTTATTGGCGCCTGTATCATGGAGTCGGATAGCGTCGGCTAGTCCCACGCAATGTTATTGCATCGGATTAGCCGACGCAATACGACACAGTAATGCCAGTTGCGTCGGATTGAAAATCCGACGCAATCTATCCGACGCTATTTCCACTGTTTTTAGTAGTGGAAGTTGGGGAAAGTATAACAAATCCTAAAATACGCTCAAACCTATAGGTAATGGCGCAAACACTCACATCTTCAAACACGTCATTGGGCTAAGGTTTCTAAAAATTCCACCAAATTTCATATTGTATCAGCGAAACCACCGAAATATTTATTAAATCAACGAAGCCACAATCTCGTTGGTCTAAGGTTATAACAGTCCCAATAAGATGATCCGTATTATAATATTCCTCAAAACAGCACAATAAAACCAAACTGTGATTGTGCAAGATTGTTCTCTTCTCTAGGGACAACAACAATTTATCCCAAGTTAGATCACTCAACCCCAAAGTTCATAGGTTACAACCTTAAACGACGATCAATGATCTAATCCTTAAGAAATACAGATAATCTATGTCAACCAAAATTTCTAACGACATTAATGAAAACTTTCAATGGTACCACAACACTCAGTCTAACACCTTAAACAATACTCTATGATCCCAAATAATCGCGATGCATCCATTAAATAAGCATTAGGTAAAGAATCCAAAGTAATATTATCAGTTATCCTTAGTTTGGTTCTGGGTTAGGTACTAGGTATCCATCAAATATGACATACTCTCTTACTACTCCCAAATATATCCAATTCTAAGTACCCCAAAATAATCAAGGTAACCTATAACTCAAGGTGCAATGCCTAAAGTATCATCTTAATTCCATCAAGCAACATTTTGCTATCCAAATTAATCCTCAAGAATTTCTTACTTGCTTAGAAAGTAGGGCAGACTCAAAATCCTCAAATCAGGTAACAAGGGTTTACTAAACCTCAAACATCTATAACACGGGTTCACTAAGACAAAATCCGGTCTAACCAAAGAATCTCAAGAGAAAGATGGTAGAATAGAATAATAGAACAAGGATTCACCAAGAGAATGAAGATGAGAATATATAAGAGAAGAATTGGAAGAAGTAGGGGAAGGAAGAAAAGAATCGATGATCCTATATTACTAAGATCTTGAGTCAGAGGAGAATCATCAATCCTCCAGAGTTCACGAGGGAACAAAAAGGATTACTTCATCTTCTTGTAGAGAAACGAGCACACAAGTCTTGGGTCGCTCCATCTGGATCTACTACTGCAACGTCACGGAACAGGGATCTACTCTTAATCATCTAACCTGTAGCTTGAGCAAACTAAACCGCAGCTGAAAAGTCACCATCGGCATCTTTCTTGGACCACCAAGTTGTCCACTCGAGTCAGCAGGCGTTGAGAGTGCTATGTAGGTCTCGTCCCAATTTGGAGCAGCATCACTTCAACATCTTGTCCACTCATCATCTTCTTTGACATATAAAACAAATATTCAATTCTAATCATTGAGTTTCAGGAACATGAAGGCTAATCACATAAGTCCTTACTTGTTTCTACCCATCTCTAATAATATTTTTATTTACTGTTTAAATAATTTACTGGTATTTTCCTTAATTTCAGGTGTAAGAGTTGGGAGCAATGATGCTCTGATACCAACTGTAATCCCCTAGAAAATCTAACGCGATACAGTGGCGGAAACACTGTAGAGTCGGGATTAAAGCACACCGTAACTATGTCTTAGTAAAAATTAAAATATTAAAGTCAAACAATAGGCCTTAAATAAAATGACCAAAAATTAAGTAAATCCACAAAAGGGTTTAACAATCCACAAAACATAATTATTAAAATTAATCGAGCAAGGATCATGTCTGCCCGCTAGCCCACACCCGGAAACATGCATACCTGTCATGTTAAGAACATAACAGCCACAATCAGTGAGGAGCAACGTCAACGTTCTCCCAGCCGTATAACAGGATTTTAAAACAGTAATTACTAATATAGGAAAAATAGTAAAGACAGAAAACAGTAAAACATTATAATGAAAATAAGTTTTCAGTGAAAAACTTCACGTATCGAAACAATATAATAAAAATGAGTTTTCCGGAGAAAACATAAAACATTTGCCAACCTGCAACCAAATTATATCGATAATAATAAAAATAGTCAAAATGGCGTTATGGATAGGATTAATGTAGAATCTAGACTTTCACTAAGACAATACTAAACTAGCTTCGAGAACTTAGTCAAAACAAAACAGACTTCGGTCTCTAACTAGGCAACTCAACCATAACAGGACTGCGTGCAGCGAGGTCCTGGCTTAAGTAATGTACACCCCTCCTGGACACCAACCGTAATCCAGTTCAACCCGACAGCGACTTACACGATGCGATATCTAAGTTTAAGGTTAAAATATACACACTCCTGAACACAAACAATGCTCAGTTCAACGACCAATGTGTCTCAACATAGACACACCAGCTTTATAGTTGATGGCAAAACGTACATCCCAGACTATATTACTCTAAACCCACACTTATCCTTATTCCATAACTCCAAAACAATCCATTATCGATATTTAAAAGATGTATTCAACATAAACAATAAGAGAACAAAATGAAAAGGAATCACTTTCCTAAAGAGGAAATTTTCTATTTTAGGAAACTTCTATTTTTAGAAACTTACTAAAAATAGCATCATATCAAAATAGCAAAATACTAGTTTATACTAATAACACATTTTTAGTAAACGATATAGATTTATAAAACTAGTACTTTCGGCCTTAACCATATTAATTGATAAAGTGAGAACATTTAGGTTTATGAAATTAATGAAACATCATACGAGTGTTTATAAAATGATTAAAAATGTCTTAAACATTTTATTACTACTAATTAGGGTGTTTCCAAAATTTATAAAATTAAAATTCCCTAATTATTAATACTTTCGACTAATTTATTCAATCTGGTGTATTTCTTTTTTATTTCTTTTGATCTAGTCAATCTGTTCTATTTTCTTTTTATTCAATCTAGTGTATTGTTTTTGTTTTTGTTGTTGAATTAGTAAGTTTTTTATTCTATAGCTTTTCTTCTTTCTTTAAAATCGAGTGTGGCTCCTTTACTGTTTTCTTTGAGTTTGCCAAAATTCTTATACTTCCCTTTTGTGTAACCAAATGTCTTCACGTGTCTACATGTTTGAACTTATTCAAAGTGTGCTGGAAATTGCTACCAATTTATTACTATACAAGGGAATTGAGATTGCATTTTCTTTTGATTTTGGCTTCAAAACATTCATTGTGCTAATGAGTTTTTGTACAGCATTTCAATCGAAATTTTAGGTTAAACTGACGATTTTGATTGAATATCCTAGTGAACTTGAGAGGCGAAGGTTACTTGGAGTTGACGACTCGCAATCCAGAATGATCACCTCTTGTCAACTTGTAAGTGCGTGGTTATTTTTTTTTTACATTTCAATGACTAAATTGCTCGTCTCAAGTCTCAAACCCTAACTCTTTCATCAAATTTTTTTGGTTTTATCATCTAATTTGTGATTGATTGTGTTAGTTTAATTAATTAGATCCTCCTTGTGAATGTCGTTTTGATTTCACAAGATTTTACTCTTTGTTGCCGATTTGGCCTTTTCTGTTGAGCTCAACATCACTTAATTATGTTCATGCTCCTTTTTTGTTGCTTCAAACGAGCCAATTACTTTGTTTTTAACTTGTTTTTTTGTATTCTTTTTTATTATCCCAATTTTCTGTAAACATTTTAGGTTATATACTTGGCGACCATTTGTTTAGATCTCACAAGGCCTTCAAAGGCAGGGTAGCGTATCGTTCTTATTATTTACGAACGAGAGGTAGGTTACTTTTCTCTTCTGTTTTCACGATTATAATTATACTCTATCTTGTAATACATGTCATATCATTATCTACTAATTATTTCCTTGTAGTATTTTAAAGATGTACACAAATCGTATACACAACAAATGATTGATGAGGTACGAGAGATGTGGATTACGTTTGTTTTCGAGCACAGAGAAGAAGTAGAAGATGAGGAACATTGATTACAAAGTGAATAGTTAGATTCATTTTAGAAAAGATATTGTTTTTGGAGAATATACTCATTTTTTGGGATATTTATGTTATAGTGCACTATTTTGTGCTTGTAATGTAATTTTGACACATCTTGGAACATCATTATATATATGGGAGACATTTTATGAAAATTTGTGTCTATTTTTAGTTTACGTATATGAAAATGAGTATATTATATTTTAATGGTTGCGGTATTTTAAATATTAAACAAATTAAAAAAAATATACATATCAAAGAGGCAAAGAAACTATTTAAGTATATTACATGGTTTATTAAGTTGGTAGGCAAAGAAACTATTTAAGTATATTACATGGTTTATTAAGTTGGTAGGCAAAGAAACAATTTAAGTATATTACATGGTTTATTAAGTTGGTAGGCAAAGAAACCATTTAATGCATTACATGGTTTATTATGTTGAGATAAGAAATCATTTATCTCTCCAATAAGGTGTCTTTCTCATGAACCAAAGAAATCATTTATCTCTTAAAATTGATTTCTAAAACTTAAGCAAAGAAATCATTTTACATACATGGTTTCTTACCCTAAGACACCGTTGACCTGGAGATCATCTCCATAATGGTGTCTTAGGGTCTTTTTACATGATTTCTTTGGTATATTTTCTAGTAGTGCCACCTCCTGGAAGGCAGGGGGCAGGCCCCTCGACTTCGACCAAATGTCTGGGACAGGCCGGGTGGCAAAGCCGAACCAACAAGGCGTAAGACACGTAGAGCCTTGTATAAAAAGCACAAGTTATCTTGCCTACCCCCAACCGGGCAGAGAGCATGCCCTCTGGCTTCGAGCAGAAGCCAGGGACAGGCTGTGCGACAAAGCCGAACCAACAAGGCCGCCTAAGGCACACTCAGCCTTGTATAAAAATCGTAAGTCCCTCTGCCTACCTCTAGGCAGGCAGAAGGGATACAATCAGACGTAAGACGAAAAACAAGATTGGTAAAAGGCTAAGGGTAAAAACCAACTCCAAAATTCAAAAACAAGTGAAGTTCGTAAGAAGATTAACAAAATTTAGAAACAAGTTCATAGATAAGTTTGAAGAACAGAGGAAAATAAGAGATTAAAAAAAGGTAGATTAAAAACAAGACATAAAGGCACTGAAGGAGAAACAGGACCCTAAATCTTCAGGGGTAGGGACATGAGCCTTTGGAGGACGACTGCCCTAAATCTTACGCAGGAGGCGCCCCTTAGGCAGGGGCCGATGACCCGTCAGGACCCTTCTGCGACGGCTTGTTGACCCTGGCCTCATCCTTGATAGTGTCCAGCTTGTTGAAGGCCTCCTCATCAAAGTCTGGCATCAGCTCCTTCATAACTTCCACACAGAATTCAGTAACTGAGGAAGCCCCTTCCTCGAAGGCTTGGACTACCTTCTCGTTGGCCTCTTTCACAATCTCCTTTTTCTCCTTCAGCCAGGCCTCCCTCTGCGCTTCCAGCTCCTAGCACTTTTTCCGAACCCCTAACAGCTCAGACTCCACCTCTGATAGCCGACCAGCGGAGTCCTTGAGCTGCTATTCCAGCTCCGTCGAATGTTTCTTCGCCTGGGCCAGCTCAACTTCCAACCCTGACACCTCCTTTAAAGCTGTCTCTCTTTGCTCCTTCTAGTTGGCCGATTGACGCTGGGCCTTCTTCAGCTCACTCTCACGCTCAGCCAGCTTGTTTCGTAAGCTGGATATGAGTGCAACATCTCTCTCGACCACAGATATACGGTCAGAGAGGGAAGACACCAGAGTAATGGTCAGCTCCTCGTCGCTCATGCGGTTGAGGGCTGCCAGTTTGGCAAACCTTTGGAAAACCATAGAGCAGCGGTTGAGGAGATTCTGAGCCTTAGCGCTAACATGCGCCAATACCTTGGCAGTCTGGTTCAAGGTGAGAGTTGAAGAGTCGGAAAGAAGAGCAGAAGGATCAATACTGTCCACAGCATTGTTCCATTCCGCGTTCCGCTGACCGAGCAACGTCTCGGGAAGATTGGGGGTATGGCGCTTAGGCTGGGGTGTACTGACCTCGACCTCCCAGTCGATCAGCTGCTTAGCTGTCATGGGTTCCTTGTCTTTTCTTTTTCTGGTCAGAGGAGAGATCGTTTCCTCGGCCTCCTCTGCCGAAGGTGTAGTCAGGACAGCAACAGCAGAAGGCTGACCTACAGCAGGAGAAACCTCGCACCAAGCAACCATCGGGCGCGCCGCCACAGAGCTTTCACTCCTCCCTTGGGCAGGCCCTGCAGCAGGAGCCGATGCTGGAGCACGACCAGTCGACCCCCAGGTAGGAAAACGGGTCTTCCCGGCGGACAGACTCTTCACGTGTCCCATGAGGCTCTCTTTTTTATAGTCTAAAAGAGTAAGAGGGCGTGATGTGGTAGGAGAGTATTCCCTATCAAGTTCAAGGGCACGCAGGTGTCGACCGGTCCAATAGGGGTCGTATGAGTCTACAAGAACAAAAACAACGAGATTAGCATGCAGGTATTCCTATAAGGCAGTACGCGCATGTGGAAGACCCCCAGCTACCTATGGGGCGCGAGGGGTTCAACCCCACAGGGGTCAGAAACTCATCAGTCGCTATGAGTTCAACCGAAGGGAGCCACCTAGTAGGGGCCACTATGTTCCCATATTTCTCGCATTTGAAGAAGTTCACTATCTTCTTCTCCTACGACGATAGCCTCACTTCCAAACCCCGCCCTCCGACTTCAGGGCCGGGTGGTACTCCTCGGCTGTTTCCAGGCGGGTGTGGACATTGTTTCTAAAATGACGAGGGATAGACCACCCCGCTTCACGCCGGATGTATATATAGAAAGTTATTCTTCCAATGCTTAACGCTGGACAACACTGTTCAAACCGGTGAAAAACCCTTCTTCCTATTCAAAGAAAGATAGCCTGAAGGGCCATCCGACGAGTGGCCCATTTGCAGGCCCATCATATATCTGAAAGCATCACTCGAGGGCTGATACTCCTCGAACAAGCAGATCTAGGCATAGAACACCATGGTCCAGATGGACACTGCCATCAGCTGGGCAATGGCCACATTCATGCGCTTAAAAGCTTCTTCAAAAAAGGGGTGGAGAGGGAATCGAAGCCCATACTCCAGGCACTTACGACAAAATGCAATACACTCCGCCGGAGGGTTGCAAACTGTATCCTTCTCCCCCGGTATGACGACCAAATATTCCGACTCGAAATCATAAAAATTTGCAATAGCCTCTGCGGCGTTACTAATGAGAATCTCCTCACGTGCCGCCGGGTTAGGATACATGTGCAGAGGAACCCTATACTTGCTCTTGTCCAGGCGATAAGAGCCATCAACTACTCTTGCCCTTAAGGGGCCAGCAACGGTGAGCGGATCCACCTCCAAAGCCTTCGAGTCCGAATCAGAGACGTTAGAGAGAGCAGGCTCAAGAGAGCTCGCACCCCCACTTTCGTCAACAGGGGGAGGCCTTCCAGGCACGATTGAGGGCGGCACTGGCGCCACAGTAACATCCTACCCTGCGGAGGAAGAGGGATGGCTAAAACAGGCCTCCTCGTCATCCTGCCCCGGAACACCGCTGGGAGGGTCAGAAAACAACAGTGATCGGCGATAAGGTTGGGTCATTTTTCTTTCTTCCAGAAACGTTAATGGGTGAAGAAGGGAAAAAAGGAAGGAAAGAGCTAAGGGTTGAGCTTTAACCTATTTGAATCTTCAAGATCGCCTGGGAAAAAGTGTTTGAGAAACCAAAGAGCAAGCTCTCTCCAAAATTAATGAACATTCAAGAAGGAAAAGATGAAGATGGCTGAGTTTTTGTTTGAAAAGTGAAAGGGGAAACTGATGTCACCCCATGGCATCCTTACACATGTCACCCCTCAAACTAACCTAACCATCACATCCCAAGGCATCAAAATTTTAAAAGATGGAAGCTGAAGAGCCATATTACGTCATTAAAAAAATAACAAAACAGAAGCCATAATTATTTTATTAAAGAAACCCAAGGGTCAAAAGTTACAGGACAGATACAACACAAAACAAGTCATAAGAGACCGGAATAGGCCTAGGGTCCGGCTCAGCTAATAGGAGGTCAGGGAGCTTCAGTCTTCGTCGAAGCCTGGAAATGGATAGTCCCTGGGGCTGTCGCGGCCCCCGCCGTGAGAAACGCAGTCCCAGTTGTTGTGTGCCAAATTTGGACCATTTTTCCTACTATTTAGACCTGTTTTTCCTCCGTTCTGCGAGATTAAAGTGCGATTATCGCCGTATTTTGAGTAATTCTCGCATTAGTGTCTCTCTTTTGCATTTTACGTGTTTTTGGTAGTTTTCTGTCCATTTTGATAGGATTTTCGACCAAAAACGTGTCTGAGCTTCTACGAGCATGAGAGAGATACGGTCCAAAGAGCAAAGCACACATCTGAAAGTTCAAGTAATCCAATTGATTGACAAAGAAAGAGACCGGAAAAGAGGCGGAGTATCACCGGATGAAATTTCATCCGATGAGTTATCACCGGGCAAAATTTCGCCCGACGACATTTTTCAACTCCCGAAGATTTTCGTGGACACTCACCACCGGGCGAAACGACCGGGTGAAATTTCGCTCGATGGAGAAAAGCGCCAAAAATCGTGAAATGAGAAGAAAATCTCACCGGGTGAAATTTCACCCGGTGGTGTCAGCTCGTAAACCGCAGGGTGAAGTTTTGCCCCATGAAGATGCAAAGGGTGAAGGTCTAACTTAAAGAAGAGGAATTGGATTATGGGCTTAAGATTGTGTGACCCATTAAGACTAGTATATATATAGTTAACCTAGGGTTTTGTGTCACTCTTGTGCCTTGAGTGAGCCTTCTAGATTAGGAGTAGGGTAGAAGATCCTTAGTAGTAGTAGTAGTAGTAGTAGTTGTAGTAAGCCCTCTTAGTAAAAATCTTCATAGAATTAGTAAAATTTGATTAGTATTAGATTAATTCTACTCCATAATTTGTAATCAAGTTTCCATCTTTAGTTGAAGACTTGCGTTTTAATTGAAAATTCAAGGGTTTAGTGACAAGATCTTTATATTATTTCTTGAAGCTTCATGTTAATCTTCATCTTCTCCTTTTGAGTTTTCCTCCGTTGTTGGCAGTTTCTTTCCTCTCCCTTTCTCCATTAATTAATTTTATTTTTAGTTTCTTGTTAATCCATTGTTTGTCTTGTCATTCTTCATGTTAGTGTAGTTTTCCATTGTTTGTTTGTTTATCTCTCTCCTTAGTTATTTTCTCCATAATTTGTGTGTTTGTTTATTTTTCTCCTTAGTGTTGTTTTGTTAGTGTAGTTTTCTTTATTGTGTTAGATTAGTTATTTCTGCTCTAGTTCAATCATGTTTAGTCTTTCTCCTAGTCTCCTTAGTGTTAGTTTCATTATGGGTAGTGAGTAGATTTTAGTTAGGGGGCTAGGGGAGGAGGAATTCTAGGAAAAGGTTTTATCTTGTGAGAATATTGCATTTGAGGGTGATTTGTCTTGATGATATTGTTGTGTTTTGTTTGATTTAGCTTGATCACCTAGGTTGACTTGACTCACCCGGATCAATATGGGGAACTCGGGGTTTGGGTAATTCTGTCTAGAGACCTTAGTTTATCTGTTGCGAAAGCGGGCTTAGACTTGGTCGGTAGGGAAACCGAAAGGTGGAACCTCCCTTATACACCTTGTGATAATTCTTGCAATGTTATACTTTTATCTTGATTTCCGACTCCCTGACTCTCCCTAACGCCTTTCCCATTATTGTTTCTAGCTTTAGTTGTGTAGCTCGCTAGCATTAGTTCAACTCCTCTCGTCCCAAAACCCCCCATCCTAATCCCAATCGCAACTAAACCTTAGACTTGACCAGTCTCGCTTAACCGCCTCCCTGTGGTTCGACCTCGACTTGCCGCTACTACATAGTAGGGAATTGGGACTAAAAATATTGTTTGCATGCGTGTCAGCGACAGCGCGCATCAAAATGGCGCCGTTGCCGGGGAGGCGGCGATTAGTTAATTGATTAAGTCTTTGTTTTATTGTGTATGGATAATTGTTTTTCTTTCCTCATACCCTAGTACCATTAGGTGCTAGGAGGCTCATTGTTTGTTGAGTTTTTCCTAGGTATACTTTTGATTTAGGTTGCTTGATCCCCATTCAGAGAACAAGTCGCTTGGAAATATTGTGACCAAAGCAACAACTTGATATTGTGATCTTCCACCAATTTCTTCATTCCTCAACACCCCACCTTTGAACAACATCCAAGGATTCAAGTATGGCTACACTTGGGTCCCATTCTCAACCATCTATTGAAGAGATTTCTTCTCCCGTCTTCATTGAAGCCATCCCGAAAAGTTTTGTGCTTAAACCTTCCATCATCAATTTGGTTCAACAACAAACTTTTCGAGGATTTCCGAATGAAGATGTGATAGAACATGTTTGTCTTTTCAAGATAAGTCTTATTGGTGTCAAGCTTGAAGGTGTCACCGAGTGCCAACTATGTCGGATCCTTTTCCCACGCACCTTGCGTGATGGAGCAAGGAGATGGATTAAAAGTTTCCCCAACATTACTTTTCGCACTTGGGAGCAATTGTGCAACACCTTCCTCCAAAGATACTTCCAACCATCCAAGACCAACAAATTCCGAAGGGAAATTCAAACGTTCCAACAACAAGAAAATGAAAGCATAGGTGAAGCTTGAGACCGATTTCAAACATTGTAAAGGAAGTGTCCACACTACGGCATTCCTAGTTGGCTTCTACTTCATATTTTCTTCCACTCATTATTGGACAACGCCAAAGATAATGTCAATGTGGCGGCAAAAGGCGATTTCTTTTTGCTTAATGAAATCGAATCTACAGAACTCATTGAAAGGATAGCCAAGAATGATGAATATTCCAAAAATGATCAACACGAAGAGCTAAGTGGCGAGTCAACTTTGTCAACCGAAAGGAGAACCGAACTTGAAGCTAGAGTCGAGGAGTTGGTTAAGCAATTTGAAGTGTATGTTGCTAGAGCCAATTCTCCACCCAAGACTAGAACATCTCCAAAAAGATCAACTCCACCAAGAAGGGTGAGTTCACCAAGATGACCATCCTCTTCACCACCCAAATTGTATCACATCGAGATTCCATGTGATCATTGCGGGAGATATGACCATGACTCCGAATTATGTATGAGAAAGGAGAATTCTTATCAAGCCAACACCCAAGGAACCCATGAAAAGTCTCAAACGAATAATCCTCATTTGGGAACCAGATCTTATTCCATGCCAACTCAAGGACCATATCCTTTTCAAGATCGTGCAATTCCAAGAGCCCCCAATCAAAGGGTTTATCCTAATCCATATGGGTTCTACTATCAACCGAAACCTCCTCATCCAAGTCAATTCAATCAAGGTTATTCTTATTCTCAAGGACCACCTCGACCAAGCTATGGTCTTTTTGGAACCTATCCTCCATATAATCAAGGTCCTCCAAGGAATCTTCAAGATAACTTTCAACCTCTTTATGACATTCAACAAACAATCAATTTTCTATTGAAAGAAAACGCGTCAAATCGGGCTAGACTTAAGGCTTTAGAGGCACGTTCCGCCTCGCGAGCTCAACCTTCTCATGAACCGACCAGTTCTTCCAATCAAGCATCTGTGAATGCCATTAAGGTAATGAGAAAAAAGGAACCGGTGAAACCCTTTGACCTACAAACTCTTACATCTCATCCCTCAATCAATGAATTCGATGAAAAAGTGGTCAAGAACGTAACCGAAAGACCAAGAAGAGATCCATCCAAGTATCTTGTGGGAGACCTTACCTACGTTATTGAACAAATTCCAATAGAGAACGTGAACCTAGTCTCTAGGATTAAAGTACCACCCTTGAATGACAAGCCACAAATCTCATTCAATAACCAAGATTTGGACACGATAACCTTCACCGATCTTATTGAGAACATTGATACAAGCCCTTCCGTGCCTACCCCGTCCGAATATATTCGTGACATTATTTTGAAACCCACCGAAAGGGAAAGAGCTCCCATTCCCCCAAGAACTACCCCAAAAGTTACAATTCCCATCAAGTTAGGTGATCCGGGTAGCTTTGTTATATCTTGTTCCATAGACCATGTCTTGATAGACCGAGCCTTGTGTGACCTTGGCGCCGACATTAGCTTAATGCCCTAGCCATTGCCGAAACCATTTATATCAAGAACTTGGAACACTTCCCAGTTAATGTGCAAATGGCCGATAGAACTACAAAGGAACCCTATGGACTAGCCCGCAACCTCATGGTCAACGTGGGAAATCTATATATCCCCACCGATTTTGTTATTCTTGACATGTAACACCCGCTATTTTTTCTAAGCATTTTTATTCTTTCCGTTAGGACTCCGTCTTAACTCTATCACTTTTTGGCCTCATATTTTATCATTTTACTAAGCTCTATTTTAATTTTTGAGTTTAATAATTTTTATTTTTAATTTCAAAGATTTAAATTCTTTTTAAATCCATTTATTTGGTTTCTTCGTAAACTAATTAATTTTTCCGCAAGGAATTCTATTTCTCTTCAAATTGACATTTTTAAGCTTGGATTTAAGTTATTCTTTTTCCTAAAAATGTTTGAATACGTTTCTATAATATTTTCATCTAGTAAATATTTTTATTTACAAAAATTAGTTGTTAATGATTTTTATTACAAAGCTTCGCGAATAATCATTTTCTTACGCGAGGTTTACTCGAATTACTTTGAAATGCCTTTAACTATTTTACGATTATACTTTTTATCAACTTATAAAATTTTTAAGACCATTTACTCACATTTTGGACCAACTAAGCCCTTGGTCACAAGTTTTATTACGTTTTATTTAAACGTTTCACTTTATCACGTTAAAACGTAAACATAAGATAATTTCTTTTCATTTATTTGTTGCATTATTAACAAAACTTTTCATACTCCCTTATCAACTCATTTTGGCTGGCCATTTTAATCATGGTGCACATAGTTTTCATCAACACTATTAATCTCATTTATATTTTTGAAAACCATCCATTTTCCATACTACACCTTATTCATTCTTGTCATAAAAAAAAATATACTCAACCTTTCTCCCTCTCATTTGGCCGTGTACTCCCTCCTCCATCTTAGGCAAATTTTTGCTCCATTTCGAGTCCCAATCGCATCATTTTTATCGTCATAATAATCCTCTTTCCGTTCTCTTCGTTAAGGTATTAATCGACGTCATTTTCGATCAATTTTTACCTTGATTTTTATTAGTTTTCTCATGGTATTTTTCTGCCATGAATTCCGTGATTGGTAGGATTTTTGGACGATCCCGAAGCCAACGAATATATTATCGACTCAGATTTGGAGTAGAGGCAACGTCGATGTTACTCGGTATTTCAAGATTTTAATTGAGTATTTGCATGTATATATTTTTATATTTTATTTTGGCAATATATGTGTGTCACGGATTCTGGAAAAAATTTTAAAGTTGAAAATTTGCATGTTTCGATATTTTTATCGCTTTAACGATATTAACGATTAAATTGTTATATTAATTTGTAAAATCGTAATAATCGGCCTAAACATGTAATATATGTTTATATTCTGGAAAAATGTTGTTTTTGATGATTTTTAATAATTTAGTATTTTTCTGATATTTTTGATATCGATTATTGAATTATTATCGTTTTCGGACAAAAACGATTAAAAGCCGATTTTTAGTTCTAGTACTTAAACATTTTATTTTAATCTGATTTTTGACGTGGTGAAACTTTCTGGTGAATTAGAATTTTCTGAAGTTTTTCATAATTTTTCGGAATTGTTAAGTGGATGAATTAATTAATCACTTTAAATCATCGTTTATCGTTAAAACCGTGTTCGTTGTTTAAATTCTCGATTTCTGGTCTTTGGTTTAAATCTGGAAAAATTATGATTCTGATGATTTCATATTAAAATGTGATTTTATGATTTTTAGTGCTTTAATAAAATGTTAGGAACGATAAGTTTTATTAATGGAATCGTTAATTGTGAAAACGGGTTTTAAAGACGGTTTTGACGGGATTTATTAAATCGGGAATTTTTGGAAATCTGGAAAAATGGTAGATTCTGGAAAATCATGATTTTTAGGTTTAATAATAATTTTTGGATATTAATACTTAAATCGTTTTGTAATTACTATTTTTATTAATCGTTATTGTCGAGATTGGACGATTAACGAGAAAACGCTTTAAAAACCGAGTTTTAGAATTCTGGAAATTTTCTTTTCTGGACAGAATGTCCATAAATATAATTTAACTATTTTACGTAATTTTTGTACTATTCATTAAAGTCTTTAATTAATAAATAGTGATTTTCGGACAAATTGTGATTTGTCGTTAAAATGCTTCGTCTTACCTAAAAGAATTATTTTTTCCAGCAATTTTGGAAGTATTTAAATCTGAAACTTTAAGAGTTAAATCATCCCTTAACATACTCTAAATATATTTGTTGGTTTAATTAAATAAAGACGTTCAAATATTTAATTTGATGTTTGCCGTAAAATCCTATTTATAATTTTATTGTCGAAACTAATAATAATTAGGGAATTTTAGCTTTATAACTTTTGAAAACACCCTAATTAGTAATATTAAAATGTTTAAGACATTTTTAATCATTTTATAACGCTTATACGATGTTTTAATAATTTCATAAAATCAAATGTTCTTACTTTAATAATTAATATCGTTAAGGCCGAAAGTATTAGTTTTATAAATCTATATCGTTTACTAAAATGTGGTATTAGTATGAACTAATATTTTCACTATTTTGATATAATGCTATTTTTAGTAAAGTTTCTAAAAATAGAAGTTTCCTAAAATAGAAAGTTTCCTCTTTTAGAATATAAATGTTTACTTCTTTTATCCTCTTATTATTTATAATGATTATATCTTTTATATGTCGATAATGGTTTGTTTTGGAGTTATGGAATAAGGAAAAGTGTGGGTTTAGAGTAATATAGTCTGGGATGTACGTTTTGCCATCAACTATAAAGCTGGTGTGTCTATGTTGAGACACATTGGTCGTTGAACTGAGCATGGTTTGTGTTCAGGAGTGTGTATATTTTGACCTTAAACTTAGATATCGCATCGTGTAAGTCGCCGTCGGGTTGAACTGGATTACGGTTGGTGTCCAGGAGGGGTGTACATTACTTAAGCCAGGACCTCGCTGCACGCAGTCCTGTTATGGTTGAGTTGCCTAGTTAGAGACCGAAGTCTGATTTGTTTTGACTAAGTTCTCGAAGCTAGTTTAGTATTGTCCTAGTCAAAGTCTAGATTCTACATTAATCCTATCCATAACGCCATTTTGATTATTTTATTTATTATCGATATAAATTGGTTTGCAGGTTGGCAAATATTTTTATGTTTCTTCGGAAACCCTTCTGATTAGTTTGTTTTACGCTAAAGCTTATTTTAATATGTTGTTTTACCGTTTTCCATTTTTACTATTTTTCCTATATTAGTAATTACTGTTTTAAAATCCTGTTATACGGCTGAGAGAACGTTGACGTTGCTCCCCACTGATTGTGGCTGTTATGTTTTTAACATGACAGATATATGTGTTTTCCTTCGGGTGGGCTAGCGAGCGGTTATGGATCCTGCTTGTTTTAATCAGATCACTGTATTATGGATTGTTAAAACCCTATTTATGGATTTCATTTTATTTTTATTTTGTAGCCATTTTTATTTTTATGGCTTATGTATTGACTTACCATTTTTATTTAATTAAGACATAGCTACAGTGTGTTATAATCCCACTTCTACAGTGTTCCCGCCACTGTATTGCGTTAGAATTTCTAGGGGATTACAGTTGGTATCAGAGCATCACTGCTCCCAACGCTTACACCTGAAAATAGGGAAAATACCAGTAAATTGTTTAAACAGGAAATAAAAATATTATTAGAAATGGGTAGAAACAGATAAGGACTTCACTGTTAGAATTATCTGTTCCTGAACTCAATGATTAGCATTGAATATTTGTTTTATATGTCGAAGAAGATGAAAGAACAAGTTGCTGATATGCTGCTCCAGATCGGGACAAGACCTACTTAGCACTTTCAACGCCTGCTGACTCGAGTGGACAACTAGGTGCTCCAAGAAAGATTTCGATAATGACTTTTAGCTCTGGTTCAGTTTACTTAAGCTACATGCAAGATGATCAAGAGTAGATTCATGTTCCATGATGTCGCAGTAAATCCAGATGGAGCGACCCATGACTTGCGTGTTCGTTCCTCTACAAGAAGATGAAGTAATCCATTTTGGATTCCCTCGTGAACTCTGGAGGCCCGAAGATTCTCTTCTGGTTCAAGAACTTAGTAATATAGGATCATCGATTCTTTTCTTCCTTCCTCTATTTCTTCCAATTCTTCTCTTATACATTCTCATCTTCATTCTCTTGGTGAATCCTTGTTCTATTCTTCTATTCTACCATCTTTCTCTTGAGATTCTTTGGTTAGACCGGTTTCTCTCTCAGTGAACCCCGTGAAAGAATATAGATGTTTGAGGTTTAGTAAACCCTTGTTACCTAGGGCTTGAGGGTTGTGAGTTATACCTTGTTATCTATCTTAGTAAGCTTTTGAGGATCGATTTGAATAATAAATTGTCAATTAATGGTATTAGGTTGGTACTTTAGACTCTGAACCTTGGGTTATAGGTTACTTGATTATTTGGAGGACTTAGAGTTGAATATATTTTGGGGTAGTAAGAGTATATCGTATTTGATGGTTACCTAGTACCTAATTTAACCTAGAACCGAACCGAGTGTAGCTAATAATAGAATTTTGAGATTCCTACCTAAATGTTATTTGATGGATGCATCGGGAATGTTTGGGATCATAGAGTACTGTTTAAATTGTTAACCTGAGTGTTGTGGTACCATAGAAGGTTTTCATTAATACCGTTAGAAATTTTGGTTAACATAGATTACTCGTGTTTCTTAAGGATTAGATCGTTAATCGTTGGTTAAAGTTGTAACCTATGAACTTTGGAGTTGAGTGATCTAAATTGAATAAATTGTTGTTAACCTTGAAAAGGAGAAACATATTGCCATTAGAAGTTGGATTTATCGCGTTGTTGTGAGGAACATTTTGATGTCAATCATCTTAATGGATTTATAGTTCAGAACCTTAGACCAACGAGATTGTGGCTTCGTTGAGTTACTAAATATTTTGTGGTTGCACCATTACGATTAGAAATTTGATGGACTTCTTAGAAACATCAATCGAATGATGTGTTTGAAGATGTGAGTGTTTGCGCCATTACCTATAGGTTTGAGCGTGTTTGAGGATTTATTGTACTTCCCCAACTTCTGCACTTGTGGTATTATAAATATGTCGGTGATCATCTTTGAGGATTTCGTGTCCGAACTTTGTTAATTGGTGGGTTTTATTTAGTCTTCCTTACTCGAGAAATTTGAAGCATACCTCGAGTTCAGACCTTATGAGCTTTAAATTTATAAACCTTAGTGATTACGAGTTAGGGTATGTTTTGATAACCGTTGGAATCTTAATTAAAGGATTAGTCTAAATCATTTGTGGATTCTTACAATACTAATTGAAGGATTGTATAAGTATGTAAGACTTAATTTTGGAGGTTGTAGATTGAGTAGGACCACCCTCTACTGATATTGGACTTAGCGTTATTTGATGGGAATTAGGAACCGTGTTTGTGGAAGTCGTGCTAGGAATCTCCAGATGATTAATTTCTTCCATAATCCTTGAGAGCTCTTTTTGATTCTCAACTCCGTCTTTCTTTCTGCTCCTCTTGAATTTTGTTACGGTAACTCCTGCCAATCCCTTCAACCTTTGTCGATTTTGAAAGCTCTTATTTTTAATTTATTTATCCTTGTTCTATTTGCCCGTTAACTATTTTTCGAACTCCCTATTTTATAAAAAGTTTGACTACTTAAAAAAAAAAAAATTGGATTATCGTAAAATTTTAACATTTTGAGTTATAATTTTGTAATTTGAATTTGCCCGTTTTGTAAAAAGCTTGACTAATTTAAAATTTTTGATTTTCATGAAATTTTAACCTTTTGAAGCATAATTACAAATTTTAAAACTCCCCATTTTGTAAAAACTATGAGCAATTTAACATTTTGGGTTATCGTGAAATTTAACATTTTTATTTTATAATTTAAGAACTTTATACTTCACTTTGTTTTATCTTTGGTTGATATTTATATTTAGATCTATTTCAAAATGCCTTAATAATTTATTTTAAATTATTTCGAAATTATTTTTAATTTTTTATTTTTAAGCGATCAAAGTTTTATGAAGACTTTTATATTTCCAAGTACTTCAATTTGTATAGGATTTTTATGCAATACGTTTTAACATTGTCGAAATTATCTTGTATGTTCAAGTTTGATAACATTTTTGAAAACTTTCATAATTACTTTGATAACATTTTCGAAATTTTAACGTTTTGAGAATTGATTGTCATTTTATTGTTGGTGGACTTTTGAATCTGTTATTGAAAATGTTTGACGGCTGGTGCGATTTTTACTAACTACAAAATTTGATTTCTAAAAACTAAATTTTTGTTTCTTCATAAAACGAATATTATCGAATTTCTCAATCAAATTGTTTTACTTTTATTTCGAAAATGTTTTGGTTACCTTGTTTCCTTCGAGTTTGTTTACAAATGTTATTTGACGTCGTTATTTTATCAAATAAACTTTACTTTACAATTTCTTTAATTAAGAGATTTTAAACTTCGGGTAGCTTAGCCCCATTTCCTCTTGGAATAAATATTTTCATTCAATTTCGTGTCACTTTGGAAGTTGTAAAATTTTCTTTTAAAGCAAAATTTTTATTCGAAATTGGTATCCTCATGTTTTCGAGTGGAGTAATCTTGAGTCCTTTCAGCTTATTCTTAGTTTCGAGGACGAAACTTTCTTTTAGTGGGGAGGATTGTAACACCCGCTATTTTTCCTAAGCATTTTTATTCTTTCCGTTAGGACTCTGTCTTAACTCTGTCACTTTTTGGCCTCATATTTTATCATTTTACTAAGCTCTATTTTAATTTTTGAGTTTAATAATTTTTATTTTAAATTTCAAAGATTTAAATTCTTTTTAAATCCATTTATTTGGTTTCTTCGTAAACTAATTAATTTTTCCGCAAGGAATTCTATTTCTCTTCGAATTGACATTTTTAAGCTTGGATTTAAGTTATTCTTTTTCCTAAAAATGTTTGAATACGTTTCTATAATATTTTCAACTAGTAAATATTTTTATTTACAAAAATTAGTTGTTAATGATTTTTATTACAAAGCTTCGCGAATAATTATTTTCTTACGCGAGGTTTACTCGAATTACTTTGAAATGCCTTTAACTATTTTACGATTATACTTTTTATCAACTTATAAAATTTTTAAGACCATTTACTCACATTTTGGACCAACTAAGCCCTTGGTCACAAGTTTTATTACGTTTTATTTAAACGTTTCACTTTATCACGTTAAAACGTAAACATAAGATAATTTCTTTTCATTTATTTGTTGCATTATTAACAAAACTTTTCATACTCCCTTATCAACTCATTTTGGCTGGCCATTTTAATCATGGTGCACATAGTTTTCATCAACACTATTAATCTCATTTATATTTTTGAAAACCATCCATTTTCCATACTACACCTTATTCATTCTTGTCATAAAAAAAAATATACTCAACCTTTCTCCCTCTCATTTGGCCGTGTACTCCCTCCTCCATCTTAGGCAAATTTTTGCTCCATTTCGAGTCCCAATCGCATCATTTTTATCGTCATAATAATCCTCTTTCCGTTCTCTTCGTTAAGGTATTAATCGACGTCATTTTCGATCAATTTTTACCTTGATTTTTATTAGTTTTCTCATGGTATTTTTCTGCCATGAATTCCGTGTTTGGTAGGATTTTTGGACGATCCCGAAGCCAACGAATATATTAACGACTCAGATTTGGAGTAGAGGTAACGTCGATGTTACTCGGTATTTCAAGATTTTAATTGAGTATTTGCATTTATATATTTTTATATTTTATTTTGGCAATATATGTATGTCACGGATTCTGGAAAAAATTTTAAAGTTGAAAATTTGCATGTTTCGATATTTTTATCGCTTTCACGATATTAACGATTAAATTGTTATATTAATTTGTAAAATCGTAATAATCGGCCTAAACATGTAATATATGTTTATATTCTGGAAAAATGTTGTTTTTGATGATTTTTAATAATTTAGTATTTTTCTGATATTTTTGATATCGATTATTGAATTATTACCGTTTTCGGACAAAAACGATTAAAAGCCGATTTTTAGTTCTAGTACTTAAACATTTTATTTTAATCTGATTTTTGACGTGGTGAAACTTTCTGGTGAATTAGAAGTTTCTGAATTTTTTCATAATTTTTCGGAATTGTTAAGTGGATGAATTAATTAATCACTTTAAATCATCGTTTATCGTTAAAACCGTGTTCGTTGTTTAAATTCTCGATTTCTGATCTTTGGTTTAAATCTGGAAAAATTATGATTCTGAAGATTTCATATTAAAATGTGATTTTATGATTTTTAGTGCCTTAATAAAATGTTAGGAACGATAAGTTTTATTAATGGAATCGTTAATTGTGAAAACGGGTTTTAAAGACGGTTTTGACGGGATTTATTAAATCTGGAATTTTTGAAAATCTGGAAAAATGGTAGATTCTGGAAAATCATGATTTTTAGGTTTAATAATAATTTTTTGGATATTAATACTTAAATCGTTTTGTAATTACTATTTTTATTAATCGTTATTGTCGAGATTGGACGATTAACGAGAAAACGCTTTAAAAACCGAGTTTTAGAATTCTGGAAATTTTCTTTTCTGGACAGAATGTCCATAAATATAATTTAACTATTTTACGTAATTTTTGTACTATTCATTAAAGTCTTTAATTAATAAATAGTGATTTTCGGACAAATTGTGATTTGTCGTTAAAATGCTTCGTCTTACCTAAAAGAATTATTTTTTCCAGCAATTTTGGAAGTATTTAAATCTGAAACTTTAAGAGTTAAATCATCCCTTAACATAATCTAAATATATTTGTTGGTTTAATTAAATAAAGACGTTCAAATATTTAATTTGATGTTTGCCGTAAAATCCTATTTATAATTTTATTGTCGAAACTAATAATAATTAGAGAATTTTAGCTTTATAACTTTTGAAAACACCCTAATTAGTAATATTAAAATGTTTAAGATATTTTTAATCATTTTATAACGCTTATACGATGTTTTAATAATTTCATAAAATCAAATTTTCTTACTTTAATAATTAATATCGCTAAGGCCGAAAGTATTAGTTTTATAAATCTATATCGTTTACTAAAATGTGGTATTAGTATGAACTAATATTTTCACTATTTTGATATAATGCTATTTTTAGTAAAGTTTCTAAAAATAGAAGTTTCCTAAAATAGAAAGTTTCCTCTTTTAGAATATAAATGTTTACTTCTTTTATCCTCTTATTATTTATAATGATTATATCTTTTATATGTCGATAATGGTTTGTTTTGGAGTTATGGAATAAGGAAAAGTGTGGGTTTAGAGTAATATAGTCTGGGATGTACGTTTTGCCATCAACTATAAAGCTGGTGTGTCTATGTTGAGACACATTGGTCGTTGAACTGAGCATGGTTTGTGTTCAGGAGTGTGTATATTTTGACCTTAAACTTAGATATCACATCGTGTAAGTCGCCGTCGGGTTGAACTGGATTACGGTTGGTGTCCAGGAGGGGTGTACATTACTTAAGTCAGGACCTCGCTGCACGCAGTCCTGTTATAGTTGAGTTGCCTAGTTAGAGACCGAAGTCTGATATGTTTTGACTAAGTTCTCGAAGCTAGTTTAGTATTGTCCTAGTGAAAGTCTAGATTCTACATTAATCCTATCCATAACGCCATTTTGATTATTTTATTTATTATCGATATAAATTGGTTTGCAGGTTGGCAAATATTTTTATGTTTCTTCGGAAACCCTTCTGATTAGTTTGTTTTACGCTAAAGCTTATTTTAATATGTTGTTTTACCGTTTTCCATTTTTACTATTTTTCCTATATTAGTAATTACTGTTTTAAAATCCTGTTATACGGCTGGGAGAACGTTGACGTTGCTCCCCACTGATTGTGGCTGTTATGTTTTTAACATGACAGGTATATGTGTTTTTCTTCGGGTGGGCTAGCGAGCGGTTATGGATCCTGCTTGTTTTAATCAGATCACTGTATTATGGATTGTTAAAACCCTATTTATGGATTTCATTTTATTTTTATTTTGTAGCCATTTTTATTTTTATGGCTTATGTATTGACTTACCATTTTTATTTAATTAAGACATAGCTACAATGTGTTATAATCCCACTTCTACAGTGTTTCCGCCACTGTATTGCGTTAGAATTTCTAGGGGATTACATGACATGCCTATAGAGGATCGGAATCCTATTCTCTTGGGACGGCCTTTCCTAGCTACCGGTGGAGTAATTGTTGATGTGAAGCGAGGGCAACTATCTTTCAATGTTGCTAATGATATGGTTCAATTTGTGCTTCCCGCGTTCCTTCCCGAAAATTCTCAAGCGGAATTTTGGAATCAAATGGTGGAATTTCCACCCAATGAAGAACCCTCTACAGAAGATCTTGACTATGATAACGAAGAAGACGATGGTGCCCTGTTTATACTCGGTTCTACCTCCGAAGAAGATATTCCCGAAGAATTTGCAATGCTTCCCGAGGTAGCACGACTTATGGGCTTACCAGAGTTTAGAGAAAAGCTCAAGATCGGTAACATTGAATTTGAAGATAATGACCAAGATCCTCCGGGTTGCTTTTCAAGCAACCCCGACTAAGCTCAAACAATTCAATTCGGTTTGGTGGTGTCCATAATAACCACCTTGTAAATATCTGTATATTCTTATCTCTTTTTATTTTCTTTGGACAATAGTTTTTGGATTTTTCTTTTGGAGCTTGCTTTGGTATCTGCAGGAATTGTGAAGATTTCTTTTGGAATTTTTGGGTTGCGCTATGAACAATTGTGAGAGTTTTTCTCCGTGTAGCTATTACATGGATCGAGAAGATTGGTTTTGTCGAAGAGCTAAGGTTGGTTTGGGCCAAGTCAAAGAGAATTTTCGTAGCAAAGCCCTATTTTGAAGTGGATTATTTTACCGGGTGAAACTTTTCCCGATGGCAACTTTGCTCGAATTAAAGGAATTGACGGAAGACCGCCGGGTAAAATTTCACCCGGTGGAATCTCACCGGGCGAAATTTCGCCCTACGGTAAAAAAAATTGCGACTTGGTAATTGACGGAAATTCCACCCGGTGAAATCTCACCGGGCGAAATTTCGCCCGGTGGTGAAACCGCGCGCAAATGACGAGAATCGGTCCGAAGACCGTCGGGTGAAATTTTGCCCGATGGTGACCACCGGGCGAAATATCACCCCGCGACATATACCCAGCCAAACCCCCCTTACCCATCTTCGTAATCAACTTTTCCTCTCTCTCCTCAATCAAACCCCAAATCCACCACCTTAAACCACCTCTAATCCTTCCATTTCTTCACCAAAATTCAATCCAATTACATATTCCTCATCCTCATCACATTCCTATCATCTTCTTGGAGTTTGTTTTGAGAAATCATCCCAATTCCGACAAACCCCAAACCGGGACCGTCATCACCATAATCGTCAAATTCAAGCAACAAGGATGAGGAGAGTAAAACAAATGGCAAGGAAAAGGATATCCTCAATGCTAAATCGTAATTCGGGTTCAACGTCATCCTCAAGGTCCGAGGAGCCGACCGAGGTTCGGCACGAATATGTTCTGATGCCCGTTCAAACGCAAGGCTCCATCCCGCGTGAACAACCTGTTCCGCTAGAGGTATGATACCCTATAATCCGTCGTAATTTCCGTCATTCAGAATCTGGTATCTATTTCGTTAAAAAAGCCCATCTTGATAAGTGTAAGAAATTTTGGGTCTGTCATCTCGAGCCGACTCGTTGGGCGGCTCGAGATGTACTTGTGCGCATAGGTATAGAAACGCAGGTACAAGGAATGTGCCGAAGCCTTGGTCTCATCGAATTTTATTCCTCTGAGGAGGAAACTTTTCAAAAGTTGACGTGTGAGTTTTTCGCAACCTTTAAGCTGAGTGGTGATGATAATACCTTTGTCTCTTTTCAGTTGCGAGAAACTCTATACGTCCTCAACTTGAGGGACTTTGGTGCATTGCTTGGCTAACCTTCTTCTGTCCTTGAAGGCCTAGGGCGGGGCAGACTCGGGATGACAAATTTGCCCGTGACCAATTTTGGTCTAAAATTGCCCGCCAAAGGACTTTCAAGGGAGGAAAGATGCGTTCTTTCTCTATTCGAAACCCCATCCTTCGGTATTTGGCGCGTATCTTAGCCAACTCATTCCTGTCAAGCTATGATACGCACCACAACTGTAGTGCTACAGCTGTACAGCTGTTGGAGGATGCAGTTTTGAATAGAGGCCCGTCGATCGATATGTCCGAAGCTTTAGCTACTCAATTCGCACAGGTTGCGAAGGGCAGCCGCAAGAAAATTTCTTGTGGCGGTGTTGTAACGATGTTAGCTACAGCCTTAGGCATCGATTTTAGCGATTTGACACCAGTTGACGAGGCGAAAATTTATATAAATGAGGTTTATTGTCCTTTCCTTGTTTGGCCTCAGAAAGGGGATTATGACATTTTCTTCTTGTATAAGATTACTGAGCTGAGAGCCATTACAATGCCTAACCCCGAATGGGTTAGGCTCGATATTGAAGAGAACTTTGGCATGCCGAAAAGGTCCGGGGAGTACATTCGGGGTCACACCCGTGGTAAGTTTCAACAGACTGAATACCCTGAGAGACCTTTAGATTATGGCGACGATGAGATAGAGTTAGTAGATGTGTCGGAGGAGGAACCGGAAGTTGAAACCTCTCGGGATGAGGGTCATAGAACTTTACCATCGTTATCGCACGCACCCTCTTCCTCCCACCAAACCGAACCTCAGACCTCGCAATTTTTCACCCCCAACTTCTCAGACTTTGTACCACACAGACACTCCACGTTCACCCAGTCTACCGTAGGTTTTCAGAAGGACGTTAACATGAGTCCTCCACGACACTCCTCGTTCTTCGGATCGGAGGACTTTTATAACCAGTGGGGGGAAGTTTATGACCGAACACGTCAGACTTGGGAGAACTCGACCACCTCACTGAACTCGGCCCAAAATGCCTACAATGTGGCCCGGGATGCGCGAGATACTGTGCATAGCTCATGCACGTACTCTAGGGAAGGTTTTGAGTACGCCCGGAGCAGTTTTGAGATGGCTGGGGACGCTGCTCGGGATGCCCAAGCAGCGAGGTTGGCGGCGGAGGAAAACCAAAGGATGTTGCAACAGCAACAGAACTATTTTGATCGATTTTTCGGTATGCCTCCGCCCGGGTCCTACTACCCACCACCTCGTCCCCCCAGGTTCTATGTGAGTAGTCGAGTGTCGTCAGTGTTAGTGTGGGGGTGTTAGATGTCAGTTGTTAGTCGACAATAGTCTGTTCTCTTGTCTCAGTAATCTCTGTCAGTCCTTGCTGCGCCAATTTTTGGCATTTGGTAATTATGGTTGTTGATTGATTTGTGATTGGTTATTTTGTTGGTTTGGTGTGTTGTCAGCCCCTCCGTGACCCTACTTGGGTCGTTACACACGTGAGGTTTATTTGCAGGTACCTTAGAGTAGAAGGACCTGATTGTTGCTCCCGGTCTTCGGTGAATTGATCGCACCAAGGCCATTTGAAAAATCCAAAATTTCTCTTTTTCTCTTAATTTTCCCGATTTGTGCGCAATCCGGGCGAGGTAACGTAAATACACCTACGCCCTTTCTCCCCTTATCGATTTTTCCTTTTTCTTTTCATTTTCCTTTTATTTTCTCTTCTTTTTCTTCTTTTTCACTTCTTTTCTTTTTATTGTCTTCATTTTAAAAAATCCAAAAACATTTGAAAAATCATAAAAATTCAAAAAGATTTTCCGTTCTTTTCTCTTTTTCTTCTTTTTCGATTCTTCCCTTATCCGTGCATTGAGGACAATGCACAGTTTTAGTGTGAGGTAGGGATCTACTATCCTTTTCTTTATTTTCTTTATTTTCTTCCTTTTAAAACCAAAAACCCAAAAAATTCCTTTTTCTTTTTCTTTTCATTTTAGTTTTTTTTTTTTTTTTGTGTCACTTGTATTGTCTTGCATTCTCCTTCTTGTAGGTACACCACCAACCATTTAGCATGGATACGTAAGGTAGAAAAAATGAAATGAAGATCGCGCGGTAATATCTTCTACCTTCGTTTTATCCTTTTCTCTAATGCATGGAAGTTTGGGCGTATATGCTATTTGGATGTTCACTTGGTGAACATTTTGGAATTGGTGGTTGTGGATTGTGTTGACTTGACGGAGTTTGGAGTGCTTGGCTATACCTGTATATTTGTTTTGTTTTCTTGTGTTTTTATCGTTTTTGTGTTCTTTTTATTTTGTGTATGGCTTGTCTAGGTAAAGTTTTCAAAAACATGATTTTGAGCTTAGGCCGAGTGTTTATTACTCCCATGTTAGTCACCCTTCTTGATTTTTGGACATATTTCTAGTAGAATGACTTTGAACCAATTTTTGCATTGGATTTTTATCATGAGCCCATCTTTTTCTACTAAGAGTCTACACTGGGATTTGCATTTGACCACCTTGACCACCCATGGAGTGATAAGGCCTTGGTTACCGTTCCCCATTCTCTTAGGTGACCTTACTTGAGAAGCCATTTCTTTAGTCCAAATTTCCATCCTTTCATGGGTTCGGAGGGGGTGCACACCCGACTAGCCTATTTCTCTACCACTCACCCATTTCCACAAATAAATTTGCAAAAATGTGCTTTACCTTGATCTCAAATGAACCATCTAGCCAAATATGGGCTATTCAAAGCAAGAAAAAGGGGAAAAATGAAGAAGAAGGGCATAGTGACGAAAAAAAAGCCCTCGGTCGAAATAATGGCGAAAGAAAAACCGAAAAGAAAATCAACACCTCAAAAATCGTTCCCAAACCCCAAATAAACCCTTGGTTGACTATTTGTCGTGAAATGCCTACTAGAGGACCCAGTCCCGAGGAAGGAAAATAGTGGTAATTAGTTAACCCTTACCATTTTGCAAACACTTATCCATCTTTTTGGTCTAATTGGCCTTCTCGAGTTTGGAATGCCCTCTAGGCTTAGCTTAGGAGACGGCATAATACTTACCTACAGTGCTTACTAACTCCATGGTTCTCACTTATCCACTCCATTTATCGTCCCGTTGTAGGCATCTCTAGTGGAATTATAAGGACCTTGTTAAATTTTCAATGTTTTTATTGTTTGATTGTCATCCTATTAGGATTTTGTCCATGTCAATTTGTGTTACTAACTTGGTAGTGTTCTCGCTTGTCTAAAGCTCAAATCGGTGCTTTCTCCGCCGTTTCGATGAGAGATTCGGTGATTTATTTTCTCTTTGGTTGCGACTATCTTTTTGTGTGTGTCTTTCTTGTTTTATGTGTTTGTGTGTGCGTTAGTCGCAACCCAATTTTTGAGCAAGACCCAACTTGCCTTGCATAGAGGTACTCTACCTCATGAGTATTTTGATGTGAGTTGAAGGGACGGAGCGGGCCCGTTAATTGCCTCGTATCGGCTTAGCATAGTCTAGCTTAGTAGTAGTAGCTATTTTCTTTTTGGGTCTTTGCTCGAGGACGAGCAACGGTTTAGTGTGGGGAATTGTTGTGTGCAGAATTTGGACCATTTTCCTCCCATTTAGACCAGTTTTTCCTCCGTTTTGCGAGATTAAAGTGCGATTATCGCCGTATTTTGAGTAATTCTTGCATTAGTGTCTCTCTTTTGCATTTTACGTGTTTTTGGTAGTTTTCTATCTATTTTGATAGGATTTTCGACCAAAAACGTGTCTGAGCTTCTACGAGCATGAGAGAGATACGGTCCAAAGAGCAAAGCACACAACTGAAAGTTAAAGTAATCCAATTGATCGACAAAGAAAAAGACCGGAAAAGAGGTGGAGTATCACCGGGTGAAATTTCACTCGATGAGTTATCACCGGGCAAAATTTCGCCCGACGACATTTTCCACCTCCCGAAGATTTTCGTGGACACTCACCACCGGGCGAAACGACTGGGCGAAATTTCACCTGGTGGTGCCAGCTCGTCAACCGCAGGGTGAAGTTTTGCCCCATGAAGATGCAAAGGGTGAAGGTCTAGCTTAAAGAAGAGGAATTGGATTATGAGCTTAAGATTGTGTGACCCATTAAGACTAATATATATACTTAACATAGGGTTTTGTGTCACTCTTGTGCCTTGAGTGAGCCTTCTAGATTAGGAGTAGGGTAGAAGATCCTTAGTAGTAGTAGTAGTTGTAGTAAGCCCTCTTAGTAAAAATCTTCATAGAATTAGTAAATTTTATTAGTATTAGATTAATTCCACTCTATAATTTGTAATCAAGTTTCCATTTTTAGTTGAAGACTTGCGTTTTTATTGAAGATTCAAGGGTTTAGTGACAAGATCTTTTTATTATTTCTTGAAGCTTCATGTTAATCTTCATCTTCTCCTTTTGAGTTTTCCTTTATTGTTGGTAGTTTCTTTCCTCTCCCTTTCTCCATTAACTAGTTTTATTTTTAGTTTCTTGTTAATCCGTTGTTTGTCTTGTCATTCTTCATATTAGTGTAGTTTTCTATTGTTTGTTTGTTTATCTCTCTCCTTAGTTTGTTTCTCCGTAATTTGTGTGTTTGTTTATTTTCCTCCTTAGTGTTGTTTTGTTAGTGTAGTTTTCTTTATTGTGTTAGATTAGTTATTTCTTCTCTAGTTCAATCATGTTTAGTCTTTCTCCTAGTCTCCTCAGTGTTAGTTTCATTATGGGTAGTGAGTAGATTTTAGTTAGGGGGCTAGGGGAGGAGGAATTCTAGGAAAAGGTTTTATCTTGTGAGAATATTGCATTTGAGGGTGATTTGTCTTGATGATATTGTTGTGTTTTGTTTGACTTAGCTTGATCACCTAGGTTGAATTGACTCACCCGGATCAATATGGGGAAACTCGGGGTTTGGGTAATTTCGTCTAGAGACCTTAGTTTATTCGTCGCGAAAGCGGGCTTAGACTTGGTCGGTAGGGAAACCAAAAGGTGGAACCTCCCTTATACACCTTGTGATAATTCTTGCGATGTTATATTTTTATCTTGATTTCCGACTCCCCGACTCTCCCTAACGCCTTTCCCATTATTGTTTCTAGCTTTAGTTGTGTAGCTCGCTAGCATTTTTTCAACTCCTCTCGTCTCAAAACCCCCCATCTTAATCCTAATCGCAACTAAACCTTAGACTTGACCAGTCTCGCTTAACCGCCTCCCTGTGGTTCGACCTCGACTTGCCGCTACTACATAGTAGTGACTTGGGACTAAAAATATTGTTTGCATGCGTGTCAGCAACAACGCGCATCACCAGTCATCAAGGATGTCCACGGGGTCATCATCTCCCCCTTCATCACTCTCTATCCAATCTTTCTCCGAGCCACCCCTTCCTCCGCTGTCGTTTGAGGTATGGCTACTGTCATCCCAACCGCCACCAGAGTCGGCGAGCTCGAAACCCTCAGAGTAGTTGGAATCCTCCCTCAACTCCCTGGGAGTGGAGGGGGAGGACCCGGAATTCGAAATATCGGGGTCAGCATTTTCTGGCCGCAGCCAAGGAAAACACCGGCGGCAACCCTGGTAGTCACAACCACCAACACGAGTACAGGGGTCAGGCTTCGGCCTCATGTGAAAGGAGGCCTTCCTGGGGCGGCGAATGACCGCAGGCAGTTCATTGGCACTAAAAGCAAAGGGAGACCGCCGAGCTATCAGCTTGCACCGGCTGAGGATCTTCCAAACCATCCGAGGATACTTGAACTTGGGAGGAGGACCAACATGCTTGAAGACCTCGGTGCTAACACCACTTTTGAAGATCCTATCAACAATCCAAACCATTGCTGCTGGAAATAACGAAACAACGGAAATGTTTTCAGAAAGTTGGAAGGACTTGGGAAAATGATTCTCCCTTTTATAGCCAAGAGAAGAGAGGAGCAGGGCAGTTAATGAAGTCCCAACCATCCCTGAGATATGTGCCAAGTGTCATTGAATCGCAGGTCTCGAAGGATTTGCTGGAAAAGTAATCATCATGGGGATGGATATTCTGATGCTTCGTTTACCCCACATATCTAAGACAACCCACCTAGAGAATGTGCACAACATTTAATGCGAGTAAGACGATGGGGCAGCTTCCCACCTGAGCAGCCGAGCATCAACAGCCGGTAGGACCCCTGCTCCTCCCAGCTACCGAGGGGCAATTAATGGAGTCAGCCACCTGCTGGGAGTCGCCCGCTAGGCAGAGACCCAGGTTCGACCCATCTATGAAGAGGCCTAGGCCGGCAACGAGACCGGCGCCAGGGCATTAGGCCGGATCCGTCCGGCCGACCCCCAGGAGCACGTCGTTGGAAAGGACCAGCCCCTTGAACCTTGGCTCGGCCCTGAGGCCCGACCACCGGTCGGACTGGCCGAGCCCCTGTGCACTCCCTCCAGGAGGTCGCTGATCCCCGGTCGTTCCGACCTTGGGGGTGCTCCCACCGACCCTCATGATTCCCGCCTAAGGTAAGGGGCACGCGTGAAGCACGTGCCTCGTTCTCTCTCTCTCTCTCTCTCTCTCTCTCCCTCTTATGGAAACCTATAAATACCTCTCTATATTCGTTCATTAAGAGGTAATGAAATTTCTCTCACTAAAATCTCTTTCTAAAGAACGTCACCTTGTTCCTCACGAACAAGGTTTTTCAAGCGCATTTCACATACTGACTTAGGCATCGGAGAGGATTCCCTCGGACACCCCCGAGGCCCTGTTTGCTTCCTTTACAGGAACGAGCAAACCTATCCGCCAGGAAGGTCCGACCCTAGAAGAGAAAGAAGTCAGACGCGAGGATTAAAAATAATCAAGAGAAGAATCGATTTAGATCCAAACCCGATTTGGAGTTGATTGTTTTCGAACCGAAACAAAAATCATCAGCCAATTGATTAACATAATTCATACGTCCACTAACATATTCACATGATATACATCATACATATTATCAATCAATAACTTTTATAAATATACTTGCAAAATATCCCATTAAACTTGCCCCCACAAACTCGAGGCGACCAACAATGAGACAAAAAAACTGACATAAATCATGTCATAAATGATGAGGAAAAATCCAAATTTCTCCCTTAAAGAATGACCGTGTGTGTATCAAATCCCCATAAATCGAGACTTTACACCACAAAAGTCAATACACTATGTAATGGAGCTATACTAGTACCCTTATTTTACCGCTCAATCTGTATAAACATGTATCTATTATACCGAGAAGGATTAACAAGAGATATTCACTCCTGCCCCATATAGACAAACAACCAAGTTGCTACTCTATACAAACTTAGGATAATCGCATATATTATCTCTTAACTTTGTCCACACTTTTTTTTAACTTTTAATAATATATACAGATTATTCCAAATAGATTAACCTAGTTTAACATTCTAATTCAGTTACTCCAAGGTATAAATTGAAGTACTCCAACATACATATTCAAGTACTCCAACGTATAAATTCAAGTACTCTAAAATTATGAAATTCAAGTACCTATTTTAACATTTCAATTCAGTTACTCCAACATATGTATTCAAGTACTCCAACATACATATTCAAGTACTCCAAAGTATAAATTCAAGTACTCTAAAATTTTGAGATTACCTTCAAGTTGATTCACATCTTCTATGTTGAAATTGATGTTCATAATAAAGAATTCTGAAAAATTAATCATGATGTTACCTTAATTTGATTAGAGAATTCAAAAATAAATTACACCTCAAACATGAAAAAGGAATTTTCATCAAATTAATCATGATGTTACCTTCACGTTCATCAACAATATGAACTTGATTTAGATGATGTTCATGTTCGGTGGAATTCATGTTCATCATTACGAGTTTTCTACAAAACGAATTGTTATTTAATAAAAAACTAATTGGTCAAAATTTCTGAAAAATTGAATGAATTTTAACAGTAAAAACGATTCGGTGAAGTAATTTAAAATTTAATCTTATGATTGAGCAATATGAACTTACGATTGAGCAATTTTTCGGATAATTTGGCAATCTTACAATTGAGTGAAGGTTAGGGATATTCAATTTTGGGAGTTCAATTTTGGGAGAAAAATTTAATATATGTTACGTTCATTGATCAAGAAAGAGAGGAGAGAGAAAAGAGATGTAAGGGAGAGGTTTTGTGGGGGTTTTGTGATTGTTTGAGAATTAATCCAAGCCATTGATCAAGATTAGATCAACGGTCCAGATTGTCAGGATGTTTACATCAAAGTTGGTGTTTGACACCAGATCTCACCTGTGTGTGTGTATGTGTAGATTTAGTATCCTTTAGGAACGAACACTAGGTGAGAACAGTGAGAACACATAATAGCCTTTGGATACCAATCAGATAAAGGGCCATGACTACCCTGTTATTTTTACCAAATAACGTGATGACTTCATGTTGGAACTTCGGAACTTGGGAGACACCATCATGATCGAAATCTACAAGAAATACAAAACCGGAACAACGAAAAAGAAAAAGTAACTTGGATATCTATGTAGAATCGTTAATGGAATCACTTTCCTTCAAGAATAATAGACCCTATAGTGCCTCAGGTTACACGATTTCCTTGTGGGATAAGACTACAAGAATCACACTCTAATTCTGACACTTAGAATTTCGAGTAGTAACTTATGAAGGAGAGTCATCTCTCCACAAAAAAGAGGAGAGAAAATGTGATCGAATTTCTCTATATTTTCCTTTAGTCTCATATGAACTACCAAGGCCAGTTGCCAAAAATCACAGCCCTCTCCTCAAATGAAAATGTGTCTGCCTTCAAGCAAAATAGATGACAGTGCCATTCCAAGGCAAAAACTGCCACACTACAATTATTCCATGTCAAATAATGGATAAGAAAGTAGTTGCAAATTAGCCATCACCAACACATAACGGACCGTATAGGAGAGCACACACGTCGGTTTCACGAGATTGTATGTGTACCTCCAATGGACATGTACAAATACATTCACTTGATCATTCATACAAACCGCAAGCTCATTTTAGGCTTAGACAAGTGTGCACTCGCACTCCCGACTCGTCGTACAGCTAAAGCCAAGTTTGCCCTTCTTTGTAACTAAACCCCGACTACACCAAATGAAACAGTGATTAACTCAAATCACCAACCCTTCACACCATTATCCCGACTACCCCAAATGAAACAGTGATTAACTCAAATCACCAACACTTCACACCATTATTTTTGTTGCTCTCTGTTTCATCTCCCCCCCCCCCCCCCCAATCCTTGACTTCCCTCTGAAGCCACCACTTAGCACTACTAACAAGTTGGCTATTTTTTACTCCTTTTAGAGTTCGTTTTTTCCATCAAAATGAAATGCTTCATGCAAATACAACATTCCAATATAATATACAATTTCCTACTGAAAAAATCCGTATTTTGGACTTTGCTACTTTACGTAATTTCATGCAACAAGATATTCCCAGTCTCTAATGTTAGACCTTTATCCGAAAAAATAAATACTCATGCCGGGTTAGGTACCGGCCTCAACCTAAACCCGCTTTAAACCCTAAACATGAAACCGTCGATCCTAAAAAAAATGTCAACCCATTATTACACAAAAGTTGAATATTGTAGTCATACAAGACAACATAAATAGTTAAAAAATTACACCAGGATAATTAATCTATAACCTGATAGATACACTCTTAAATTAGTTACATGGTGTATAATGTAATGTTTTTCGGAAGTAATAAATGAATAATAAAGTGTATTTAGATGATTATCTTTCATATTTAATGAGATAGTCGTTATTTTATCAAACAATTTTTTTACCCATTAATGTATTCTTGTATAACCAAATTTCTAGACGAAAAAGCGTAGAACGCAATAAAAAGTGTTTATACCCTATTGTAGACACCCGCATTTTGCCTGCTAGTGTCTATAGCAGTTCCCGACAAAACACCCGATGATGATCGGACGTAAACGTGACTTAATACGCTCGAATACGGACTCGGAATCAATAGTATCCGACGTGGGCATTTAGCAGAGTGCAAATCTCTCAAAACCGACCTCAAATCCAGGCCCAGTGGGCCGTTTCCAATAAAATGAGACTAATTTAATTTGGGTCAAAACCGTCACCGGAAATAAATCCCGTCTTTTAGCGACCGGGTCAAAACCCGGTCAAAGACGAAATCGTCTCACAAAATTAGCCAACTTCATTCTCGAAAACTGGCGCACAAAATCAGAATTCAAAAAGCAAATCAAATCCACAAGAATCAACTTCTTCCTAAAATGACTCGATTCACTTGATTCACTTGATCAAGTCTATAAATACTCCCCCTAACCCCTTTGCATTTTCAGTTTTGAAGGGCCTTGGCAACCCTCATTTACCCTACATTTTCTACCCTAATCTACCTAAACACTCTACACTACAACCCCAAGCAAAACCATACAAAAAACCCGAGCCATTTGCCCTCGAAAAACCGGCGGCATATATACACACACACATACATATTCAAAATCCCGAGATCAAAACTCGTCAAAGACACACACCATAACTCACCCTACATATCTCGACACTCCCGCGCTCCCGTCGCTACTACGAGTTCGTTTCCGAGGCCATTTAAGCATGTAGGTTGAGGGTGTCATCAAACCCCGTTTCTTTTTCTCCCTTCTCTTTTTAACGTTTTTATATATATATTATGTATTATTATTATTATACTAACACTAACATTTTAATTCCGTTACTAACTTTTATTTTTATGTATACTAACTCTCTAATCTAACACTCTTGTTATTTATTGTATCTAACCTCTAACATTTAATTATCGTCATTAACGTATTAATACCTTGTATATATATATATATATATTTATATAATATTAAAATTCGGATCTTAACACGTTTGACTACGACGATCATCCAAAGTCCGTTTAATCCCTTTACGAGTCACGACGGAGGTGGCACCCTTTCGAGGAGCGCCGCCCCAATGTACTCAAGGGCATAACGCGATCGTGATTGCTCATAGTTGAACGCGTAAGACTCCATTTCTAAGATTAGTACGAGATCCGTTGAGGCAAATACCGACATCACATAATCCTTTAGGATTAGTATCGATGTCGTGACGCGGAGGACTATAATTTCGTCACTAATCAAAATTTTCATTCACATAATAGCATATTTCATAAAATCCCGATAACGGTCTCATAATCGTATAATACACGTTTATGACATCGAGAACCGAGTTGAATTTAAATAATGCAATATTTTTATTTAACTCGGTCAATTATCGAATTCAAACAAATAAAAAAGGCGGCCAGACCCCCATGCGAGTCGCGCGCCGGTCAGGCGACTCGCGGGGAGGCCTGATTGGCCGAGCTCCTCTTTCTTGTTTTCTCGCCTTTCTATCCTCTTCGATTCTTACATTAATAGGCGACTTTCACGACATGTTTCCACATTTTGAGGCTCGTCTTTTTTTTACGACTTTTAGTCAACGCGTGTAAAGTCAATCACGTGATCCTATTTTTCAAAACTCATGCATATCATATCACTTAAAACGACTTTGATCGACGGTCTCGCACTATTAATCTTGTGTCGACGACTCTTTAGTCGTATCCGACACATGATTAATTTAGACTCTATTCCTCAATGTGATAAGTCGGGACAAGGCATCGAGATTCGGGATCGGGCTAGCACCACGTCTAGGTTCCATATCTTCGTCCTCCGTTTAATACACAATATAATGTGTATTTAATCGAAGTTCGTCCGTTTGCACAACTTACGGTCTAGTTTATAATTTATTATATACGGGTCCGTTTCTAGTTAACATTTGCTGCTTATAATTCAATTATTCTATTTTATTGCTCGTTGTATTGTGAATTCCGGGTTGTATTCCGCCCGTATAATTTGTAATTTATTTACGAGTTTTCTATTATTTGATGTTTGCCATTTATTTATTTAAATGAACATCGCATGCTAAATCACTTTGACGTTAATCAAGATGCATTAAAATGACGTAGCTCACATTTAATTCGCATGCTTAGCCGAAAACGTTGTTTGCATATCATTTAATCGTTTTACTAGCGCGCGCACATGAACACGAACGATGTCTTAGTAGAGGCCGCCATGTGCGGGCGGGGTTGGGTGTCCTTAGTGGGCTTCCCAACACGTACCCTCACCCCTTACTCAGAACCTTGGTTTCCGGATGCCCGAAACCATTGGCACACGAGAGTCGTTCTATATACGAAAGCCGGTTTAAACGGTATCGATATTGCAATGCAAAGGGACGAGCCCAATAAACTCTGAAATCGAAGTGGGCCGTACTTTGTGTATAGCCCATTACGACATAGAGTGGGCTCGTATGGTTCCGAATAACCACAAAATTCGGTGGCGACTCCATTTTGACTTAAATTTCGAACCCGAGAACAATCTCACCACGAGATTCATTCGCCTACCCAAACCCGCGCGTGGCCGCGTCGGGGTGGACCTACGTCATGTCCACAATTTGGCGACTCCGCTGGGGATACCTGATGTACCACATGTCATCGGGGTTCCTAGGGTGAGACTCGAAGAAAAATCGTTCGTATATTAGTGTGCGCGCATTAGTTTAATGATTCATGCATAACCCAAATTTTGCCCGGGCCGGTTACTTGTGACCGACGTCCCACTATACCACGGTGCATTCCTACATGGGTGCGCTAAAGACTTCGATGGCGGAACTCGTCTGGGTTTTGCGGCATGTCCTAAGACCAAATCGGCTTAGGAAGTCCGTCCCGATTCACGAGAATGCCATCGTTGTTGGTATAGACCCTATTTTGACCGACCGAGACTTAGTGTAAAGCATACATAAGCGTCGTTGTAATGCTTGCTTGACTACGTGCTACTTGGTTTCCGTGTCATTTTTTTCAAAAACAGTCATTTCAAAAATGCATCTTTCCAAAAAATACCAAATTTTGAAAAACCCAAAATACTGTCTGTTTCGGGACCCGTCTTTTCAAAATATCCAATTTTCAAAATTCAGAATGCAGCCGAAATTTAGACTTACGATTTGACTCAAAATAGCCTATTTTCTAGCCGGCATGCTGTCCATTTCAAAATTCGAATTTCTGATCCACCATTCGATTTTCGAATTTTCAAATTCCATTTCGATTTTCAAATTTCAAAATTCCATTTTGATTTTTTTTTTTCAAATCCCCGAGATGCGATTCTCGATTTTCAAATCTCCGAGATGTCGTTTTCGATTTTCAAATCTTCGGGATCTTATTTTCGATTTTCAAATTTTCGGAAATTTATTTTGGATATTCAAATTTTCAAAATTCCAAATATTCAACTTATCAAAAAAAAAACTCGGCCCTGTCGGCTTGCTGCCAAATTCAAAAGACGGGATCGCCTTCTCAATTTTCAAAACGCGAAATTACTCGCAACCATTCTAACATTTCAAAGTGCCCAGTCCTATTGGCCCATTACCAATTTCGGGACCATCTTCTCAATTTTCGAAATTCAATCATTTTTCAAAAACCTTCCTTCTTATAAGACCTACCATAATCTGTGTGTCGGGTCTTTTCATAATTTGTCGAAGGTCTGTAGCGTCGAAACTCCGTCGATCCTACATCACGGGTTTCTTCCCCATCCTAGTCCGCCTTATCCTAAAGGCATAACCAACCAACACGAGTCATACACTTGTAAGTGGAAGGTTCGTAAACACTCGAGTCCTAACTAGAAAGTCACACGCGATCTTTCCCTTCGACAGGACGGTCCCCACGACCTTTTCTAGGAGAATTTTGCCCGTCTTTCAATCCGTTAGTCGAGTCATCCCAATTCAAGTCCTTTAACTTAAGGGTCTACCCTAATCACAGGGTCTATCCTTATTCAAGTCAGGTCAAGGGTCTCTAGCGTCGAAACTCTGCCGATCTTACATCGCGAGTTTCTTCCCTTACCCCGTCTGCCTTCCCTCGAGGCCGAGTCAACCTTTTACAAGGCATAGCCCTGTAGCTAAAGGTTTGTGGTCCTTACATCTAAAGGGTCACTCGTCCGACACTCGAGTCTTGGCAAAATCTTCAATCCCACTCGGGGGCTACCCTTCAGCGGAGCGATCAATCACGGTTTCTCTAAGGGTCATGTCCTACACGTGGTGTCTCACGTGTGTCACTTTCGAGTCATTCAGATGCCGCACCATCTGAGTCCTATTAGAGTTTTCAGTCTCACTTGGGGGTTGTCCTCCACCCGAGCATTCGACCACAGTCACCTTAAGGGGTACCTTACATTCATCATACATCGGCGTCCTTATGATGTCTTCTTCGAGTCGTACCTATGCTACGAACACCCGAGTCTCCTAAAGGTTTAGGTCGCCACGGTTAATTCAAACATGTGACGCGGTCAAACACGGTCGCCCCATTTTCGGACTTACCCTCGTGCAGCTTGAGTCTCATCGTCGAGTCCAAGCCAGGGTTGTTACCTCGTCTAGGTCAACGTTCGAGTATCTCGGTCCAAGAGTCTTTGTCGACCCGTCACCCCGGGCCATGTCTAGTTTGACTCGCTCTCTTGCATTTGCGCAAAGTCGAGTTTAGGCGAGTCGTGGCACCTGTCGTTTCTTCCAATCAAGGACCTTACCAAAAAAAGAAACAACCAACCAAGTATCCGAAAGTCCGGATTCGATTCGAGTCTAAGTCTGAGTCCGAGTCTAGGATATCCTACATCCTCCTTTCAAAGTCAGAGTCAGAGTCAACTGTATTCTGTTCTCTTTTCAAAATTCAATAAAATCAGCTTTTCTATTTCTCATATATGCTTCCCTTATGTGTTTCCGAGAACATGATGAACACCATCATACATTGTGAGCACATGCACGTGACTATTATAGGCACATCTATAATGACTGCAGGAACTGAGACCCATGTTTTCCCTTACCTGTTCCATGTCCGGCATAGACAGCCACATAACTACCCGTAGTAGGAGCAGTATCGAATCCTATGACAAATCTAGGTAGTCTCCTAGTTTGGGTTCAAGACGGAAGGCAAGCCCATTTTCCACAATAAACACCCCTCCAATAAGACTGATCAATCCCTACCTTAGGCGTTAGTCTGACCAGAAGCAAAAAAAAAAAGCATCGTGACTCTATAGGCTTGATGCCAAAAATACCCAACTCGGGACGATGCTCCCACTAAGCCTGCTCGGAATTATGATGACAATACCGAGATCCAAATCACCATGCTTACCGTAGAGTACTCCACCGCGAGTTGCACTCACCAACTAGGCTTATACCTTACAAAGGTTTAGCTCCACAAGCCTAATCCAACCGATGGGCCCACCCCCATATCCACCCACAACATCAAAGGGAGGGATAGCCGTGAAAAAAAAAACTGGACAAAAAACAGAAGTCCAAAGAAAAAAGCAAAAGGCCGAAACAAAAGAGCTGGCCATGACCAAAAAAGAACTCTCAACATCCCTCGACCAGATACGATCAATCCCTTGACTGGGACACAGTCAAATTGAGTGAAGGATCCCATGACCGGGGCTGAGAGGTCAACCAAAAAAAAAATTCAAAAAACCCATGACCACGTTTAACGGTCAACTCAAGTGAAAGCTCCTTGACCGGGGTACAGTCAATTCAAAAATTATCGATACCTATACCATCAAAAAGGGGAGAGACAATCAAGCTGGTTAGCTAACACCACACTTAGCCTTCCCACATTACAACCTTCAAGACCTTCCCGAGACTTAGGCTAAGAGACAGCCCGGAATATTGAGGATTCAAGCTCCATAGGATACCCCTAACCATTAGGGCCAGACATGGAAATCAGATCCCGCATTATTAAACCTACCCCGTTCGAAGTCCGAGTCATTTTTACTCGACTTTCCCATTTCCTACCACATTGCAATACCTTACCCTCGAAGCCTTAGCTCCACAAAATCGAGCTCCAGATTTCAAAACATCAAAGCCACTTTCTACCTGGCACCACATATCCAAAAACATCCAAACCAGTTACCAACCCCAAACACGGGAACTCAACCTGCGGTCGGCATAGAACATGCCCAAATAGTTCACATCACCTCTAGGGGCTACCCCGGGGAACGCTCACAGTCACAGGATCAACATCCTAACTGTTCTAGCCCTTTGATCAAGACATCATTGGGAATGCACCTAGCCTACACCATCGCTATGGCTAGTTACACACAAAGCCCTAATAAACTAGGCACCATAATATATCTTCCAATCCACTGAACTACAGCTTGATTTGATTTCACTACACGTGAATACGTAGGCAGCCTTTCAACAAAGGCACAACCACCCACATTGACAACAAATTCAGAAAGCACCATCATTCCTATCACGACACTGTCATGTTCTCAACAGTTAGCTTTGTCGTCCTGGGGGCTTCTCTTAGACAGAAGTTCTCCATCCACCCACATAATCCAAATACTTTCAAAAATCTAGCCACCTTTCTATAGTGTGTCCTAGTACTCGGCTCAGTCAAAGACGAGAATCCGTCAGGGACTCGAAGCAACACCCATTTTGGGACTATACCCCAAAACCAAAGATCCAAAAGAGCACCAGACTATAACATTGCTACTACTAAGTCCTGTCGTTACAGTCTCGTTACAGACTACTGCAGCCACTCTATAGCACATCCTTCCCATTCCGATGTTCGACCGTGTTGCCACTCGCCTAGGCTACGGAATAGCGCAGCTTAAGAGTCTTGTCATCTTAGGTGGCCCACCCCCCTACCGAGTCACAGTCCAACCCCTCGAGAGTCCAAGTCGTGTCTGTCAACTCGTCGTCCTGTCACGTCCAGAGTCGAGTCTGTCAGTACCTCCCTCCTCAAATTTTCACTTCAAAATTCTTGCTTTGAAATTTGCAAAACTTAGCCATTTGATAAAATCCTTTTCGACAAGGTCAAATTTCTGTCTATTTAAACTGCAAATTTCTTTTCTACCTCTTTCAATTTTGAAAACCTATCTCCTAGCACGTGAGTTGCTTTCAGGACTTCGATTTCAAAATGAAGCAAAAACCATTTTCCCCAGCGCAAGTCAGTCTATAGATGCTAATTGCATTTCCTATGTGCTATCTTGCTATCTGCTATGCCTGCTACTTTTGCCTATGTATCTAACATTTCAGGTACCAGCTAGTGCTTCCCAACGGAACATCAAAGGCAGTGTTTCTCCTGGAATGCTACATGCAAGTTATCATGTGTCGGCATACGGGTACACCCACGACTTCAGAAGCAAGTCCCATGCAACTACTCTACTCCCCAGCGTGAGTCGGTGTTTCTCCTTGAATGCTACATCCAAAGTGTGATGTGTCGGCATGCGGATACACCTATGACTTCAAAGGCAAGTTCGACTCCCCACGGAGCTATCATCATCAGGACAGGTATGACCCTCTGCTTATGGCTGGCGAGCCCTTCACGCAAGTCTAATGGACTATAAACGACCCGACCGGAAGGCTGCCAGGTCGTAATCCTCGATTGGCCTGGTAGCTACTCTGACTTTCGCCTTGTCCAAGCCTCAATCAGAGTGGGGGCTCTATAGACACCCGCATTTTGCCTGCTAGTGTCTATAGCAGTTCCCGACAAAACACCCGATGATGATCGGACGTAAACGTGACTTAATACGCTCGAATACGGACTCGGAATCAATAGTATCCGACGTGGGCATTTAGCGGAGTGCAAATCTCTCAAAACCAACCTCAAATCCAGGCCTAGTGGGCCGTTTCCAATAAAATGAGACTAATTTGGGTCAAAACCGTCACCGGAAATAAATCCCGTCTTTTAGCGACCGGGTCAAAACCCGGTCAAAGACGAAATCGTCTCACAAAATCAGCCAACTTCATTCTCGAAAACTGGCGCACAAAATCAGAATTCAAAAAGCAAATCAAATCCACAAGAATCAACTTCTTCCTAAAATGACTCGATTCACTTGATTCACTTGATCAAGTCTATAAATACTCCCCCTAACCCCTTTGCATTTTCAGTTTTGAAGGGCCTTGGCAACCCTCATTTACCCTACATTTTCTACCCTAATCTACCTAAACACTCTACACTACAACCCCAAGCAAAACCATACAAAAAACCCGAGCCATTTGCCCTCGAAAAACCGGTGGCATACATACACACACACATACATATTCAAAATCCCGAGATCAAAACTCGTCAAAGACACACACCATAACTCACCCTACATATCTCGACACTCCCGCGCTCCCGTCGCTACTACGAGTTCGTTTCCGAGGCCATTTAAGCATGTAGGTTGAGGGTGTCATCAAACCCCGTTTCTTTTTCTCCCTTCTCTTTTTAACGTTTTTATATATATTATGTATTATTATTATTATAATTATTATTATTATTATTATTATTATACTAACACTAACATTTTAATTCCGTTACTAACTTTTATTTTTATGTATACTAACTCTCTAATCTAACACTCTTGTTATTTATTGTATCTAACCTCTAACATTAAATTATCGTCATTAACGTATTAATACCGTGTATATATATATATATTTATATAATATTAAAATTCGGATCTTAACACGTTTGACTACGACGATCATCCAAAGTCCGTTTAATCCCTTTACGAGTCACGACGGAGGTGGCACCCTTTCGAGGAGCGCCGCCCCAATGTACTCAAGGGCATAACGCGATCGTGATTGCTCATAGTTGAACGCGTAAGACTCCATTTCTAAGATTAGTACGAGATCCGTTGAGGCGAAAACCGACATCACATAATCCTTTAGGATTAGTATCGATCTCGTGACGCGGAGGACTATAATTTCGTCACTAATCAAAATTTTCAATCACATAATAGCATATTTCATAAAATCCCGATAACGGTCTCATAATCGTATAATACACGTTTATGACATCGAGAACCGAGTTGAATTTAAATAATGCAATATTTTGATTTAACTCGGTCAATTATCGAATTCAAACAAATAAAAAAGGCGGCCAGACCCCCATGCGAGTCGCGCGCCGGTCAGGCGACTCGCGGGGAGGCCTGATTGGCCGAGCTCCTCTTTCTTGTTTTCTCGCCTTTCTATCCTCTTCGATTCTTACATTAATAGGCGACTTTCACGACATGTTTCCACATTTTGAGGCTCGTCTTTTTTTTACGACTTTTAGTCAACGCGTGTAAAGTCAATCACGTGATCCTATTTTTCAAAACTCATGCATATCATATCACTTAAAACGACTTTGATCGACGGTCTCGCATTATTAATCTTGTGTCGACGACTCTTTAGTCGTATCTGACACATGATTAATTTAGACTCTATTCCTCGATGTGATAAGTCGGGACAAGGCATCGAGATTCGGGATCGGGCTAGCACCACGTCTAGGTTCCATATCTCCGTCCTCCGTTTAATACACAATATAATGTGTATTTAATCGAAGTTCGTCCGTTTGCACAACTTACGGTCTAGTTTATAATTTATTATATACGGGTCCGTTTCTAGTTAACATTTGCTGCTTATAATTCAATTATTCTATTTTATTGCTCGTTGTATTGTGAATTTCGGGTTGTATTCCGCCAGTGTAATTTGTAATTTATTTACGAGTTTTCTATTATTTGATGTTTGCCATTTATTTATTTAAATGAACATCGCATGCTAAATCACTTTGACGTGAATCAAGATGCATTAAAATGACGTAGCTCACATTTAATTCGCATGCTTAGCCGAAAACGTTGTTTGCATATCATTTAATCGTTTTACTAGCGCGCGCACACGAACACGAACAATGTCTTAGTAGAGACCGCCATGTGCGGGCGGGGTTGGGTGTCCTTAGTGGGCTTCCCAACACGTACCCTCACCCCTTACTCAGAACCTTGGTTTCCGGATGCCCGAAACCATTGGCACACGAGAGTCATTCTATATACGAAAGCCGGTTTAAACGGTATCGATATTGCAATGCAAAGGGACGAGCCCAATAAACTCTGAAATCGAAGTGGGCCGTACTTTGTGTATAGCCCATGACGACATAGAGTGGGCTCGTATGGTTCCGAATAACCACAAAATTCGGTGGCGACTCCATTTTGACTTAAATTTCGAACCCGAGAACAATCTCACCACGAGATTTATTCGCTTACCCAAACCCGCGCGTGGCCGCGTCGGGGTGGACCTACGTCATGTCCACACCTATGTCTAAAAGTGTATATATATCTGGTTATATTACCACTAGATACATAAGATACCCGTCAGATAGACAATGTAACTCATTAGATACACAAAATAACCTAATACACACTACAAGAAAATAGTCCAAGGGCGACCTCACACGCGCGACTGAAAGTGTTGGTCGCTCCAGTAGCAACTGAAAAAAGCACGCGCGACCGATATCAGTCACTAGGTGAAGAGACCGAATGGGAGGAGGTCTGGAATAAAATGAACACAGCTTAGAAACTGATATCAGTCGCTAAGAAAAAACACGCGCAACCGATATCAATCGCTAGGTGAGGAGACCGAGTGGGAGTAGGTTTGAAAAAATTGAACGTAGCTTAGTGACTGATATCAGTCGCTAAATGAAGGGCTAGCAATTGATATCAGTAGCTAAATGAAGGGCTAGCGACTGATATCAATCGCTAGGTGACGAAAAAAACAAGCTTAGCGACCAACAGAAAAACACGCGCGACTGCCGTCGGTCGCTAAGTTTTCGACTTTTTTTTTTAAAATTAGACCGAGCCCCCCCATCCCCCTCGTCATTTTCATTTTCGCTTTCTCTCTCTACTCTTCTCCCTGATAAGGCTAAATTCGTATCACCTATATCAAAATAAACCTAACTAACAACTAACAAATAGTTAGCAGCAAGTAAGGGTCGAACCACAGAGAGATGGATGAATATTGCAAATTATCTATAATTGATTCTAAACTATTTAAATTCCGGTTTTTATAAATTTGGTCTAAACTAATACGATTATGTAAAATAACGAGGTTCTAACAATATTAAAAGGATCTAGGGTCTTACGGTTCACTATGCAATTAAATTGGGTAAAGTTAATTAATCATTCAATCAATCAATCAAAGTTATTTAGGGCAAAGACACGGCTTCTCGGATCTTATGTCAACCTTAGGATAGATTCTGACGGGCTCTCGCAACTAGAGTTTTTGAATGAATAAAAGTTGTCCTTAAACCTAGCCCTCAAACGGGTATTTATACTTATTACAACCAATTTAATTAGGAAATAGAATATAGTCTAAAATAATCCCGTAGGATTCTAATTAGGATGAAATAAGAATTCTTCGGAAATTAGGAAAGACCATCTAACGCATCGCGAACCGCTCGGTTCACAAACAAACCGAGCGGTACAAAATCAAACCGACCGGTTTGAAATCAAACCGCTCGGTACAAATTGAAACCAAACGGTTTGAAATCAAACCGCTCGGTACAAGATCAAACCGACCGGTTCGGCCTTCGTTGTCCGCCTTTATGCCTTTTTCTTCTTGTTTTCTTCATTTGTAGCTCTTAACTTCCTCTTTTGCTATGTTTCCTGTCAAAACATAAACCATATACCCGGCATAACAAACTACGGATAAAAGGCTACTAAAGTATTCTTAAGGCATGTGAAATCGGTAAAAACGGAGGATAAAGCGAGAATAAATATGCACATGAACTGCGTTCATCAAAATCCCCCAAACCGAACCTTTGCTTGTCCCCAAGCAAACTCACACAGGACAACATAAAATGGCTCAGAGCAAACTTTGTCAACATGCACCATCTCAAATCTAAAACTCTCGCAAGCAAATGACACCAAAGCTAAAGAAACAAATTCTAAAGCAAAGATGAAGAGTATAAGAATTCCAAAAACCAAGCCCCAATTAATATTCAAATGCCAAACTTTCAATTTTGCATAACCATCTATGTCAAGATTTCTCGCAGTTTACACTCAGCACTCAAATAAGGGCAATATTGTGAGTTTATGTAAAATCGGAAAGACAAAACACTCACCTAACTGCGACTTATAAGAACATGCATGCAATCTAACATGATATCAATCTCTACCAACCGTACATATACATTCAATCGGACCAAAACACACGCCGAGGACTTACATATGGATAAAGTGAGGCTAATTGGGTAAGAAGGGGCAAAACGATTTGGATATGTGGAGGTAAAAGCCAAGCTAGTCCAACCGTAACCAAACTAAACTCATTCCATTCTTAACCAACTTCAATCAAAGGAATTACAAATAGTACCAAGCACCTTATTTTCAGTCGTTTCATTACCGACTTCGTACCAATAACTACGAAAATATAGAAATCTATTTTCTCATAGCAAAAACACATTCCTTTTCTTGTTTCACTTTTTTTTTTCTTTTCAAGTATCTCCTTTCTTTTTCTTTTCTTTTATTTTTCTTCAATTCATCATCTTTTTTTTTCTTCTCCAATCAACGAGACATAGTACCAAATTTCACCCGAAAAAAAACAATTTCGTCTAATTAACCAAACTAGCTTGACTAGGGTAGGCAAATATGGCATGTAGTTAATAAACGGGTCAAAACAGGTCAAATTATGGCTATGTGAAGTTCATGGGAATTAGATAAAAGAAAGGGGATTGCCTCTTTTGCATATGTCTCAATCATAAACCGAATGCATACAGGTATTTAAGAGACGAATGTCATGCTTACGCAATTTGATGTTACATGTCTCATAAGGAGTGCTACTCTCAACCTATAAGAAACTGATCATGGATGTCATCAGTTTAAGGCTCTAAGTCTCACAATATAAGTAGCTTACTCGACAACAGGTCAATTTACTCATTTGGCATTCAAAACATAATTAGCAACAAGATCAAAGAAATACTAAACTCAAATAACGGGAAAAAGTGTCATTCACAAGAAAGAGCAAAGAACTAGGAAAAAGCATGCGACAAACGCAATGTCATCATCGCCGACACGACTCTATACTAAAATCACACCCAAAAAAATGAAAAATCAAATAAAAAACCTTTTTTTTTTTGAAGTGAAATAAACACACAAAACATCTAAAACATCCCCCCAAACCAAATCACACAATGTCCTCATTGTGAACCAATAAATAAAAATTAGGACAAAAAGATATAATAAAGAATGGAGAGGGACAAAAAGAGTAAGAGAAGGTACCGACAAAATATGTACAGCGGATACGTCCCCCAAACCAGCAACTAACCGGGACTAAGAATCAGACCCATACCCATCAATGTCATAATCATCCTCCGGACTAAACACAAGGTCCACGAATTCTCGCCCACCATGCCGGGTTTCATCAGCAAAAGTATTACCTCCATGTAAGGAAGCATCATGGTAGGAATATACATCGTCGTGTCCATAGTAGCAGACACCGCGATCATAGTCATACTGCACCCCGAAGTTGGACTGACCAAGAGGAGGTGGACCGGTAGGTCCTCGAAACGAACCGTCAGGACCGAACCAGGAGGGTAAATAATCAGTCGGCTGTAGCTGACCCTGCTGCTGTAGCTGTCGGAGATGAGGATAATAGGCTCGCTGTTGGTCGACATACATCGACCTCATCAAATGAAGCATCTCCGTATAACCCGGCGGAGGCGGATAGAAAGTACCTGTAGGTGGGACAAATGGCCTCTGAAAGGGCGGAGAAGGAGGCTGTGGACGAGGTGCCTGAAACTGAGGAACCTGACGAGAACCTGAACCTTCACCTTGCTCAAAAGTAGCGCGACCTCGGTTACCCTGTGGAGCAGCTCTGGGGGTAACGGTAAGTAAGTAACTAGGTGCGGCAGGCGGTGGAATATCGTCATCGACCGGTGGGTTCTGCCATAGCTCTGGTAGGGAAGGATCAGGAAGAAGGCGAGATTGACCCGGAGCAAAGTGCCACAAATATTTATTATCAGCATTCACGGAAAACCAACCTGCAGGGAAATCACTAGCAGTATACACAGTTTCCATAGAAATAGGCACCCGGTTATTCTCATCAAATGTTCCTCGTAATAGAGTCCGGGCAAGCTGAGTCACCAATTCCCCACCATTAATCGACTTTAATCGTCCCACTTTAGTAACAATTAAACCAAAATGTTTCATGATAAGAGAAGAAATATCTAAATAAAATAAAGGTTGGGATTGGACATTAAGAGCCATCCCTATCAATTCAATTTCAGTTTTGGTCACAGCTCCATGTTCATGACGACCAAAAATTGACCCAGAAACAAATCTTTGCCAAATCCTAATTATAGGATGCTGAATAGCCTGACACGGGACACGCTTAAATCTAGCTGGTAAAGCTTGACCCGTAATCGAATACCAAAGCTGCTGATGGCTAAAACAATCAGGGGCACTCAAAATATTACCAGGATCCAAGCCAAAAGTATCCCTAAACAGTCGGAGGGGGATGGTATGAATCTGATTCATCATCCTAAATGTCATTGTAGCAGTAGATTCGTTGTACTGAAAACTGCTAAAGAATTCTAGGGTTAAGTCTTTATAAGTGGGTAAATTCATACTAAATAGATCACCCATACCAGTACTATCAAAAAACTGTTCCATAGACTCATTGATTCCACAGCGACGTAATAAAGCATGACTAAGAAAACGGGTAGGGGTTACCGGTTTGGAAGCCATGATCAGGAAGAGTTCGCGCTGCCTTTCGGACTCGAAAATAACTTGTTCATACCCTGTTACTGGTGGGAATTCTGGTGGTGATGATGGTGCTTCTGATGATTCCGTTGCATGTGATGATTCTGGTGGAGAATCTGACCTACGTGTGACGTTCCTCCTTTTCCTTCCGAAAACCATTGTTGAAGATGAAGAGGAGTGATGGAAGTATGGGTGAAGGGAAGGTGGAAAGGAGATCTAATATGGTGGAGGAGTTTTTATGGGGATTTTGTTGTAGAGAGGGGTGGGAAAGGTTTAGTGAGAGAGAGTGAAATGAGGGAATGGGGATGGGTGGAGGGATAGAGGTGTATAAGTAATTTCGGAAAAGAGTCCCGCCGTGTGAACCGATCGGTTCAAAATTAAACCGCTCGGTTTGATTGCGTACCGACCGGTTCGTTTTTGTACCGCCCGGTTCATCTTCGTACCGCTCGGTTTGATTCTGTACCGAGCGGTTCACCTTCGTACCGCTCGGTTTGATTCTGTACCGTGCGGTTCACCTGCCGTACCTGCTTTATCTTTTTGCAACGAATGTCAGTACCCTCCCTTACTTTCACTCAAAAAAATAAAAAATTAAAATAAAATTAAAATTAAAAAAAATCTAACACACGACATAAAAGGAAAATTACAGAAGTTATACACACGGGTTGCCTCCCGAGAAGCGCTGGTTTTTACGGTCCCGCTCGACCGAAATTACCTCAAGAGGAAGGGGTTTGTAGGTAAATCACGTCGATATTACCTACAACTGCATCTTCATGATATAACTTTAATCGGTGTCCATTAGCCATAAAGACTTCTCCCGATTCATTCTGCACTTTGATTGCTCCAGATTTTCTGACATCGGTAACGGTGTAGGGACCGGACCATCTAGATCTCAACTTACCCGGGAATATGCGAAGCTGAGAATTGTGTAGCAAAACTTTGTCACCCTCCTTGAATTGCTTCGGGAGAATACGCTTATCATGCCACTTCTTCGTGCGCTCCTTATAGACTCGGGAACTTTCATAAGCACTTAGACGGAATTCGTCCAATTCATTCAGTTGGAGCAACCGCTTCTCCCCACTCAGAGTCGGGTCAAAATTAAGCACTTTTACTGCCCAAAAAGCTTTGTATTCTAACTCGACGGGAAGATGACATGCCTTACCATAGACTAATCGATAGGGAGATGTACCGATGGGTATCTTATATGCGGTGCGATAGGCCCATAATGCATCGTCTAGTTTGGTACTCCAATCCTTTCTCGATCTAGAAACCACCTTTTCGAGAATTGATTTAATTTCTCGATTAGATACTTCCACTTGGCCGCTTGTTTGAGGATGATAAGCCAAACCGGTACGTTGCATAACACCGTATTTGCGTAGCAAAGTGTCTAATCTCTTCTCGTGGAAGTGTGAACCTCCATCACTAATAATGGCTCGAGGAACCCCTAACCTAGGGAAAATTATTTTCTTGAAGAGATTTATAACTACCTTAGCATCGTTTGTAGGACACGCTATCGCCTCGACCCATTTGGATACATAATCCACTGCGACGAGAATATACCGGTTACCAAAAGAAGAAGGAAACGGACCTTGATAATCGATTCCCCATACGTCGAAAACCTCGACCTCTAATATACCGGTTTGTGGCATCTCTTGTCGTCTAGAAATATTTCCGGATCGTTGGCACGCATCACAAGTAAGGACAAATTTTTGTGCATCTTTGAATAAAGTCGGCCAATAAAATCTGGATTGTAATACCTTAGCAACGGTGCGAGACGGACCATGATGACCACCATAAGGAGAAGAATGACATCCTTCCAAGACACCTCTTACTTCTCAATCGGGTACGCACTTCCGAAAAATTCCGTCTTCGCATTCTCGAAATAGGTAAGGATCATCCCAAAAATACCTCCTCACATCGGATAAGAATTTCTTCTTCTGTTGATAAGTACAATTAGGAGGGAAATAACCACCAACCAAAAAGTTAGCATAATCCGCATACCATGGCTCGTTGGTAGTTAGCTCGGCAAGGGTGATCGCAAGTAAGGAATCGTCGGGAAAGGAATCATCAATTAATCCGTCTTCATCGAATCTAAGCCGTGATAGATGATCAGCTACAACATTCTCGGCTCCCTTCTTATCCCGAATCTCTAGATCAAATTCTTGGAGTAGTAGGATCCAACGAATTAATCTGGGCTTTGCTTCCTTCTTTGCTAAGACGTATTTTAGCGCGGCATGGTCTGTATAAACAATCACCTTAGAACCTATGAGATAAGTTCAAAATTTATCGAGGGCATATATGATGGCTAACAACTCCTTTTCCGTCGTCGCATAATTGACCTGAGCTTCATCTAAAGTCTTACTAGCGTAGTAAATAGCATGTAAAACTTTATCTTTTCTCTGACCCAAAACTGCTCCTACGGCATAGTCGCTTGTATCACACATAATCTCGAAAGGTAGATTCCAATCTGGCGATCGCATAATGGGTGCTGAGATTAATGCCTCCTTAATCCTGTCAAAAGATTCACGACAAGCATCAGTAAAGCAAAAAGGAGCATCTTTAAGAAGGAGTTGGGTAAGTGGTTTAGCAATTTTTGAGAAGTCCTTGATAAAGCGGCGATAAAATCCTGCATGACCAAGGAAACTCCTAACCCCCTTAACATTAGTAGGAGGAGGCAATTGCTCTATCACTTGAATTTTAGCCCGGTCTACTTGAATGCCTTTATCAGAAATTAAGTGACCAAGCACCACTCCCTCGTTGACCATAAAGTGACATTTTTCCCAATTAAGTACCAAGTCAACTTCCTCACAGCGACCTAAAACTTTAGACAGATTCAGCAAACAAGAGTCAAAGTCAGAACCATACACACTGAAATCGTCCATAAATACTTCCATAATTGATTCAATGTAATTAGAAAAGATACTAATCATGCATCTCTGAAAAGTGGCTGGGGCGTTACATAATCCAAAAGGCATCCTACGATAAGCGAAGGTACCATAAGGACAAGTAAAGGTGGTCTTTTCTTGGTCCTCGGGGTGAATGGGGATTTGAAAAAAACCGGAGTAACCATCTAGATAACATAAATACTTATGACGAGCTAATCTTTCTAACATTTGATCAATGAATGGAAGTGGGTAATGGTCTTTCTTAGTGGCGACATTCAATTTCCTATAATCAATGCACATGCGCCATCCTGTAACAATTCGAGTAGGAATTAGTTCATTCCTATCGTTTTTTATTACCGTGGTGCCTCCTTTCTTAGGCACCACCTGAACCGGACTGACCCATTTAGAATCAGATATAGCATATATAATACCGGCATCTAGGAGTTTCATAACTTCAGTTTTAACAACTTCCTGCATATTCGGGTTCAGTCGACGCTGACCCTGGATAGACGGTCTATGACCGTCTTCAAGATGAATGCGATGCATGCAAACGTCGGGAGAAATACCTTTTAAGTCACTTAAACTATACCTTAATGCCTTCTTATGTTTCCTCAATACAGTTAATAAATCAGTTAACTGAGATTCAGTTAAAGAATTACTTACTTTAACCGGGTTTAGCTCACCCTCATCGAGAAAAGCATACCTGAGATTCGTGGGTAACGGTTTAAGTTCAGGTTTCTGTACCTCGACCGAACAAGAATAAGGCAAATCAGAGTTGACGGTTTCGGCCATCTCAGCTTCCTTCAGATCTCCTGCATATAGAAGTGCCTCTATCTCGTCTACCTCAGCTTTCCAAATTCCTCCATCACCTGTATAACTCGATTCACACATTAGTAACTCCAAGGGATCCTTTGTCAAGGATCCGAGTAAAGTGGACTCAATAATGTCATCGACTGAATCAAAGGTGTCTAGACAATAGCATGACTCGTCAGTTATAGGGGCTTTTAAAGTTTTATTTAGATTAAATGTGACTTTATCTTCCCCGACCTCAAGTGTCAAACTACCGTTTTTGACATCAATAATTGCGCCCGCAGTGTGAAGGAATGGACGACCTAGAATAATGGGGATGTGTGTATCTTCGGCGATATCTAAGACAACAAAGTCGACAGGAAAAAAGAATTTCCCTACCTTGACTGGAACGTCTTCTAAGACACCTAAAGGTCTCCGGACCGATCGATCGGCCATTTGCAGTGTGATACTGGTACACTTCAATCCCCCCATGTCTAGTTTCTCACAAATGGAATAGGGCATGACACTAACACTAGCCCCAAGATCACATAGTGCATTGTCGACAATATGGGTACCTATAGTGCATGGGATAGAGAAACTACCAGGATCCTTAAGTTTTGGAGGTGATTTATTTTGAAGGAGTGCACTACACTCCCCCGTGAAAGCTATCGTCTCAACCTCATTAAAGGAACGTTTCCTAGTAAGTATGTCTTTCATAAATTTAGCATATGCAGGTACTTGGGTAATTAGTTCAGTAAATGGAACGGTTACCTGGAGATTCTTCACAACGTCCATAAACTTACTGAATTGGCCATCGATCTTGCTATTGCGTTGACGACCTGGGAATGGGAGCTTCACGTGCTGGGCTGGAGTAGAAGAAGGCAGCTTTGATGGACGAACCGATCGGTTTGATTTCGAACCGGTCGGATCGTCTTTGTCCCGCTCGGTATGATCTTGAACCGATCGGTTCGTTTCTGTACCGGTCGGTTCGTTTTTGTCCCGACCGGTATGATCTTCGTCCTCTACTTCCTTCTCAGCTTCATCTCTTGTTTCCTTTACAACCTCGTCTTCTGGTTCCGGCATCTTTGGACCATCGTAAACTGTTCCACTCCTTAAAGTAATAGCGTTGATATGTTCATTCCCATGTGGTTGATTACCTTGAGGAGGATTTCCCTGAGGCGGCAAGGTTCCTGGCTAACGTGCAGCTTGAGAATTAGCTAACTGAGTAACTTGTTTCTCGAGCATCTTATGACTTGTCTGAAATTGAGACATCATATTCATCATCATGTTTCTCAGTTCCGCTATTTCAACGGAGTGTTGGTGAGCTTGAGCCTCAAATGGAGGAAGTGGTGGAAACTGCTATTGATTATTCTGAATTATGTTCTGTCCTTGAGGTCTTGGATTTGATTGATTTCCTTGCATTCGACCGTGAGGAGGCACATATGGTGGATTGCGGGGTGGAGGTGTTGTAGGATTCAACACATTCTGACTTGCATAAGATAATAGAGCACGGTTATAGCCAGGTTGATTCATATAAGGCAAGTTTTGATTCCGTTGGAATGATTGATAAGCATTAACTTGTTCCTGTGTTCCCATGCATGCATGAGCATGATGTCCTGACACTCCACAATCATCACAAACTATTTCCTGGGTCATAGCATGTACTCAATGCATTCCTTTATCTGAGTTAGATGCTTCATAGGAATCAAACCGCTTAGTCAAAAGCGCTAATTGATTAGCGATTGCAGAGTCAGAATCGTTACCATTACCTCGGGTATTACCGCGTGGATTACCCCATCATGCATGGTGAGATGCCATATCCTCAATAGTCTGCCACGCCTTATCATCATCAACATTAGACTGGAACCTCCCGTTGCAGGCTGAATCAAGAGTATTACGACAATCGTCGTATAGACCGTTGTAGAACTGATTGCAAAGGAACCATTCTTCGAATCCATGATGAGGGCATTCTTTGACTAGCTTCTTGAATCTCTCTCATGCCTCATGAATATTCTCATGAGGTGTTTGACGAAAATTACTGATCTGACTTCGTAGCATATTCGTCTTCTGAGGGGGATAATAATGTTTGTAGAAAGCCAATGCAAGAGAATTCCAATCGTTGATTCCAGCTGAGACCTTGTCGAGATCGGTGATCCATTCTCTGGCTGTATCACGTAGAGAAAACGTGAAAAGCATCTCCATGACTTTCTCCTGAGTAACTCCTGCAGGAAGGGGAATAGTGGAGCAATAGTCAGTAAAAATTCTCATATGTTTAGCGGGATCTTCCTTAGCATCGCCTCCAAATTGGTTCTTCTCGACCAAGGTAATGAACGCGGGACGGATCTCAAATACGCCATTAGTGGCAGTTGGACGCTTGACCAACTTAGGAAGAGCAGTCTGTTCCGGTTCGGAGTGGCTAGCAAGTTTAGGCATCTTGACTAGCGGGGGTGGTAATAGAAGAAGAGGTGAAGAGGGATCGGGAGCGGGAGTGTCCTCTTCAAAGGACTGATATTCCGCGATAAACTCCTGGTGTAGATCTTCCAAAACAGAAAGATCTGTGGTTTCCGCGATTTCCTTAAAGAAATTTCGTCGCTTACGAAGGGTCTTCTCTGGTTCAGGATCAAACGGATATAATTCTGAACGGGAGCACCTGGGCATAAGCAAGAAACTACAATAAAGAAGTGAGAAACCGTCTCAAGGAATTTGTGAATTCCCTGAGACGAAGAAAAATAATCTAGAACCTAAAACAAATAAAAAGCAATAAAACAAAACCGTCTCCCCGGCAACGGCGCCAAAATTGATAAGGCTAAAGTCGTATCACCTATATCAAAATAAACCTAACTAACAACTAACAAATAGTTAGCAGCAAGTAAGGGTCGAACCACAGAGAGATGGATGAATATTGCAAATTATCTATAATTGATTCTAAACTATTTAAATTCCGGTTTTTATGAATTTGGTCTAAACTAATACGATTATGTAAAATAACGAGGTTCTAACAGTACTAAAAGGATCTAGGGTCTTACGGTTCACTATGCAATTAAATTGGGTAAAGTTAATTAATCATTCAATCAATCAATCAAAGTTATTTAGGGCAAAGATACGGCCTCTCGGATCTTATGTCAACCTTAGGATAGATTCTGACGGGCTCTTGCAACTTACCAGATTATCCTACCCACTTACTTGTAAGTCTACCCTTACCAGGCTTTCGATCTTAGGTTCGGGTTCCTAAACATTCAACTAGTTCAACGTCTCAAACTAATCAAACGATAATACAAAACAAGTAGTAAGGCAATAACATATGAATGATTAATCAAATAAGTAATTAAACTAACATCCCCAATTCAATTAACATAGATCCCCTTCAACCCTAGAAGAATAAATTAGCTGCTCATACTGATGGATGAAACGACAAAATAATTGAGCATAATTGAGATTAATATGAAAATAAGAGAAAAGGAAAAAATACCGATTATGAAGAACTGAAAGATTGAGTAATAATAAAAAGCTAAAAAGTACCGCTACAAGCTTGCAGAATTCCGATGCTAATAATAAAACTAAAACTAGAGTTTTTGAATGAATAAAAGTTGTCCTTAAACCTAGCCCTCAAACGGGTATTTATACTTATTACAACCAATTTAATTAGGAAATAGAATATAGTCTAAAATAATCCCGTAGGATTCTAATTAGGATGAAATAAGAATTCTTCGGAAATTAGGAAAGACCATCTAACGCATCGCGAACAGCTCGGTTCACAAACAAACCGAGCGGTACAAAATCAAACCGACCGGTTTGAAATCAAACCGCTCGGTACAAATTCAAACCGAACGGTTTGAAATCAAACCGCTCGGTACAAGATCAAACCGACCGGTTCGGCCTTCGTTGTCCGCCTTTATGCCTTTTTCTTCTTGTTTTCTTCATTTGTAGCTCTTAACTTCGTCTTTTGCTATGTTTCCTGTCAAAACATAAACCATATACCCGGCATAACAAACTACGGATAAAAGGCTACTAAAGTATTCTTAAGGCTGTGAAATCGGTAAAAACGGAGGATAAAGCGAGAATAAATATGCACATGAACTGCGTTCATCACTCCCCTCTTCTCTCTACACTGACGCCCTCCTCTCCTCTTTATTTCCTTTATTTTTTTCTCCTCTTTTCCTTAATTAAGGTATGTTTTTGGTCTATACTTAGTTTAAATTATTTCTTAATTTTTGTATTTACTAATTTTAATAAATTAGTTATTGAGTTAGATGCTTTTTAGTATAGTTTTATTGTTGTTCGAATATTTAATATAGTTAGCATGTTAATTGCACATACCCCCAATTTGGAATAGGTAGATTGTTAGTATAAAGTTAGGGTTTATGGTTGGATAATCGAATGAATTGGTTTTTTTTAATGTGTTAGGAAAATGAAAGTGAAAATATAATTAGGCCAATTTAGTGATATAATTAGGCGGATTAGGTACAAATAGTGCTATGTTTAGGTGAATTAAGAATTTTTACTAAATATGTGAGAGTGTATATTAGTAAATTACTTTAGAGAAAATAATGTGTATTTAGTTGTCTAATTTTTTTTAGATAAAAAAATGAAGAGATTTGAACGAAAATGGATATATGAGGAAAGATTTGATAAGAGAAGATGTCCCACAACACAATTTTTAAAGGGTATTGATAGTTTTTTAGAGTTTGCTAAACAACAACCCGAATACGCATCGGATGATAGACTTAGATGTCCTTGTGTGAAATGTAAGAACCTCAAATTCTTGGAGATTATTGTGATTAAGGAACGTATTATCTCAAATGGGTTTTATCCTAATTATTATCGTTGGATTTGTCATGGTGAGACGTCTTCTATTGAGGAATCTGAGGTTGAACAAAATGAGGGGGGTTGAGAGAAATGATAGTTGACGTAGTTGAGTGCAATGTGTTTAATGACGAGAGCATGTATACTAATGATGATGACCAGCAAACCCACAAGAGCCAAACCCACGAGCAAAAGCATTTTTTGATATCCAAAAAACCATTTGAAAGTTTACTTACAACCAGTGACAGAGGAATTGAAACACTTGTGGGAAGTAGGTGTGGAGACATATGATGTGTCCTTGAAACAAAATTTCCAGCTTAGAGCATCGCTTTTGTGAGCAATAAATGTTTTTCCTGCATATGGTATGTTGAGCGGTTGGTCTACAGCGGGCCAAAAAGCATGCCCTTGTTCCATGAATGAAAGCAAAGCGTTCTACCTAAGAAATTTCAGCAAAATTAGTTGGTTTGACTGTCATAAACAATTTCTACCCAAGGGCCACCCGTACAGGAAAAACAAGAGAGCTTTCAAAAAGGGTAAGGTGGTGCTAGATGAGGCACCTATTTGTCTCTGGGGAGATGAGATATAGGAGGTGATTTCAGAGTTCCCATCTACTATTGATGGCACCGATCAAGAGTTCAAGGATCTAAAGAAGTTAAAAAATGGTTGGTTTACAAGAAGCATCTTCTTCGACCTTCTATATTGAAGTACTTTATTACTCCGACATAATTTAGATGTGATGCATATATATTGAGAAGAACTTCTTTAAGCAATTGATTCACACCGTCATGGATGTAGACGGTAAGACATGTGACACTACAGGCTCCCGAAAAGATTTAAAAAAATCTGTGACCGTCCAAAATTGCAGATCAAGCAAGATGGGTCCATGCCGAGGGCCCTGTTTAGCCGTGATAAGGCTCAGAGAAGGGACATGTTAGAGTGGTTAGGGAAATTGAAGTTCCCTGATTGGTACGCCTCCGATTTAAGTTGGTGTGTTGACATTAAGAAGCTGAAGTTGCAAGGTTTAAAGAGTCACGACTGTCACGTTTTCATGGAACGGTTACTACCTTTGTCATTGAAGCAACTTATGCCACAAGGGGTTTAGAATCCTATTACAGAGATATCTCAATTTTTCGAGATTTGTGTTCGTCGACAGTTACAATTGACGACATGACTCGTTTAGAGGATCAAATTCCTCAGATACTATGTAAACTTGATATGATCTTCTCACACTCCTTTAACTCAATGGAGCATCTACCGGTCCACTTGTCATACGAAGCTAAAGATGGAATTTTTTTCAACATAATAGACTATTTTCAAAGCAAGGTAGATGAAGGATCTTCATCAGTTGGGGGATGGAGGATGTTTGATGAAAAGGAGAAGAATCATGCTCACCTTTGCTTGTTATCAAATTGTGAAGTTTTAGAGCCTTATGAGAAGCAGTTTGTAACGGAATTTCTCGCTGCTAATCCAAATGTTAATGCTGATGATGTTCGGAATAACCACGAGGCACAGTTCCCCAAATGACTTAAGAATCATGTAATTGCTTCGAATATCCAGGATGATTTGTTTAGGAGTTTAGCCTTAGGTCCTTTCCAGAAGGTTAGAACTTGGAACTGGTATTCGGTTAATGGTAACAATTTCCATACATTTAATTTAACCATGGTAGCAGTAAGGCTGGGTGCAATTTTGGTGTGACGGTTTCATCTCTTGATGGGGATGACTACTACGGTCTATTAGAGGACATCTTTGAGTTGTGCTATGCTGGAAATGATCGTGGGTATAAACCTGTGATATTCAAATGCGAATGGAAGCACGCCTCAGTGCATGGTACGAGAGTACATGAACGGTACAAACTAGTTGAAGTTAATAATACCAGAAAATACTCTAAGCACTACAAGAGATCACATCTTTAGTGGCGTTTATTCTGTGATTAGGTGGCATTTATAAATATCATGCAAAGTGCTTGCAGCATTTAATCACTTGCCTCTAGATTCAATATATGGAGAAGTCATCGTGGCATTTATTACAAATGTTGGTAAAGCCTTATATAAACCCCACTATATACTCATAAATTCAAAAATCTATTATTTATTTTATTTATTTCATTTGCTTTTTTAAATTGGTAAGCGCGCCTTTCCAATTTTGGAGGTTTTTTTCCTTTTTAATAATATTGTTTTAATTAAAAAGATATATTAAAAGTAACTAATTAGAAAAAGGACAAACATATAAAATAACTGATTTTATAATATTGATAATATAATTCGTAACTGTCAAGTAACCATTACAATAGGTTATATGAGTATAAACTCAATTTGTTAAACCTTAATCAAATGGTAATAAAAACGTAAATAGGTACAATCCAAATACCAAAATTTCTATAGTTATATCTCTATCAAAATAGCCAAGTAGAAATGGCTAGTTATCCCAAAAAAACCAAAAGCGATTATTGCGGCTATGTATGAGGATTATTAAGGAAAAAATATATAGACTCCATTTATACAGGATTATAAAGAAGAGAGAAAATATAGGATTATTAAAGATACTTAAGTACGATCCATTTATACTTGTACATCAAGCGCACCAAGTTTATTTTGCTCCTTATCCAACCACAAAGAACGATATAAATCAAAATCAGTGGTGGGCGGTGTTTAAAACTAAGCCACGGGGGCACATTAACACTAACCTCTTTCAAGAAGAGGTTATTTCTAGTGGTGCAAGATTGTCCCCAATTGATGAAACCCTTTTTGCAAGTGAGGATGATAATGAGGTGGTTGTGGGGCAGGATTCAGAGGATGATGACATTAAGGACGGTGCAATGACTATTGAGGATATGGTCAAGGAGGAGGAGGACAGCGAAGTGGAAGGCACCGATGATTTCGAGGTCGATGACAAGGAGAAGAAAGGCGATTAGGAGGAGGACGATGTAGGTGGTTCGAGTAGCCAAGTGGGAGAGGACAACGATAGTGACGATGATTAGTAGATGGGTATAGTTTTAATTTGAATTATTTAAATATTTCAATCATTGTTAATTGTTTTGATTGGTTGGTTGTATTATTGTTAATTGTTTTGATTCCTAACTTTCTATTTTAGGCAGTGGAGATGACATTTGGCCGTCGATTTAGGGCTGGGAGCGGGAGCAGGAGGAATCAAGCTTTACAGGAACAGTAGCAGGACGAGTAGGAGGAGGTTGTTGAACAACAACCACAACGAGACCCTCCACCACGGCCTCACAAGATCAGACGTAGGGAGGACGACGGGCGCATAATTTTGAGTCTGGATAACAAATGGTGGGACATCATATTATCAACTTTATTATTGGTTAAGGTTTTTTTAAATAATTTGTTTAGAATATTACATACATTTTCGTAAGTGGTGTAGGTTTTGGCATCGACCAGTCAGCATAGGTGTAACATAGAGTTACAAGAGCAACATGACTGCATACTACACCCGTTGGACTCTGGTGCCTGCATGGCAGTAGGAGCAGTGGTTCAACGCTTTTAAGGTGCGTTGTTTTTTTGGTTTATTAGTTACCTTACCTCACATATTATTGTTTGGGGATTAATAATCTACTAACAACAAACGTTCTTGCAACTTAAACTTTTGTGGGACCCAAGCCTAGAGGTGGGTGCACGTGACCGGTACATGGCAATCGCCACGACACGTTTCAAGGACAACATGTTCAAGATGGCAAAATACAACAAGGCGGAGAAAGTGCATCAAGGTTTGATTACTCAATTAGTGTCCGTACTTCAATAGAAAGTTATATTTTTACTTAATGAATCTCTTTATTTTAATTGTAGGTGTCGGAGTTGAGCAGTTCAACAAAGCCCGGTCCGATCCACGTTTTCTCAAGGGATCCATCCAAGCAAAAAAAACAAGAGGCAGAGAAACCTTGAGGCTGAAGTGGAGCCTACGCACTATGGTGGGTCGCAGTCCAACTACCAGCGGGCTTTGGACGTAAGTATTTCAAACCTTTCATTTTTTTGGATTCGTATTTTATGTTTTCATTGAAATTATTAACAATAAATCTACATGTAATGTTAACAGATTCAGAGCAAAACAGGAAAACTCCCCGATGTTGCAGAGTTGTTTGTTCAAACGAAGAGCAAGGTAGACTATAATGGTCAAAGGGGTTTCGTTACGGCGAGGGACAGAGAAATTTGGGTGAGTTTCTAACATAAGGCTTCTTTACATTGTTCTTTACATTGTGACGTTGTCGACAAAATATCACCTAATCATCAAATCAATTTTTTTCATATCAGGAAGCCACATCCACCGACAAAGGTGAAGGTAGAGATCTGAACCGGATATGGTTCAAGGTTGTGAAAGGGTACCGTAAGGGAGAGGTGTATGGTACGGGGAACACTCACACCCTATACTTCACCCTCACCTAATGCTCGAGAGGGGCATTCAACCTCAACCGAGTACGTACCGTCCGCCATGACTGAGTTAAGGTCAGAAATTGAAGAAGGGAAGACGGAACGGGCAGCGCTAGCTGAATAAATGAAGCAACAGTCGGAACAAATGAGGCAGTAGGCTTAGATGAACCGACAAATACTAGAAGAACTCACCCGCCAAAGGAGCAGTCAGCAAAAGAACTGCAACTCCGGCCCCATTCCCCGACCCCCGTACCCTAGAGACCCCTTCAATGGAGGTGGTAGTGGTGCTTCGGCTAGTTTCCCTGTTAGTTGAGTAGATATTGTCGGTAGTTGTAGTTTAAGAAACCTTGTAGTTTCTGAATGTTGATTCAAAACAGTTTGTAACATGATTCTGAATTTAGTTTATTCATGAAATTTAGTAACCTTGGTTGGTAATTGATGAAGTGTGAAGCTGGCGTTAAGTGGCCTATATGGCATGGTGTTTGGAACGTGTGGAACGTATTGTCATTGTTCGGTCGATTTTTTGTGTGCAGATTTTGGCTAGAAAAGAAATAAATTGAATCGGCCAATTACAGGCCTAGTAGCGACCATTATCGGTCGCTAAAGGAAAATATTAGCGACTGATAAGGGTCACTAACTAAGTCGCCCAAGCTCCTAACAGACCTGGGGGAAACTCACAGGGCGACTGCTATCAGTCGCTAATCTCTCCCCTTTAGCGGCTAATATTAGTCATTGAGTTGATCATATAGCAACCGATGTTGGTCGCCCGTGTTTCTTAGCGACCGACATAGGTCGCCCGTGTTTCTTAGCGACCGACATCGATCGCCCGCCTATTTTCTACGCGACCACCAAGGGCGACTGTTATCTGTCGCTCGTCTTTTTTAGCGACAGAAGACGGTCGCTGAGATCGGTCGGTTGTTCCCTATTTTCTAGTAGTGACATACACAAGATAACCAACTAGATACACAAGTTATCTTGTCAGATACACAAGATAACCAACAACATTTTGGGCAATGACGAGAATCGAGCCATGAAATTTACAAGGAATAAGAGATAAAAGTAAGAGGATACTAAGTGAATACTTGAAAAGGACGTGCAGTGAAGAAACGACAGAGAAATAAGTTGGAAAGCTCAAACAAATGCAAATCAAGAAGAAAGAGTGATCGCTAAAACAAGGATCAATTTCAAACGTGAATATCTTGAGTTCTACAACTCCGCTCGAGATGATTCAGGTGGCGTTGGAAATTCTTTCTCTTAGATTTCCAATGGTATAGCACACGTCTAAATTCGAGAATTAACAAAGAAACAGCAAGCATTTCAAATTCAGTGCGTTGTGCAGAGAAACCCGAACCGGTAGGGACAAACCCAAACCAACCGGTTTGAAGCCATTTCGTGATATTTTTATTTTTAGACTTCGTAACTTACCATAACTCTTATTTTACGTGATATTCTTAGCTTTTTAGTTTTTCCTAATTATTTAGGAAAGGAGAAGATGTTAAACTCCTTATTATTAGTATATATACCCTCTTTAATTAGTGTTAGTTTTAATTACGCTTTCATATTCAGTAATTTAGTTTAGACTTTTTATTAGTATCGAAATTCTTCTAGTTTGTAGCCATACTTTTAGATCTTCAATCTTTCAGTTCTTCGTAATTGGTATATTTTTCCCTTCTCTCTTATTTTCATAGTCTTTTATTATGTTTAATTCTTTTATTGTTTTAGCGTTAATTATTATGAGTAGCTAAATAATTCTTCTAGGGTTGAAGGGGATCTATGTTAATTGAATTGGGGATGTTAGTTTAATTATTTATTTGATTGATCATTCATATGTTATTGCCTTACTACTTATTTTGTATCATTGTTTGATTAGTTTGAGACGTTGAACTAGTTGAATGTTTAGGAACCCGAACCTAAGATCGAAAGTCTGGTAAGGGTAGACTTACAAGTAAGTGGGTAGGATAATCGGGTAAGTTGCAAGAGCCCGTCAGAATCTATCCTAAGGGTGACATAAGATCCGAAACGTCGTGTCTTTGCCCTAAATAACTGTGATTGATTGATTGAATGATTAATTAACTTTACCCAATTTAATTGCGTTGCGAACCGGAAAGCCCCAGATCTCTTTATTATTATTAGAACATCGTTAATTTACATTCTTGGATTAATTTAGATAACAAATCAAACAAAACGGAATAAGAATAGTTTAGAATCGATGATAGATAATTAAGGTTAATCGTCCGTCTCTCTGTGGATTCGACTCTTACTTACTGCAGCTACCTGTAGTTGTTTGTTAGGTTATTTTGATATAGGTGATACGACTTTAGCCTTATCAATTTTGGCGCCGTTGTCGGGGAGACGGTTTTGTATTATTGTTTATTACTCCCTCCGTCCCAATGAATTCTTTACGTTTGCTTTTTGGCACTATTCATGGGGTGGAATGATCTCTAATATAATTTCTAATATATAACGTAAAACATAGTCATGTGAGATCTTTTTGGAATGGTCTTAATAAGTACATTAAGATTATCAAATTTTTAGAATTTTTAATAATACGTAACTAAAGATATGAACGAAACAAAATGTACCTCGACAAGTGTGAAAAACAAAACGTAAAGAATTCATTGGGACGGAGGGAGTATTTGTTTTGGGTTCTAGATTATTCACTACAAGGTAATGTCACTTTAGAGTCGGAAATTTTGGTAGCAAATCTTCAATATTCCGTAGCTAATTAGCTTAGAGACCGAATTTGCGACTAAATTTCATTAGTAGCGAAATGCCTTGTCGCTAATTTAGCTACTGAATTAGCGACTAAAATTAGCTACCAATTTAGCAACGAAAGCGTGGTAGCAAATTTTGAGACAATAATAGGGACGAAAATACGAGTAGAAACATTAGCGACCGCAAATTATTTAGTAGCTACTTTATTTAGGGACAAACGTAGAGACTAATTCCGTTGTAGGAAAATTACCGACGCAATTTTTTAGTATCTAAAATGGACGAAGAATAATAAATACCCGTCATACCCACCTTAGCTAGCTCACCACACACTGAATACCGAACACAGCACGTAGAGTTGCCCCGTAACTCACCAAACCATGCATGTAAGTCCATCCACCGCACCACCGCCTCATGTATAAGAATTGATGGTTTATGTTTGCAAGAGGAATCGAACCCATAACCTTCAAGTACTTGGCTTACATTCAAACCACTAGACCACTTAAAGATTTATGTTTATTTGGGTTATGAATGTATACTTAAAGGTGAAATTAATCATCAAAATGTGGATTATAAGATACTTTTTTAATACTTCAATAATAAGGAAATAATAATACAAGTATATTATATCGTACAAAATATAAAAAAAATACATGATAGGAACAACCGACAATAAATTTAGCTACCAACTTATTTCCGTAGCTAAGAATTTAAATTAGATACTAAAATTGCTACTCACTTGGTTTCGTCTATATAATAACTACGACACATATTTATGAATTTACTTTGGTCTTCTAGATAAAAACTAAATACATTATTCGTAATTTTGTGACGACATATATAAAGATGACTGTAGCTACCAATATTTTTCTGTATCTAAAAACTTAAATTAGATACCAAATTTGCTATCAACTTTATTTAGTCTCTATAATAGCGACGTAATTAGCTACCCCTATATTTTGATCTCTAAAATTGAGACTAAATATATTTATGTCTCAAAAGTAGTAGCTAATTTATATATTTAGCGACTGAATTTTAGGCAGTTGCTAAATTAGTAGCTAAATTACAATTTTCTTGTAGTGATTTTGTATATATTATTTTATTTTTATTTTTATTTTTTTTATTTGTCTAATTGTTATGACTATTTTCTACTTTCCTCAATTTAATCATGAGTCACTGCATATTTGTTGGGATAGATTGAGTCTTTTATTTATCAAAGTGGCTATCATGTTGATATATGGGAGTTGTATCACATGATTTATGATGGTGTCGGTGACGAGACAAGGGCTAATATAGAGGCAAACTGCGAAGGGATTTTTAATTATATGCCTTATGAGGATCGATGGGAAGTTCTTAAATATTTAGCCCGAAATAGTGATGAGTCAGAGAAGAGGTGGAATGCTGAAATAGCGAAATGTAAGGCGATATTGCAAAAATTAACGACTACTCTACGTGAGTCAAAACTTATAGCTGATCCTGCACCATCATCAACTGACTGTCTTATGAATACGTCAGTTGCACATATTAGAGAGAATATTGATCCATTTGATGACAATGATGATGAGCCTTTGATTTTTGCTTTGAAAGTCCATTCTTCGATCATTGAAATTGATTCTGTTATGACCGACAATTTAAAGATTCAATCTTTGATAGAAAAACCTGAAGTTTTGAGCATTATCAATAGGCGTAATTATGACTCAATTGATAATTCTAGTTGTTAGCCTAGTGAGCCTTCTTCTGAAATCACTGTGTCTAACTCACGTATTGATGCATCTTATGAGATTGATGATGTTTTTGATAATTCTACACAAAGGCTCCTCGCCAAGGTCCCTTTGGAGGATTTGAAATGTTTTGGCAGTTGTGCAGGTGAAGTAAACCCTTGGAAAGCCGAGGTAGACACGTTAGAAGTGGCATTCGGTCATCTAGGAACCCTCGAAACATAAATTCTTGAGGTATATGGAATTGTGGATACACCCGCTGAGGTAATAAATCGTTCTCATCCACTTCAACTTCATCCTTGCTTCGATGCTAGTATAGGTATTCCTCCCGTTTTGTATGAACTAATTGTGAAAAATAATATTGTTGATTTGAGAAGTATTAAGTTTTCTTACATGCCCGATAATTTACGTTATTATTTTCCACCATTTGTTGACGGTTTTGATTATATGTTAAAACATTATGAGACTTTTCAAAGGAAGTATGACAAGCTGAGACGGTCCTTGACATTGATTTTATATGATTTCATTATTATATCTTGGTGCTACTTATGCTCTTGTGTAGGACATGCGCATGCATTTGATCTACTTCTGCGAGCCTTGAACTGCTATGATTTGGATACTGATGATTATGCGTCTGATTCTTATCCCCCATGTTTGTTGCTGGTTTGGGGAGGAATTATTGGCAGCATATATATATATATATATATATATAGAGAGAGAGAGAGAGGGGTTCACATAGGGACACCCCTCCCTATAAATCCATAAGTGCTTTTTCAGCCATTGGATGAATTGAAGATGGAGGGCTGGGATTGAAGTAAGATTGATTAGGCAGCCTAATACCCTAATTAATGTGAAGACCCACGGTTTATCTCTCTCTCCGCAGCAAATACCAATGATGAATTTAATTTTCCCTCTCTCTCTCTCCTATACAATTAAACACACTCTCAAGCTTGATTTCTCCGCCAGAAATAAATCACACTGACCAAATTTTATGGCCATGGTTCCTCGACTTCTTCCTTTCTGCTTGGATCTGAAGGTATTTAAAGATTGTAGCATGATGGTGATGGCGAATTTTCTTGCGGGGGTGAATTATAATTTAATTGAAGTTGTTATCTTTGAATTTGTCGTCTTGATGGAGGATATGCAGATTGTTGTAGTTCCGTCTGGTATGTTTGTTTTAATTTATTTACTTTTGTAGTGGATGAGTTGTTCTTCTGGTTTATGAATCGTTGTTGTTTAAGGGCTAATTGTAATGGGGATGGGGGCGGTGATTTGCTGAAGTTTAGATTTTTGTTACTTGTTGAAGTTCAATGATTAATTGTAATGTGGTTTATGCATTTTTGATGTTCAATGAGTAATTGTAATGTGGGAGTTGGGGTTTTTCGTTGTCTGTTAGTTGCCGTCGGAGTCGGGTTTCTAATTGTCGTTGAAGCTGCGGAGAGTAAAATACCGGTTGGGGAGGGGATTATTTTTTGAGGACGACATTTACCTTGAGGTCGTAGTCGTTTAGTTCGTATGCATATGAAGTGTCTTTTTTTGTTTGTTAAAGTGTTAAATGTTAGGCGTTGAAGTTGAGGCGTTGTGTAGATGAAGTTGAAAGTGATTTCATGACTTTGGCTGTGCAGTCGCAGATGCTTTGGGGGGTGAGGAAATTGCGGAGGTTGTGCCTCTTGTTCTTTACTGTAAGGAAGTTGATAAGGACAAGACAACCTTTGTGGGGCAGACATTTTTGGACGTCGATAAAGCTATTGAATTCTATGAAGCGTATGGCCTCGCTTGCGGTTTTGATGTCCGTAGGTGGTCAACGAAGAGGTTCCATGATGGTACGCTGAAATCTCAGCCGGTAGTTTGCAGCAGAGAGGGTTTCACGTACGTCCTGAAGGCAGGTAACGGTGCAGCAGGAGGGGGAGGTTCCGGACGTAAGGCAGGTAGAAAGTGTAACAAATCTAATTCTAAGGAAGTTGGTTGTACTGGTAGGACGGCTAAAAAGTCAAAGAAGAGCGATACAGGTAAATCCTGTGATGAAAATAGGACGAGACGTCGGACCAAAGTGACAAGAGTTGGTTGCAATGCAAGAATCTTATTGGCCGTAGTGGAAGGTGTTGTGGTTGTGAAGGAGTTTACTTGTGGCCACAACCACGAGCTATTCTCAGTTGCGGAGAGGGAGTTTCAGAAAATGTCACGGCAATTGTCGGACTACCACAAGCAGATGATAATTGCTAACTCAAGAGTAAGGCGTTTCTTTTTCCGTAGTAATGTCAAACTTTCTGTACAATTATGTTAAATATTCTGTGGTGCGTGTATTATTTTGTCTTGTGTGCTGAAGTTACGTTGTTATGTCGTTGAAGTTTGTAACCTATGTAGTTGAAGTGACGTGTGTGTAGTATGGAAGTTCATAGTCATGGTGTAGACACCCACCTATGTCATGTCCACACATGGACCTAAAACTGATTTGCTGAATTAACAATTCTGTGTTGCGTGTATTTTTTTGTCTTCTCGTGAAATGATTATATGCTCTGATGGCAGTTGAAAATTGGAGCGACACGAACGTACAATATGTGTAAGGAGCATGTGAATGGATTTGAGAATCTTGGTGCGAGCTTGACCGATTTCAAGAATTATGGGAGGGATGTGAAGTGTTTTCTTCATGAACGGGATGGGCAATTGTTCGTGGATAATTTTAAGGAAATGGTGAAGAACAGGGAAGGATTTTTTTTTTGACTACGAGTTGGCAGAAGACGGGAGTTTAAATAAAGCGATATGGGTAGACGCTCCCGCCAAAAGAAACTACGCAAAGTTCGGGGATACTATGTCCTTTGATCCTACATATGGGACGAACATGTACTCGATGATATTTACTCCGTTCACTGGTGTTGATAATCATAAGAAGTCTGTGACGTTCGGTGGTGCACTTATTGCGCGTGAGAACGAGGAGTCTTTCAATTGGGTTTTCAAACGGTTTTTGGACGCTATGGGTGGAAAGGAACCAGAATACGTAATAACGGATCAAGACCCCGGGATTATAGCATCTGTTAAATCTGTTTTCAAAAAGGCGAAACACCGGTTTTGCATGTGGCACATAATGAACAAAGTCCCTGTTAAATATGGTTCCACAAGAAGTGATTACCTTGAATTCATACGGAAGCTGAATGAAATTGTGTGGGACGATGATATTGAGGCATCAGAGTTTGATGACAGATGGATGGAAATCATGGAAGAACATGGACTGGTAGACGTTGAGTGGTTTAAGAGCTCATTTGCCATAAGATGTCAGTGGGTAATGGCTCACTGCCGAGACATTCCAATGGGAACCGTTATGAGGACCACTCAAAGATCGGAGAGTAAGAATAGATTTTTTAAGAGGTTTGAACAAAAATCGGGTACGTTGGTAGAGTTTTGGATGCGTTTTAAAAGCGCCATGGACCACCAAAGGCACACACAAAAGAAACTCGACAGTGAAAACAGGCACTCAAGACCTAAGACGGAGACACACGTAGCAATGGAGACCGATGGTGCTAAGTTGTATACCCATGAAATATTCAGTGAATTCCAAGATGAGGTGAAGTTCTCAATCAACACTTGCACGGTCTGTGGCTTCGAGGTGGTTGACTGGATTGAGATAATGAAGGTGAAGGATCAAATTAGGGGTAGAGTCTATGAAGTGCGCGTAAATCCAGGTGCGTTTGATAAAAGTTATTGTTACCTTTTTTTGAAGTTGTTATTTCGACGTTTAGAGTTACGTTATGTCTTGACTGAAGTTGAATTTTCCTCCTCAGAAAATGAGGACGCAAGGTGCAGCTGTAAGCTGTTCGAAAGGCGAAGGCTTTTGTGTAGACATTTAATCTGGATTTTAACGTCCTGTGGAGATAAGACTATACCGGCAGCATACGTATGCAGGCGGTGGATGGTTGATGCTGTGGGAGGAATGTCGATGGATGATGGTTTTCTTCTCGAGGGTACTGTAGACTTGATTGATGAGAAGCAGTTGGCAATGACGAAGTTGTGGTCGGAGATTCACGAAGCAGTGGGATTTGTTCGCGATAAGGGTAAAGACGAAGTTGAAAATTTACGGGAAGCGATACAAGCTTTTAGAGAGAGCGTGGGTGGAACTTCGGAACCTCTGACAAAACGACAGGAGTTGGCGAAATACCTTGGTTGTGCATCCACGTCTGAAGTGACGATATTGTCTCCAAAAATGTCGAAGAACAAAGGTAGTGGGAAGAGGATGTTGTCAACGAAGACCAAGGCGGCGGACCTGGCAAAGAGGCCGAAACGAATGTGTAAAAATTGCAAAAGAATGGCCCACCACGACAAGAGAAACTGCCCCAACCCCTTCTCCCAGAGTCCACCGTCGGATGAGGATTCCGCTGGTGGCTGTGACGAAGATCGATCGGACGACATTTTGTGATAACATATTAAGGAGGACTAGACATCTTCCGTTATATACTAGACGTCTCTGATTCAACTCTTTCTTTTAGGTTTTTGTTCGTCAATGTACGCGAGTTATCTTAGTAACGTCTTCGTTGTATGGTTGAAAATTTAATTCCATGATAGTGTCATTTCAACTGTGAATGTTCTTCACTTCAGTACATAGGTGGTGTTATCCATACTTTTAATTCGTAGTCCGTGTTTTTAAATACACAGAAGTTGAAGTTGAACGTGTAATAGTTTGAAGTGACATTATCGTAGTGTAAAAGTTGAGGTATGTGTATTGCAAACCTGAGAATGAGGTGCCAGTGTCATAAACATTTTCGCAGTAAAAAACCTTTGTCCACATTCTTTATGAAGTGTTAATGTGCAAATTGGATTGTTGGAAGTAGGCTTCAGCAATTTTGGTAGAAGTTTTAAACTTGAATTGATGAGGCGATGTTTTTTTATTCTTGAAGTTCTGAATTGGAGAGTTACAATTAGGTGAAGTTACCTGTTGTTGAATTGTTTGTTTGGTTGAGTTGGAATTACGTTGTTAATTCTTTGAAGTTGTATAGTTCAAGTAACATGTGTGTAAACGTAGACCTTGTACAGCTCCACGGAAAAATGATACGTAAGCGAAATAGGCAATGTTGGAAGCAGAATAGGCAACCCACTGAATTTAAAATATTGACCATCAACAGGATAACTAGTTCTTATCATACGGCAGCCAAAAATTACATGTTTCCGCAAAATTGATCCACCTCCGCATATACTAACATATAAGCGGAACTAGAAGTCGGTCTTTGTAGTAAAGTAGTAGTTTTTTATCAGAACAGCATACTATTTTAAATGAAAAGACTAATAACACTTTACTTTTTTGTGCGTTTTTTGATCTTCGGACCAGCACGGATCTTCTCCATAGCACGTTTCACCTTAACGTCGGTTAGGATGTTGTCCTTGTTTGTGTTGAAGTCATCAATCAGCCTAGTGGTTCGTTTACGTTGTTCGTTGAAGTCTGACAGTATGAGTGCAGCAATGACCTCCGCGACAAGGAATCTCCTTGCGACCTTGGACGGCATATCCTCATGTGACGGCATTTCACCATGGTACAAAAGCATGTGCATCAACGTGAAGAGACCGGACTCCTCTCTGTTCACCACGTTTTTCTTCCATTCCATTTCAACTTCTTTGATTTCAAAGGTGAAAACGAGGTCTCCCCCTTCAACCTTCTTGTCTTCTAAATAGTCACTCATCCCGGAAGCCTACAAAAGGGAAATTAGATATGTGGAATATGTTATGATTGAGAGAAATGAACATTCAAGAGTACTGTAGAAATATTGTACTTACAATTATGTAGGCAGCCTTGTATATGTCAGAATTTTCAAAGTTGTTGTGTAGGTGATGGTCCAGCACATCAATCGTTCTGCTCTTTAAGTTGACACAAATGCAGGCAAAGTACCCATGGAGGTTTACCGGAACAAATATTAGGTCAGCTTCCAAGTTCACAAATCTGCCGCAGTCATTAATAAATATGTCCCAGAACTTGAAGAGCTTGTCTCGTAGGCCGTCTAGTGGTGTGGCGTGGTCGAAAGTCTCAATGAGGTTCTTGATTACATCCTGTGGTGGAAAGCGAGATTTTGGTAATCCGTTTCAAATTAAGTTGAGGGTTGAAGTTGAAGACTTTGATAGTTGAAGTGATGTTCGTGTTGTGTTGAAGTGAAAGTAATTACTGTACAGACGTTGGTCTGAATTGTCGATGTAATGGAACTGAAGTTTAAAATTTTATAGAATGATTTTTTGTTTAGACCTAAAACTGATGTGTTGACGTAACAATGTTAAAGTGGCGAGAATTGTGTACTGAAGTTTCATTCTGTAGTGGTAATGTGTCCCAAAAAGTGAAGTCATAGAAATGACGGTTGAAGTTATGTCATAGAACTTCTGAAGTTGCGAATGTCGTGGTTAAGATTTGAAATGTTGGTATACTTTCGTTGAAGTTACGTTCCTACAACTTTGAAGTTTTATATTTCACAGAATAGAGTACGATAGCCATGAGGTGTACATTTAACTATAGTTTATAACTATAGTTTATAATTGTAGTTTATATCCATAAGGTTTTCATTTAACTGAAGTTTACAACCTATGTAGTTGAAGTGTCGTGTTTGTAGTACTGAAAACTGAGGTGGCGATGTGTTGAAGTTGAAGTTGAGAATATTGTGTACTGAAGTTGAAAATAATGTGGCACAAGTTGAAGTTGCGGACATGGCAGTTGAAGTTGTGTTCACGGTCCTTCTGGAGTTGTGAAAGCTAAATGAGTGTTGAAGTTACGTTCAAGAATATCTAAAGTTGCGAATGTTGTGGTTAAGAGTTGAAATGTTGTTTTCGTGGGATGAAGTTACGCTCTTACAACACTGAAGTTTTCTATTTCATAACATTGTTATAAGTTTTATAGTTTTAGTGCTGAAGTTACGTCGTTATATACTTGAAGTTATGAATTTGATATTTGCAACTAGGTGACGTTACATATATGTTATGTGCTGGTTTCGTGGATTTGAAGTTGCATTGTTGCAATTTTGAAGTTATATATTTCACAGATGAATATTTAATGGGGTTGAAGTGTCCTTATGTAAGTTCTGGAGTTGTGAATGTTGTGGTTCAGAGTTGAAATGTTGGTTTACTTCGCTTGAAGTTAAGTTCTTACAACTTCGAAGTTTTATATTTCATATTTGAGGTTTTCATTTAACTGAAGTTTACAACCTATGTAGTTGAAATGTCGTGTGTGTAGTACTAAAAACTGAGGTGGCGATGTGTTGAAGTTGAAGTTGCGATTACTGTGCACTGAAGTGTCCTTTTGTAGTGGTAATTTGGCACAAGTTGAAGTTGCGGACATGACAGTTGAAGTTGTGTTATGTAAGTTCTGGAGTTGTGAATGCTAAATGAGTGTTGAAGTTACGTTCTAGAATATCTGAAGTTACGAATGTTGTGGTTAAGAGTTGAAATGTTGTTTTAGTGGGATAAAGTTACGCTCCTACAACTCTGATGTTTTTTATTTCATAGCATTGTCAGAAGTTTTATATTTTTAGTGCTGAAGTTACGTCGTTATATACTTGAAGTTATGAATTTGATCTTTGCAACTAGGTGACGGTGCAAATATTTTATGTGCTGGTTTCGTGGATTTGAAGTTGCATTGTTGCAATTTTGAAGTTATATATTTCACAGATGAATATGTAATGGGGTTGAAGTTGAAAATGTTGGCTACTGAAGTTGAAAATGTTGTCAACTGAAGTTCACTTCTGAAGTATGAAAATTATGAAGCTGATTATGTTACAAGGTCTAGATATGAAAGTTGAAGTTATATTCATAAAGGTTTGAAGTTATAACTTTCATGGTTAAGAGTTGAAGTATTGCTCTAACAGTAAATAACTTTGAAAGTTAGGAAAACTGAAGTATTTAATTTCGTTAAGAAATATGAAGTTACGTTCCGGCAGTCCGTAAGTGCGGAGTTGTGTTGTTCGCATTCATATAATAGTGAGCTAAATGTAAGGTCTGCAGAATAGGCTTACCGAGTGTCGTATCCCCAAGTATGTCCTCTTTGGGAGATTTTCGTAAACTTCATCAGATGCGGATAGGCGACTTAGTAGTATTGACCAGCACTCCACCACGAAGGAATCCATGTCGGTGTCAGGGAGTATTGACAGTATATCCCTCCGAGTTAGCAGAGCGTCCTTCCCGTAATATGCCAGCATGTCACTGTAATTGAGAAAATGCGTAGTGACGTAGTCGTCGGCAGTGGTAAACAAATACATTCGAATCATTGAAAAAAAAGGATGAGGGGAAAAAGTACTCGATTTTGTATTTGTAGTCGTGCAGTAGGCTGAAATCCGCTGCGTGCTTCCGTAAATTGGGGAGGGTGCTGAGTAGTTGTTGGTTGTCCCGGCAAAACTTTGACACAATGACGGCTTTTACGTCTACATCTCCGACATCCAAGCTGCAACCTAGACCATCCCCACCCCCAATTTTGCGGCTACGTAAGGAGGACATTGTGTTCTGATTTGGTGAGTCAGGTTGTGGGGACGGGGGGCGTCGGCTTCTCGATGCATGGTCGTTTCGATGACGTCTCCGGACGTTCAGTCACTCTCTTCGATGACAATACCGTCTTCGATTTTGCATTGGCAGCAGTCTGTTCTACATCTGGAATGTCGTTTCCAGCGTCAAGACCCGGAGTTTTGTCAAGGTTTATATTGTCGACAATGTCCACTGCATCACGTAAAAGGAAAAATGAATAATTGTCGTCATTTATTTTACATACCAGTGTTGTCGTTTTGGGACGTACCACATGCAGCCTCAGGACCCGGATTTATTTGCAGATTTTTATCGTCCGCAATGTCACGCAATACCTCCCTCAACACCGCGTCTGCCCCTTCATAATTCCCTTCGGGACCCGGAGTTTCCGTTGTTGTTTTTGTAGATGCTTCACCAACAAACGGTGCGTTGCCAGCTAGGTTGCACAGACACCGACACGGACACGGACACGGACACGGACACGGAGACGTATCGGACACGGGACACGGCGTTCGAAAATTTATAGGACACGGACACGATAGAAAAAAAAAATCAATATACATATTTAAACAAAGAAAATTTGAAGATTTTTATGCCTAAAATATAGGTTTGGTTACTTAAACTATCGCAATTATCGTAAAATAACAAAACAAATATTAAAGTCTTATAAACTCAAAGTTAAAATAAAATCTTAAAAGGCTCAAACAGTTATACTACTGTAATATACTCCTAAAGATTAATTAATTAATATCAAGTAACCCTATAAACGTATAATATTTTTGTTTAATTAAAGTCCACAAATTCTTAAACAAAGTGTGTCCTATGAGTCTCCAAATAGTATGAATCGTGGCCAACACGTCTCGAAATAACATGAAATGTGTCCGACACGTCTCTAAATAAATTTATAAAACCGGACACGGTTTTTTAGGTGTCCGAGACGTATTGTCGTGTGTCCGACGTGTGTCGGTGTCCGACACGGCTGTTCGACACGACACGACGGTTTGGAGGAGTGTCCGTGCAATCTAGGTTGCCAGTTGACGTTTGGAAGCGCCTCGCTAGGTCACATACTTTGTCCACGTAACGGTGGAGTTCCTCGTTCGCCCAGAACGACTGCGATGACTGCGATGGACCTGTCTGCAGCTCTCTAAAACGGGCCGCTGACAATACCTTGATTCTTTCCGCTATTTCACGGACCACACCATTAAAAGCAACCGCGTTCCTCTCCATCATGACACATAGGGCATGTAGTTCCTACGCCTACAAGAGTGCAAATAACAAGTAATTATTAATTTACTGAAACTTCAACACCATGTAAATGTCACTTTGACTTTAACGGTATGTGACTTCAACTGTGTGTGTATTAAAGGAGGACAGCTGGGGAAATGTACGTAAATATTAAAGTAGGACTGACGAGGAAATGTACTTACGTCTTATGCCCGACCCGCCGGTACGCTGTCGTCCTCTAGCATAGGAGGTAACTCCAGTTGGACGTATCTTTTCACAAGATTCGGGTCTGGGGGGTTTGTCGCCGTACGCTGAGCATTGTCATTGTCGGTAATTCTGGGCACAGTTATCACTTCAGCACCGTTCTGAAACGAGCGCGGATAAGAAATATTGGACCAAACTTGCCTACCCAACGACCCTCCGAGCATTTCAGCGTCAAGCCTTTTCGCGAGTTTGGCGTCGTCCCAATGGTTAATTAAGGGGAGCTCGTGGGGGCACGGTTCACCACGAAATCAAACCTGGTATACGCAGAAAAAAAAACGTAGATATTAAAAGGAGGACAAAAAAATGGAAGGTCTGTGAAGGCGGAAAGTACGTACACCAAACGAAAGGTATGAGAAACAAACCTGTGAAGGTATGTAATCATCAAAAACGGAATACAACCTCCAATAAACTTCGGATCACCTCTTGACTGGACCCTGGTCTGAACGATACCATTCAGAACGTACTTACACCAATCGTACTTGTTGATATCGTCAACTTTATCTACGGTCTTCACAAGCTTCAAGTCAACAACGTTGTTGGACGTTGGGAATAGAAAAGACGACATCGCAAATAGGACGAACATCTTGCAAAACAGATCACTGCCTAGTTTGTCCGCCATCATGTCCTTCACAAGGCCTCCCAACTTCACTTGACTAGAGGTAATTTTTACGTGATATCGGTTCCTCCAGAAATCCTTCAACGCTTTTATTTTGTCACCATCGGAGTCTTTGTGTCGACCTGTGGGAACCACATTTACCTCGTACGGGCCACGCGGTAATAGAAAACAGTCGTGAACATCGTGTTTGGTGACACTGAACTCTTTGAACTGTGATGCCCTAAAAACGTGGGATCCATCATTAAAGGCTCCAATAAAGGCCGAAACGTATGAAATCGGGTACCTGCAGAGTTTAAAATCCAACAATCCGCCAAAACCAATTCTACGAACCGCCTGTTTCTGTCTCTCATTAAGACTCGATACCAGCTTCGCAAGCTTACGCCCCCTACACTTCACAGGAATGTTACCAACTTCTTCCTCCTCTTCTTCGTCGACCCCCACAACCTCGACAATTTCATTTCCTGATGCCATATAAGCTATGAACAAACATGCATACAAATTGATAAGCATGGTGAGGAAGTTGATAAAACCCGGAAACAGTAAACATAAAAAAATAATGAAATTACCCAGGAAATAAGCATGGTGAAGAAATTACCCAGGAAGTTGATAAAACCCAGAAACAGTAAAAATAAGCATGGTGAGAAAGTTCATTTCCTAATTTCGTAAACCCAAGAAATCGATAAGCTAATTTCGTAAACCCTAATTTTCGCAATTAAACCCTAATTTCGCAACAATTATACCCAAATTGTGAACAATTAAATTTCGTAAACCCTAATTTTGTATACCCAGAAAAACTCAGAAAACAGACCCAAAAATATCATGACTTAGACCCAAAAAGATTAATTAGCAAAAATCATGACTCAACGCAAAAACCCCCAAATTGTGAACACTAAAACCCTAATTTTGCAATTAAACTCGCAATTAAACACTAATTTTGCTAACTAAACTCGCAACAATTAAACCCTAATTTCGCAACAATTATACCCAAATTGTGAACAATTAAACCCTAATTTCGCAATTAAACTCCAAATTAAAAAATTTGCTTAGAGAAAGAACAGACCTTGAGCCAACAAGGTCTAAAATTTGGTGAGGAAGTTGATAAAACTCGCACTAATTTTGCTAACTAAAAAATTAAACCACGAAATTCGTCAAATTAAAAAACAAATCCCAAGATTATACAACAAAACTTTGATTAGAGAAAGAACAGACCTTTACCTGCGAAAAGAGAACAAATTGATCGAGAACAAGGTACTTGAGCCAACAAACAGTGAGCGAGAACCAACAATTAAAACGAGCGGATGAATATTGCTGATCGAGAACAATGTACTTGAGCAAACAAACAAATTGATCGAGAACTTTGAAGGATGAATATTGCTGATGGAGTAATGGAGTGGGAAGTGAGCGGGAATTTGGTGATGGAGTAATGGAGTATGGTTTAATTGTGTTGGGAAAGGAAGTGAGGTAATGAAGGTGGGAATATTGAGGGGAAGAAAACGAGGTATAACGTTTATTTTATTTTTTAAAATTAAATCTTACTTAGATCTCAGCCCTCCATCTTGAATTCATTCAATGGCTTATAATAAGCCTTATGGACTTATAAGAGGAGAAGGGACTTATATGATCCCTTCTCTCTCTCTCTCTCTATATATATATATAGGAAGGATCAAGTGAGTCCTTCTATATACATTGAGTCCATGAGTCCAATCTTCGACCATTGATCAAGTAGAAGATGGATGGTTGTGATTGCTTGAGGTGAAATAAGGAAATAACTAACAAATCTTGGTAAATATATCATTTCTCTCTCTTCCTTAATTATCTCAATGCAAATCTTCTCTCTCCTATCAATCTTTTAACTGCTTCTTTCTCTCACACAACAAGTTTCTTTAAAATTAAGTTTTTTTCATCTTCACCAAAAAATCATCATTTTTCTACTGTCGTTGTACGTATGTTACTATGTTACTGTCATAACCCGTAAACTATGTTACTTTAACTCATACAATGTGTTACTTCAATTCATGAATTGTGTTACTTTAACTCATACAATGTGTTACGTTGTATAATAGTCTCTTGCAAAAGTTGTTACTTTAACTCATACAATGTGTTACTTTAATTCATGAACTTTGTTACTTTAACTTATAAAACCTGTTACGTTGTATAGTCTCTTGCAAAAACTGTTACTTTAACTCATACAATGTGTTACTTTAATTCTTGAACTGTTGTATTGTCTCTTGCAAAAACTGTTACGTTAACTCATACAATGTGTTGTCCTGTGCGTTTGCATCTTTGCCAAAACCACCTACATAAAATCAAACAACGTTACACCCATGCAAATAATATGTTACTACAATTCCTAAGTGGTGTTACTCTAACGAGTACAATACGTTACTCTAACATCATCATCAAAACCCTTTTCTCGACGTTCATTTGTGTTACTGTAATTGCAATTAAGTGTTACTTTAACGCAGAAGGCATGTTACTTCAATGACGTTTCTGCGTTAATAGAAATCAAAATAATAGTATCAGTGGATATCATGGAAAATCTAAATAAAAAGCATAAAACCCTGGAATCTATAAAGATTGAGAGAGCAATTAACCATTGATACGAAACTGTGATGAATGAAATGACAATGAAAGCAATATAAACATGAAAATCGACGTAAAAAAAACGCAAATTGACGTGATAAACCATTGATATCAAAACGCAAATTGAAAGCAATATAACCATTGATATCCATGAATAAAAATTGAATCAAAACGTGAAAGAAATATTGAAACTCACCATTGTTATACTCGATCAATTGGTTATCAACAGTTGAAGAAGATGACGCGGTCATTGAATCCATTGTAACAGGATTTCGAGAACAAAATTGATGAATGAACGTGAATGAAGAAAGGTTTTTTTTAGGTTTGAATGAACGTGAATGATGAATGAATGTGAATGATTAATGAACGTGATCAAGGGAGTTACTGTTTCCTAAATTCATGGGAGTTATTTTAGGAACGTAATTCTTTTTTTTTAAATGCAATTGCTAGGATGCATCTTGTCCATCTATCCTCATCCCATTCAATGAATGAGATGAGGACTTAGGGACTCATCTAGAGTAAAGGACTCATAAGAACCTTTCTCTCTCTCTCTCTCTCTCTCTCTCTATATATATATATATATATATATATATATATATATTGTCGGTACCTTCCCATATTTATTTCTTCCTTTATTTTTTTCGTCTTCTTTATTTATCTTCCTTTATCCTTTATATTTTTGTCCTATCTTATTTACTTTGGTTCACAATGAGGACATTCTGTAATTTTATTTGGGGGATATTTTGTGTTTTGTGTGTTATTCTTTTAGGTGTGTTTTAATTTTCAAAAAAAAAAACATTTTTAATTTATTTTTTTCATTTTTCGTGTGCTTTAGTGTGTTTTTATATAGAGTCGTGTCAGCGATGATGACATTGCGTTTGTGCATGCTTTTCCCTAGTTTTTTTGGCTCTTTCTTGTAAATGACACTTGTTTCCCGTTATTTGAGTTTAATATTTCTTTGATCTTGTCACCAATTTTGTTTCGAATGTCAAATGAGTAAATTGACCTGTTGTCATGTAAGTTACTTAAATTGTGAGACTTAGAGCCTTCTTAAACTGATGACATTCAGGATCAGTTTCATATAGGTTGAGAGTAGTACTCCTTATGTGTAATCCTCTAATAAATCTAACGCAATACAATGGCGGAAACACTGTAGATGTGGGATTAAAACACTGTAATTATGTTCTGATTAAATAAAAATTGTAAGTCAATACATAAGCCATAAAATAAAAATGCCTACAAAATAAAAATAAAATAAAACTCATCAAAAGGGTTATAACAATCCATAGTTCAAATTATTAATCAGCGAAGTAGGATCCGTAACTACTCGCTAGCCCACCCGAAGGAAAACACATATATCTGACATGTTAAAAACATAACAGCCGCAATCAGTGAGGAGCAACGACGACGTTCTCGCAGCCATATTACAAGATTTTAAAACCATAATTACTATTATAGAAGAAAAAAAAGTAAAAACGAAAGATATTGAAACATCATAATAAAAATAAGCTTTCTGTGAAAAACTTCACATATCGAAACAAGGAAATAAAAATGAGTTTTCCGAAGAAAACATAAAACATTTGCCAACCCGCAAACCAAACTATATCGATAATAATAAAATATTCAAAATGGCGTTATGGATAGAATCAGTGTGGACGGCTAGACTTTCACTAGGAGAATACTAAAACTAGCTTCGAGAACTTCAGTCTTAACACATATCGGACTTCAGTCTCTAATCTAGGCAACTCAACCATAATAGGACAGCGACTTATAAATGTGTGACCCTAGTTTAAGATAATATGCACACCCCTCCCGAGCACGATAAATACTCAGTTCAACCCGACAGCGTCTTACACTGCGAGGCACGAGTTTAAGGTCAAAATGTACACATACTCCTGAAAACCATATATGTTCGGTTCAACAACCAATGTGCCCTATATAGACACACCAGTCTTACATTTGATGGCTTAAACGTAAACCCCAGAATATATTACTCTAAACCTCACACTTGTCCTTATTCCGTATCTCCAAAACAAAGTCGCCATTACCGATAAGTACAAAAGATATAATCATTATAATAATAAGAGAACAAAAAGGAAAAAGAATCACCTTCCAGAAGAGGAAACTATTTATTTTAGGAAACTTCTTTTTTTTAGAAACTTTACAAAAATAGCATTATATCAAATTATCAAAAATATTAATTCTTACTAATAAAAAAATTTAGTAAACGATATAGATTTATAAAACTAATATTTTCGGCCTTAACGGTATTAATTTCTAAAACGAGAACAATTGGGTTTATGAAATTATTGAAATATTATACAATTGTTCATAAAATGATTAAAAATGTCTTGAGCATTTTAATACTAATAATTAGGGTGTTTCCAAAATTTATAAAACTAAAATTCCCTAATTATTAATAGTTTTGACAAAACAAAAGTAAATAGGATTTTACGGCAAATGTCAAAATAAATCTTTTAACGTCTTCTATATCATTAAACCATTAAAAAAATTTCGAATATGATAAGGGTGATTTAACTTATAAAGTTTCAGATTTCAACATTTTCAGAGTTGCTGGAAAAATAATTCATTTAGCTGAAACGAAATATTTTAATGATAAATCGTCATTTTGCCCAAAAATCAATACTATCATTTAAAGGCTACAATAAATAGTACAAAAAAAATAGTTAAAATATATTTTTGGACATTCTGCCCAGAAAAAAAAATTCTAGAATCTGTAAACTCGATTTTTAAAGGGTTTTCTCCTTAGTCGCCTAATCTCGACAATAACGATTAATAAAAATAGTAATTATAAAATGATTTAAGTATTAGTATCCAAAAATTAATATTAAACCTAAAAATTATGATTTTTCATTAAATATCAATTTTTCCAGATTTCACAAATTTCAATAAAACCGTCTTTTAAAACTCGTTTCCACAATTAACGATTCTCTTAATAAAACTTGTCGTTCGTAATATTTTATAAAATTACTAAAAATCATAAAAATACATTTTTATCAAAAAACTACCAGGAACATTTTTTTCCCAGAATCAAAACAAAAATCAGAAATTAGGAATTAAAATTACATACACGGTTTTAACGATAAATGACGATTTAAAGTGATTAATTAATTCACCCACTTAACAATTCCGAAAAATTATGAAAAAAATTCAGAAAATGCTTTTTCATCAGAAAGGTTGTCCACACCAAATTTCAAATTAATATAAAATGTTAAGTATAAGAACTAAAAATCGGCTTTTAATCATTTTTGTCCGAAAATGGTAATAATTCAATAATCGATACTTAAAATATCAGAAAAATACAAAATTATCAAAATAGTCAAAAATATCATTTTTACAGAATATATTCATATTTTATATTTTTAGGCCGAATATTACGATTTTACAAAGCAATATAACAATTTAATCGTTAATCTTGTAAAAGGGATAAGAATACCGAAACATGCAAATTTTTACGAATTTAAAATTTTTCAGAATATGAGACATACATATATTGTCAAAAATAAAATTATAATTATATACATGCAATTACACAAATAAAATCAGGCAATACGAAGTAACATCGACGTTACCTTCACTCCAAATCCGAGTCTACGATAAATTCGTCGGCTTCGGAGTCGTCCAAGAATCCTACATCACACGACATACACGGCTGGAATTGCTGGTGAAAACCATGGCCAAAGGAGAGGAAATGAAGAGTATTTGCCTTGAATATTTTTGTGAAATGAATTATGAAAGAATAATGAAGAGGTTAGGCTTAAAGATGATTAAAGATTTGATGAAAACTATGCAATTGTGCATGAATATGTTGGCCAAAAAGGTGAGGAGAGAGAGTGTGAAGAGTTTGTGTTTAACGCCAAAATAAATGGGTGAGAAAAATAAAATATCTAAAGCTTAAACAACATAAAATGAAATGTGTAATAAAAATGTGTAGTAAGGGGTGTGACAAGGGTTGTCACGGTCCAAAATGTGGGGAAAGATTCCAAAATAATTGTAAGTTGATAAAAAAACGAATCGTAAAATTATTAAAGGTATTTCAAAGCAATTCGAGTAAACCTCGCGTTGGAAAATAATTATTTACGAAAGTTCGTAATAAAATCATTAAAGGTCAAAACTTCATAAATAAAAATATTTCTTAGTTGGAAATATCACAAAAATGTGTTTTGTTATTTTTTGGAAAAATAACAACACAATTCCAAGCTTAAAACGCTAGTTCGTAGAAAAATAGAACTACTCGCGCAAAAATAAATAGTTTACAATGAAAATCAAATAAATAGGTTTAAAAGAATTAAAATCTTTTAAAATAAAAATAAATATTATTTGACTCGAAAATAAAAATAAAGATTGGATAAATGATGAAACGTGATAGAGTTATGACGAAGTCATAACGGAAAAGATAAAAGCGCTAGGGAAATAGTGGGTGTTACATTATGCGACATGTAACATCAAATTGCATAAGCAGGACATTCGTCTCTTAAATACATGTATGCATTCGGTTTGTGATTGTAACACATGTAGAAGAGGCAAACCCCTTTCTTTTATCTAATTCTCATGAACTTCACAGAGCCATAATTAGACCCATTTGACCCGTTTATTAACTACATGTGATAATTTGCCTACCCAAGTCAAGCTTGTTTGGCTAACTAAAAGGGATTGCTTTTTTGGGTAAAATTTGGTACCATACCATGTTAACTAAAGAAGGGAATTGAAAAAAAAAAGAAATGAAAAAAATCAATGAAAGAAAAGAAGAAGAAGGGCGATAGTTGAAGAGAGAAAAAAAAAGTGAAACAAGAAGAGGAATATGTTTTTGCTATGAGAAAAAAATTGATCTCTCTGTTTTCGTAGTTGTCGGTGCAAAGCCGAATTTGATAAAAGTTGAAAATAGGCGCTTGGTACCATGTCTGATTCCCTTGATTGTAGATTGGTTAAGAATGAAATGAGTATAATGTTGGTTACGGTTGTACTAGCTTGACTTTTACCTCCACATTTCCAAATCATTTTCCCCTTCTTACCCGATTAGCCTCACGTTATACCGTATATAAGTCCCCGGCATTTGTCTTGGTCGGATTGAATGTGTATGTACGGTTGGTAGAGATTGGTATCATGTTAGATTGCATGCATGTTCTCGTAAGTCGCAGTTAGGTGAGTGAATTATCTTTCCTATTCTATTATATAAACTCACAATATTGCCCTTATTGAGTGACGATGTAATCCGCGAGGAATCTCGACATAGAAGGTTGTGCAAGATTGAAAGTTGGCATTTGAATATTGATAGGTGCTTGATCTTTGGAATTATCCACTCTTCATCTTATGTTTTAGAATTTGTTTCTTTAGCCTAGTGTCATTTTCTTGTTAGAGTATTAGATCTTGGGATTCGTGTCGATAGAACCAGCTCTGAGCCAATGTTTGAAGTCTTTTCCATATTCTTAATGATTGTTTTGGTTAAGGACAAGCAAAGGCTTGGTTTGGGGAAATTTGATGAATTCATTTTGTATATATATTTAACCCCAACTATTCATTTATTTTGGTTCTTTTTTATGTGTCCTAGAAGTCGTTTTTTTACCTTTTTATCCTTGTTTGTTATGTCGGGTATTTTGTTTACGTTTTGTAGGAAACGAGACAAGTGAAGGCGGTGGAACTACATTTTGGGCAATGACGAGAATCGAGCCATGAAATTTACATGGAATAACTAATGAAAGTAAGAAGATACTAAGTGAATACTTGTAGAAGGACGTGCAGTGAAGAAACGACAAAGAAATAAGTTGGAAAGCTCGAACGAATGCAAATCAAGAAGAAAGAGTGATTGCTAAAACAAGGGTCAACTTCAAACGTGAATATCTTCAGTTCTACAACATCGATCGAAATGATTCAGGTGGGGTTGAAAATCTCTTTCTCTTAGCTTTCCAATGGTATATGACACGTCTAAATCCAAGAATTAACGAAGAAACATCAAGCACTTGAAATTCAGTGCGCAGTGTAGAAAAACCCGAACCGGTCGGGACAAACCCAAACCAACCGGTTTGAAGCCGTTTCGTGATATTTTTATTTTTAGACTCCGTAACTTACCATAACTCTTATTTTACGTGATATTCTTAGCTTGTTAGTTTTTCCTAATTATTTAGGAAAGGAGAAGATGTTAGACTTCTTATTATTAATATATATACTCTCGTTAGGGTTAGTTTTAATTACGCTTTCATATTCAGTAGTTTAGTTTAGACTTTTTATTAGTATCGAAATTCTTCTAGTTTGTAGCCATACTTTTAGATCTTCAATCTTTCAGTTCTTCGTAATTGGTATTTTTTTCCCTTCTTTCTTATTTTCATATTGTCTTTTATTATGTTTAATTCTTTTATTGCTTTATTGTTAATTATTATGACTAGCTAAACAATTCTTCTAGGGTTGAAAGGGATCTATGTTAATTGAATTGGGGATGTTAGTTTAATTATTTATTTGATTGATCATTCATATGTTATTGCCTTACTACTTGTTTTGTATCATTGTTTGATTAGTTTGAGACGTTGAATTAGTTGAATGTTTAGGAACCCGAACCTAAGATCGAAAGTCTGGTAAGGGTAGACTTACAAGTAAGTGGGCATGATAATCTGGTAAGGTGCTAGAGTCCGTCAGAATCTATCCTAAGGTTGACATAAGATCCGAAAGGCCGTGTCTTTGCCCTTAATAACTGTGATTGATTGACTGAATGATTAATTAACTATACCCAATTTAATTGCCCTAGATCTCTTTAATATTATTAGAACATCGTTAATTTACATTCTTGTATTAGTTTAGAGAACAAATAAAAAAACGGAATTAAAATAGTTTAGAATCGACTATAGAAGCGATAATCGTCCATCTCTCCGTGTATTCAACCCTTACTTACTGCTAGCTACCTGTAGTTGTTTGTTAGGTTATTTTGATATAGGTGATAAACTTTAGCCTTATCAGACCTCACATTAAGAATGATGCAGCAACAAGACTGGGGTATGCCAGGGTTCTTGTTGAACTGCAAGTTGATCAAAAGTTACCTTCTAGAATCAAATTTCTAGATGAGAAACAGAATATTCGAGAGATAGATGTGGAATATGAATGGAAACCCACATTGTGCAAAGCCTGCAAGAGGTTATGGCACACTCAAGGGGAATGCAAAGCACAAAAGACATTAATGAATACCTGAAAGGTGTGGAAGAAAGTTGAGAAACCTGTTGTAGCTTAGGACCTGTACTACAATACCAATCTCACCCCATTCTTCCTAGATTGCCTCCTCCTCCAAGGGAGGTAGTATTGGAACAATTGGTTGAGTACCCTGAGCTCGTGGCCAAGGCACCAAACATAGCAACCCCTACTTATGCAGACAAGCTACAAGGCCTTACAGAACAAGGTATGTCCCTAAAGAGTAACCGTACCCCAACATATCACTAAATCAATGAAGTTGGGGTTTTGGAATGTTCGGGTATGAATAAGGTAAATAAACAACGGGTTGTAAATAATTTCCTGTTGCAGAATAATGTAGACGTTTTTGGATTACTTGAAACCAAATAATCAGAATAAAGTAACGATGCTTTTTAGTAACTGTAGTATATCTACCAATACCCACTGCCATTCTGGTGGGAGAGTTTAGATTCTTTGGATAATCTGTGGTAGACTTACAAATCATGGAATACGATGCACAATACATACATATGCACAATACTTATCTTGCCATGGTTTATGCTTTCAATGAGGTTCAGGAGAGAGTTCCTTCGTGGGATAATCTAATCAGATTAGCAAGGAACATTAATGGACCTTGGACAATTGGGGGTGACTTCAACTATGTGATAAATGCTACTGAAAGGGTAGGAGGTGGATTTAGTCAGTCTTCTGCTGACCAATTCCTGCAATGTATTAATCAGTATGAGGTATTGGACTGTCAATCCATGAGAGCCTTCTATACTTGGAATAACAAGCAATGTTCTACAGATAGAATTTACAGCAGACTTGACAGACTCCTAGTGAAACAGGAATGGCTTAATACTTTTACTGATCATATTGCACATTCCTTCCTGAGGGGGACTTTGATCATGCTCCTTGTATGGTTTAAAGCAATCAGCAGGGGGGCAGATGCAATAGATCCTTCAAGTACTTTAACATGTGGAGTTAAGCAGATCAGTTTCTTGATACAGTTCATAGGGGAAAGCAAGTTAGAGGGACTCCTATGTACCAAGTGATCACTTACCTGAAGGAGCTCAAACCTGCCCTGAAAAGACTAAATAAAGAGAGATTCTCTGATATTGAGAATAAAGCTAGCTAGTAAGGTGCTAACTGAATTAACAACAATCCAAGCTCAATTGGGTAGGAATCCTGACAATTGGGACCTCATCCAACAAGAATGTGATCTAAGGAAGGAATACCAACATCTGAATGTTACTCAGATGGACTTTCTCCAACAAAAGGCTAAAATGAAATGGACAAAAGATGGGGATGCTATCACTAGTTATTTCCATGGAATACTGAATTCAAGAAGAAGGCAGAATCAAATACTGCTTATTAAGGATAATACTAGGTCCATAAAGACTACCTCACAAGGTATCCAAGAGAGCTTCTTGGATTTCTATCAAAAACTGCTGGGAGCTAGCAAGAGCACCGCTAAGATCAGCAGGAGAGTGATGCTTCAGGGCAACCAATGTGATGACACTCATAATCAAATACTCCGTGCTCCATTGACAAATGATGAGATTAAGAAGACCATGTTCAGTATCCCAAATGATAAAGCAACTAGTCCAGATGGGTATACCAGTAAAAATTTTAAGGATAGCTGGGACATGGTTGTGCCTGCTATATGTAAGGCTATTCAGGAATTCTTCAGGACAGGCAAACTGCTCAAATAGGTGAATTCCACACAAGTTACACTTATTCCAAAAGTGCCTAATCTTGCAAATGTAACTCAATTCAGGCCTATAGCCCGCTGCAATGTGGTGTACAAATGTATATCTAAATTTCTCTATGCAAGAATGGCACATTTTCTACCACACTTGATATCCTTAACTCAGAGGGGTTTATTAAAGGGGGACACATTCTTCAAAACATCCCTATTTATCAGGATTTTGTGAAATTATATAGGAGGAAAGTTGTATCCCCTAGATGCCTTTTCAAGGTGGACCTCCAAAAGGCTTATGATTCAATAGAATAGGAGTTTTTATTCCCGATGATGAAAGCTATGAACTTCCCAGATCACTTTCTCAACATGATCAGAGAGTGTGTGACTACTCCAGCTTACACTCTTAATCTTAATGGGGAAAGTTTTAGTTTCTTCAAAGGTAAAAGAGGACGAAGATAAAGGGATCCCCTATCCCCCCTACTGTTTGTTATATATATGGAATACTTGACTAGATTGCTGGCATACACCACATCAAACTTGGAATTCAGATCAATTTCATCAATTATGCAAGTCCCTCAAGTTGAGTAGTCTCATGTTTACAGATGATTTTTTACTATACTCCAAAGGTGACATCAGATCTATGATGATACTAATCAGGACATTTGCCACCTTTTCACATGCATTTGGCATGCAAATAAGCAAAGGAAAGACAAATGTGTACTTCGATGGAGTACCTGCTGCAATCAAACGAGAGATTATCCAGGTCTCTAGATGTGTGGAAGGCCAAATGTCTTTCAAATATCTTGGAGTCCCTATTAAGCCAGCTAAACTGACCATCAAAGACTGTCAGCCTTTGATTGAAACAGTGTTGGACAGAATAAGAGGACTTGGCACTAAGAAACTCCCATATGTAGGTAGACTAGTCCTTGTCAAAGCAATGCTTAAGTATCTACACTCCTACCGGGCTTCAATATTCATCATCCCTAAGGCTGTCATCTCTAAGATTGAGGCAACCTACAGGAATTACTTATTGGATGGAGGGACAGAATGTATGAGGTCTTCTCCTGTAGCCTGGAGTACTATTTGCAGAGGATCAAAAAGGGAGGACTATATTTCTATGTGGAACAAAGCTGTTATAGGTAAGCTGGTGTGGTAGATCTATTCTCACCCAAACAAACTATGGATTCAGTGGATTCAACACACTTATCTGAAAGTAAAAGAGTGGGGTGACTATAAACCGACTCAGGATGCTAGTTGGACATGGAAAAAGATATGCAGAATGAAAGATGAGCTGAAATCAGCCTATGATCAAAAGGAATGGGAAAATATACCTGGCAGAGAATATAGTATCAGGAAAGGGTATAACTGGATGGTTAACACACTACCAGAAGTAGATTTGCACAAACAAACATGGAACAAATGGACTATACCTAAGCACTCATTCATAACTTAGATTTATCATCACAATCGCATGAACACAAGGGACAAATTGGTTGCTTGGGGGGTGTCGGCTGAGGATAGCTGGTGTATATGTGGGCGAGAACCAGAATCAATGCAACATCTATTTTTCAACTGTCAATATAGTAAACAGGTAGTAAAGCTTCTGCAAAAATCGATAGGGATTCAACTACCTGTTCATAATATCTTAAACTGAAGGAAGAACATGAGATATACCAGGCTCAAACAAGGGACTGTCATTAGCATTCTCAATGCTGCTTAATACCATATTTGGCAGCAAAGGAATTGTTGCTGGCAGGGATCAGACCAGAGTAGTGTGCAAAACAGATTCAACAGGACATAAGAGCAGAAGTTCAGAACCAAATAAAAGGACAACTAAAGGCCAAAGATAGCAGATTGATAGACCATATTAGCAAAGTTTAAGTTTGATGTACTAGAAGTCTAGTAGTAGACTCATAAAATTGAGATGATGTATGGGTTACTTTGATTTATAATATACTCCCATTTCACCCAAAAAAAACTTTATCTAAGCACCATGAGCACTGGATTGTTGGTTGAAATATAGGAATCGTGGAAGAGGGATGAGAAGCTTAAGTGTATTATAGATCACATCAGGAAATACCCTAACCTCCACAAGCAATACAGTTGGCAGGAGAATCAACTCAAACATAAGGGGAGAATAGTTGTAGGGAATCATGATAACCTCCACAAAATATTGATGTCAATGATGTATGATACTCTACAGGGAGGGATTTCAGGAAGTGACGCTACGTATCAAAGATTAAAGGACCAATTCTACTAGAAAGGTATGAAACAGAATGTCCAAGAGTACATCAAGAACTGTGTTGTCTGTAGACTGTGCATATATGACACATCTGCTAGCCCTGGCAATCTCCAGCCAATATCCATCCCCACAACTGTTTGGACTATATTAACATTGATTTTATTGATGGTTTACCAAAATCCATGGGCGTGGACTCCATCGTAGTTGTTATTGATAGATTGAGTAAATATGCCCATTTTATGGCTGTACAGCATCCTTATACAGCCACAGAAGTAGCTCAAGCCTAGTTTGACTATGTATACAAATTACATGGCATGCCAGAGACAATAATCTTAGAAAGGGATTCGATTTTTCTAAGCAAATTATAGTAAAAATTGTTCTCAATGCATGGGTGGACTTGCACCTAACTCAGGATACCATCCTCAGTTTGATGGTCAAACAGAGGTCCTAATTCAGGTGCATAGAGACCAACCTTAGATGTTTATGCAATGGGACTCCTACAGATTGGTGCAAGTGGTTGCCTTCTACAAAATACTGGTATAACACTGATGGGTTCATAATCCTCTAGTTAGACTCCTCTAATTAGTTACTAAATTACTTGTTAATTTAGTATATAAAGATCTAGTTACATACATGTGATAAAAATGACAAAAATAGATACAAGAAGAAATTTCCTTACATAAACAAAGAGGAAATTATGGGCACAATAAGAAAACGAGTTTTCTTATTGTTCTTGAGCTTATAATATAATGGATGATCCTCCAAAACTTGAATCTCCAAAGTAGAAGATCTCCTTCTAGTTGCACCAAAATTCAACCCAAATAATCACCACTATTATTAACTAGATAATAGTAGTGATAAAACTACACCAATATTATAAATATTACTACTATAGTAATAGTAAAGAATATTAGTGTATGAGAGTTTTAGAGAGATAATGGAAGTGCATGCAAAACAAGAGGTTGTTACTTCTAATAAGAGAACCAAATGTTCTCTTTTATTGACCCTTTGGCCGGCCACCTTGGGCAAAGGAAGGCCACTTGCACTCTTTATTAATTGCATGCTTACATGGGTAATGTAATGTAATGTAATTATTATGTTGTGGCATGCTTGCATGCACATAGAAAACAATCACAAAGGCTCAATTTCCTATGCGTGCCGTGTGCATGTGCATAAAATGGATCCATTTTATTTTTGTCATTTGTTTTACAAATGCTTATGTGTGACATGATTAATTATCTTATATAATTGATCACATCAAATAAATAATATACTCTTAACTCTTTAAGTAGTATATTACTATTATATCAATATATAATTGGTCCCATAATAATAATCATTTGGCTAAATTTACAACTCCTTGTAAATATTAATAGCTAATTACCACTACCCAAAAAGCATACAAAACCTCAACTAATTTAGTAATTAATTTTTAAATACTAAATTAAGTCTTATTTAATCGTATTATAATAAGACGTAAAATTTACTTAGTCAATTATCGTATAATAGACTAATAAACTTAATCGGATTGCGTTCAAAACTCCATCTCCAATAAATAACTCTCGTTACCAAGCATATATCAAATATATACGCAAGGAGCTAATTAAATGTATCAAATACTAATAATTAGTTTTCTATTTGGGTCTCATCCTATAGGTGTGACCGAAAGGGATCAGTTGATCACCGCCGTCATACGACAATAACGTCTAACTCTAATCAGCTGAGCGTTATCGATTTACGTTAATCAACTGACGTGGAGTATCAATGTACTAATTATCCCAAGTATATTTCGTCCATGAGATTTGATATATAAATGCACTATTGTGGAGGACACTTGCTCCAACAATCTCCCACTTGTCCGATACAAGTTGTGCATGTAGCCACTATATTGCGGAGGACTCCTACTCCATCAATATCTCCCACTTGTCTACACAAGTTGTGTGCTACCGATTCTTTTGTCTCTTTGATGTCACATCCTCCCACTCATCACAAGGTGTCTTTCAGGTCACACTTGTGATTTAATTATAATTAGAGAGGTTTTCTCAATCTGGAGAATATCTGTCTGACCGTAAAATCTACCATAGATCTATTTCCGAGCGTGGCCACGCATTTTCAGTTACTTCTCCTCGAGTGGCCCAAGGATGTTTGAACCCAACTTGGGTGGACAATTCCTGTTGACCCATCTTATACTGTATAATGCAGATCACCATGACCCAGAAGATGTCCATCAGCCTCCTTTCACGGTACGACCTAGGACAACAACTAAAGCTAATCGGAAACTGCACCGACTCAGATAAATGGTTGCCAGTCTAAAGAATCGACTCATAGGAATAAAATAGAAAACCCTGCCACAACCAGGCCTCAACTATTTTGATAAGGGACTCTATTGTGGTCACTGCCCGGCAGAGTGACACTCAGTCTGCCTATGTAAATGACCAGTCATCTCCATGACCCCAGAAAGTTCACACGTGCAAGGCAACCCCCAGGATGTCCTCAAAACACAGTAGCAGTCGTCCTGCACCCGATCACCCAACTCGTTCATCCTCATCATCCCCCTTCTAGCTTCTTCTGCGCTTTACGACTAACCTAGAGTCTCAATTTACTGAAAATCGGAGACAAACTACTTAATCGCTTTACGCGTGATATCTCAAGTTTTTTTCCTTAATTTTGAATGCTGACGACCAAGTGGTTTGTCAATCCTTTCGAACAAGCGATCTAAGGTAGCTGTAGCCGTGCCAAGAGCCTTCTTCAAGGCCGGATGTGTTGACTCGACGATAGAGGTAGTATTGTTGCCGAAATGGAGAATTCGATTTGTGAACGCGTGATTCCAACTCGTAAGATATTTTGACCACGTGTCACCAATGTACATAGTGAAACACCCCACATTGATTGAAGATATCATATTTATGAGCTTTGCTTAAAGGTATTTGAAGTACTACTCATACCAACAAAGTGCACTTTCTTTTCTGGTTATCCATGCAAAAAAATTCCGCAGTTAAGCGTGTTTGGCTGGGAGTAGTCTAAGGATGGGTGACCTCCTGGGAAGGTTTCCGGGATGCGCATGAGTGAGGAAAAATGCGCTGGGAAGGACTTGTGTTGGTTTGTGGAAATTTTTATAGTCTTTGAATATAAGAAAGGATACCATACTCTTTGCATGAAGTCTGTTGCTCGATCTTTACGGTGTAACCTATACAAATGTCGAAGAAGGGCATAGGCGATGACAAAGGGTTTCCCAACAGGTGTTACCCCAACCATCTCAACTAATTTCAGATCATACTTGTTCGTCTTGTATGTTGCATCCATAGTCACAAAATGAAACCACGTACGGAACATTTTCACTGACTCGGGGTGAGCCATGAATATACGTTCGACCTCCGTCGTAGTCTCGTTCTCGCTGATAAAATGGACATAACTTGCCCTACTTGCGAGTATGATCATCTGCTCTATAGCATTCCCCCCTCCTCTCGCCTCGGCCCTCATTTTAGCCCCCATATTATATATCGTCTCGATTGAGGGGCGTGACTTTTCAAAGTGTCCTAATGAAGGGCCTCCATAATTTGTGCCGGTGGAACACGTGCCCTAAGACACGTCATGACATACTCTTTCTCGGCCTCATCAAGGGCAGCTAGACGTCTGTGTCCATTATCATAAACTCGTAACTTGTGATTATGCATACCACATGGACCAAGTGCTAAAATTCATCGTTGTTGATCAAAGCTTTGACACACTTTAACCCAAAACTTACATCCGATCTTCTTAGAATTCTTGGTATCAGTTCTCGGCGTTCCATTATGGTCACATTTAAAGTAGTTCACACCAAGACGTGGGTTGACAGTTAAATTGCTCTTCGGTTTGTTGCTGGCTCCAAGCTAAACCCGAGAGCCAACGCTATCTCATTAGCGTAGTTGAATGCAGCATCAGACGTAGCAAATAGAGGCCCAAAGATAAAGCAACAACGATAGTCGATACCATCGCCGCCAAAATCCTTCGGGTATACCTACATAATATGAAATATTAGTTCGATTATCGATGTCAATACCAAAATAATATTCAATAACGAAACAAAATCGCTACCAAACATCACGAAAAAAAATTTCGTAACGAGTACATATAATCATTTAAACGACTGATTTAAAAAATTTAAATAAAAAAAACAAAACAAAACAAAATGTCAGATTCTCACGTTATATGGCCAGTATAACCTGAGAATTTGACGTTATACTGACCAGTATAACGTCATATTTTCACGTTATACTGGCCAGTATAACGTGAAAATCTGACATTATCCTGACATTTTGTTTTGTATAACGTGAAAATATGACGTTATACTGGTCAGTATAACGTCAAATTTTCACGTTATACTGTGTTTTTTTTTTTTTTAACGTCATCAGCCTATTTTACTTACAAAAATTATGTAACTCATAACAATCTTTAAGGACAATACCATAAAAAAGATGATTACTAATCAATATACTAATACATTAACACGAATAACAAACGATATACAAAAAAACAAAAAAAATATGACGAAGAGTGAGTAAAATTAAATTACAAGTGCACTAACCCGAAAATGTAAATACGAACGTTGCGCCATTTTGTAATATCGAAGAAAATGTAGACCCGAAAATTTATGGAAAGACGGTTTTTTTAGTGAGAAAAAAAAAGAGAGATAGTGGAAAAGTGAATTGTGAAAGGAGTGTTGTGCTCGAGGGGACCATTCATTTTATTATCACATAACATGATGAAGTGACGGTTTGAAAAAAAAAACCCGTTACATTATCGAGTTTTATTAACGCGGTTAATCTTTTTAGGATAGTGATAGGGCCCCACCCGGTGGCGTCGAATCTCGACGCCACCGGAATAATATAATGAAAAAAATAAAATCTTGAGAATCTTTATTTTGATTTTGGGTAAAATTCAAAAAGGGCATAGATATAATTTTACCATTTATTATATTGTAAATTATTTAATTAAGAATATTTTAAATAAAATAATCTTTACTGTATCTTTTAATTGATTCTTCATCATTACTTTACGTATTACTGATTCATCATTATTTTTCAGGCGTGGATGCAGGATTTCGATGTAGGGAGAACACAAATTTTTTTGCCTCGATTATTTAAATTTTGACCTATTTTTTTTAATATTAGTATAACCTTTAATTTATATGATGATGATCAAGACACATATAAATAATTGATACTCCCTCTGAGTTCCTATTTTTGTCCCACTTTCTTTTTTGAGCTGAATTTGATATTTGTCTCACTTTTCTTTTTTACCTGAGTTTGATATTTGTCCCACTTTTCTTTTTAAACCATCAATGTGTGGTTCACATTTACTCTCCTATATCTCTCTCTTCCTCCTTTTGTGAGTCACTCATTTCCCCTTCCTTAATTTTCATCCCAAAAGCATATGGGACATTAATAGGAACTCGGAGGGAGTATTATAAAGGATAGATTGTTGTAATAAAATTTAATATGAATAAATAATAGAATTAACATTCACGATTAAAATTAGTCAGATCAGATTTGCTATTGCGTACACCCGAGAGTGCACCAAAGGTAGCGACAACAAGTTCTGCGTCATCAAAAAAATAGTCAGGGTTATCAATAACAATAAAACAAGATAAAAATATTGGTTTATACTATTAAAATGGACAATATTTAATTGTTTGGGTAAGCAATTTATATATTGTCTACATATTTGTTTTAGGAAAAAAACCGAGAGATATTGAAACAATAAAATAAAAATGAAAATGAAAAAAAATAGTTTTTTAGGAAAAAAAGTGAGAGATATTGAAACGTTAAAATAAAATTGAAAATGAAAAAAAAAAAATAGTCTCTTAGGAAAAAAAAGTGAGGGATATTGAAACGTTAAAATAAAATTGAAAATGAAAAAATGGTTTATGTGTGACTCGAACCCGAGCACCATTAAAACATAATCAATTCACCTCATAAATACCACTCATCCAAGTGCACTTCATTATTTATAAATATGATAAAATTATATATGTAATACAGACAGATTTAATTTTTTCAATATATGTCTAACCTAACTAATTCCTACAATTAAGATACGATTTTTTTTAATGATCTTCAATAGTAACTAACATATCTCTTTTGATTTTTTTTTTAAAATTATATAATTATTATATATATAATTTAACTTATTTTGTGAAGTACCAATTCTACCCTTGCCAACTAACTACTCTTGAAATAATTTTTTTTTAAAAAAAAAAATATAATCCTAGTAAATTACTAAAATACCCTCGGTGGCGCACAAATTCGGCGCCACCGGGTGGCGCCTTCTCATTATTCATCTTTTTAATGTAATTAACAAAGTTAATGAAGTAATCAGGGGAAGACATTGTTGTCTTTTTACGTTAAAAAGCGCGGATGACCGGTTGAAATGTCTACGATCACTCAAATAAAGTAACCCATTTGATTTTGTACAATGTTTTTGATGCACGATTTATATGTATATATAACCTTAAACCGTTAAACCTTCAACTCGTCATACATGCATTTGAGATGCACCATGCAACCTGAAAGCTTTATCAACCCATTTTCATAACTTGAATTTGATCCTATAAAAACAGATCCAAAAATACTCTTTCTCAAAACCAATAATTCCCAAAACTGCAGCAACCGTGCGCATCTAAGATAGCAGCTGCGAATATATAATGGGGATCAAAGAATGGAAGATTCAAAAGAGCCAAAGCTTCACACTTGGGAGGAGCAATGTTAACTCTTCTTCTTCAGGCATAATAATAAAACATCAAGAGTGCATCGAATTGGGTAAGACGACACCATCAAGTCATCATGATAATAATCGCAATGGAGAACGATCGAGGTGGAAGATGCTGTGGACGAAGATTAAGATGGAGAAACAGAGGATATTAAGCTCTAATAACAACTTGCTCACTAATAATACCAATAATACCAAAAATAATAATCCTAGTTCAGTAACTACTAGTGTAGCATACGATCCTGAAGCATATGCAAGCAACTTTGACGAAGGATTAGAAGGTAAGGAGCCTGAGTACTTGATCCGTTCTTTCTCCGCCCGTTTCGCTGATCCATCTAGGATTCTTCACAAGAACGGATCAATTTCTTTCTAATTAGCATTTGTTTTCTCTTAGCTTACTTTTATTTTTCATTTTCCATAACTTTTAGGCTAACGCCTAAGTCAGACGTGTATAACATGATGTTGTATTTGTGCAATCAAGCTTTTATCTTATCTAATTATAAATAATTTACTAATTCTGCTTACAACATATTTATATATTCCAGTGCACAGATCAGATTATTCCAGTGCATTAGAGCAACGGCTAACTCTGCGTGTTAGCAGACCGTACATACTATCTACAACAGTACACACTGATATCAGCGGTTGGGTTGGGTTGGGTTGCATGTCGCAGGCACCTTAGCTAGGGGGTTAGTGTATACTTAAGGCAAACCGCTGATTTAATGAGTCTAGAATCGTATGCTCCCTATGGAAGAAACGTACGTACAGGAAAACCAAACTTAAGAGACGCTGATGGAAGTGATGATTTAACAACTTGTTTAATTGTGGTAAATAATTTCAACTACATTATATTGAGACTGATGATTAGTTTTTTTTTTCGGGATAAATCATACTCCCTCCGATTTTATTTATTGCCTTATTTCATTAAAATACTTCATCTATATATGGATGAAATGGAACAATAAATAAAAATCGAAGGGAGTATATATAGAAGTCATTAATACAGGTGAACCTGCACTGCAATTTGAGCCCCTAGATCTGGATAGTGAAGGAATGATAATGGAAACAAGTCACAAGGCCAAGATTGAGATCTATCTTGGAGGAGTTTGATGAATGCTTTGTTAAAATAACTACTTTTGCTCCATCAAAGCAAGTAAGGTATAATAACGTTAAGAAAATGAGACAAGAACATAAGTTTTTTTTTTTAAAATAAAAGAAAATTCACAAGAAGGGCAATTATGATGCTTCGAACCCCAAACCATAAACACCATTTTCAATTACCTTATCAATTAAATTAGCTGACATCTCCCAAGAACAAGTTAACCATACTAATGTTTAACATCCTAATATATACCCTTTCCTAATAAGGCTAGTTGGCTAAACGCAAAGTATTAGTCAAATATTTAAAAATTAAAAAAAGGTGAAGGTGCTTTAAGTACGGAGTAGTAAACGTTACTTGTAGATCATAGTCTGTATTAGTGACCTCACATGCCATAGTAGCTCAAGTACCCACTTTTATTAGGAATAAAATTCCTTTGATGATGGATGATTATGTAGTATTATTAAGTAGTCTTTAAAGTAGACTTGTAATGGTGTTGCGTGATCAAAAGTTAATAGAGAATTCCGTAGTACGGTATTCGAGAAGATTTAGAAAACATAATAGGTTAATATCGTGTGAGAGTTTAGGAAACAACATGATAATATTTTGTATTACCTCCGTTCCAACGAATTGTATACGTTTGCTTTATACACGTATGTCGATACTCGTTTTCTTTTGTGTATATGTTTAGTTACGTGTTACAAAAAATTATAAAATTTTGATATTAATAATGTATTTTATTAGACTATTTAAACAAGATCTCACATGACAATATTTTATCTTATATATTAAAAGTTACATTGAAGATTCTCATCACTTATAAATAGTATTAAAAAACCAAATGTATACAAATGATTGGAACGGAGGGAGTAAAAATTTAGGAAACACAATGGGACAACATTATTTGGTATCCTTCCTTAAAAGCTGACGGCTAAAAGGGAGAGTGTGTTGTTGGGGGTGGTCCACACAACATTATTTGGTATCCTTCCTTAAAAGCCGACGGCTAAAAGGGAGAGTGTGTTGTTGGGGGTGGTCCACTCCTCCGCATGTAAATGTTAAGTTGAGAGTTTCAGATGAAATAATAATACTGTACTTCGTAAAAATTACTACTGAGTGTGATTAATGAAATGTAATTCCTACAATACCACAAAAAACATGTACCCCTCTGCTATTCTATTTTCTTCAACCAAACAACTCATGTCGGGTCCCCTTGAACAATCGTAAACTACTCTCATATTCTGTACATCATAATAACTACGTAGTACGTACTCCATCTATAGCAAGAAATGTGTTATCAGATCCATACCCCTTCTGAACAATGTGCCTAGCTATTTCGTGAGGTAAGGATCCATGAATATTGCAGTTACATCTTACATGTCTAGAGGCTGCAACTTACGCCTATATAGCAACAACATTAAGAAGTTGAGCTCGCTATAATGCACCTCCTTTGACGTTTAATGTGGGAAAAGACAATTAAACTGCAAAATACTTACCTCAGTCTACTTTACCATGCATGTCATCAAATGGGATGGGCAATCAGTGAGGAGTTAATTTCCCTTCTGCGCGCGCATATATATATATATACACAACTCAAAATTCCAGGAAAATAACTAATCAAATTAAAACCCAAACATACAACCACTGCATTCTGGTTGATAACATTAAAAAAAAGTCATCTGTATAATTTACGATGCATATAATAAGCGAGGAGGAAGGGAGGGAGGAAAAAGACCAACCTGAGTGCGATTATAATGATCAATAGCAAACATAGCCATGTCAATGGCACGAATCCCATCTTCGCCCTAATGCTAGAATCCCTAATCGAGAAAGCGCAAGGCAGCGACTGGAGGGAGAGCGAGAGATCGGAAGAGATGAAGCGAGGAAATGAAAGGAAAGGAGAAAGAGGAGAAAGGCAGCGATCGAAGGCAGAGCAAGAGATCGGAAGAGGTGAAGCGAAGAAACGAAAGGAAAGGCTAAAGATGGAGGAGAGGCACTGTTGCTAAGCACAACACTGTTCATAAGAGCTAGCACTGTTCATAAGGAATTCACTATTCCTAAGACATATTTTTTGAACAATTTTTCTTTTAACATATAAATATATATATATATATATATATATATATATATATATATATATATATACACATATCATCAAGGGAGTTACTAACTCTCCAACTCTCCCTTAGTGTTGATCCCCTCCATCCATTCATCCTAAGATGGATGGTGGATGGATGGGGTTCAATTTTTTTTAAAAAAAAGACAATAAACTGACACAACAGCAGTGGAGAGAGGAAACATTCCATCACCCAAATCAATCCCTACATTACTTCCCTCATACACTTCCCAATCCCCTCATTTTCAATTCATTTCTCAACTCAATTTATCTTTCTCTAACAAAACCCCAACAAATAATCACCATTAATAACTCCGACCATACTCCGTCAACTACTCCGACAACTACTTCGACCATATTGCGTTTTTAACCCAACATACTCCGTCAGTAACTTCGATCATCATACGAAGGTATGTTCATCTTCATCATCTTCATCTTCATCTTCATCTTCATTTTCGTGCTTCATTTTCATCTTCATCTTCATTTTCGTGCTTCATCTTCATCTTCATCTTCATCTTCATCTTCATGTTTCTTTTTATTTTTCATGTCTTTTTTTTGGTATTTATAAAATTATTCATCTTCATTATCTAAAAAAAAAAGAACAACTTCATCTTTAAGATGAAGTTTGAAGATGAAGTTGTTATTTTTTTGTGGGATGAATGGAGCTTGAAGATGAAGATGAAGATGAACAAGTCATTTAGTGCGTAATGTTTTTGCAGAATTGCAAAGTCACACTCATTATGCTGTACAGTCACACTCATTATGTTGTACAGTCACACTCATTATGTTGTAGAATCACGCAGATGTACACTCATTGTAGTCACATATTCAGTTGTATAGTCATACTCATTATGCTGTATAGTCACATCGCTATGTTGTAGAATCACGCAGCTGTAGAATACCTTGGGATTAAGGTATCATTCGTTGAATCATCTTCATCTTCATGCTTGTTTTACTTTTCATACCTTTTTTTTGTATTTATAAAATTATTCATCTTCATTATCCAAAAAAAAATGAAGATTAAATATAGATTAAAATGAAGGTTGAATATGAATGAATGGAGATTGAATATTTAATTAATGTTATAATTTAGTTGTATAGTCACAGAGATTATGTTGTATAGTCACACAGTTGAAGTTGTATAGTCATACTCGTTATGTTGTAGGATCACAGTCATTATGTTGTACAGTCACACAGTTAAAGTTGTATAGTCACACTCATTATGTTGTACAATCACGCAGGTGTACACTCATTGTAGTCACATATTCAGTTGTATGTGTGATTTAGATTGATTGTGTGTTTTGTTGCAGCGAAATGATTGGTGGAAAGAGAAATGTTGGTAAAAGGGGCGGTGGGAAGAAGAAGGTCGTGGAAGATACAGCGATCGATCACGTAATTGGACAATGTATTGTTGCGAAGATTAAAATGAAGGTTGAATATTTAATGAATGTTTAGATAATTTGTTCTAAATGGTATGTATAATCATCTTTCTAATTATGAATGTGACTTTGCAAATGATGATTGAAGAATAATTGACTATATGACTTTTATTTTCCATTTTACGGTTTCAGTTTTGTAGTCACACACTTTAGGTTGTACAGTCACACTCATTATATTGTATAGTCACACTCATTATATTGTAGAATCACACAAATTCTTGCAGTGATTAGTGTATGTAATCATCTTTGCTAATGATGATTGAAGTATAAATAAGTACGAGTATAATCTAGTTGTATAGTCACAGAGATTATGTTGTATAGTCACACAGTTGAAGTTGTATAGTCATACTCGTTATGTTGTAGGATCACACAGTTTATGTTGTATAGTCACACAGTTAAAGTTGTACAATCACACTCATTATGCTGTACAATCATGCAGTTGTAGAGTCATTGTATTGTAGAATCACACAAATTCTTGCAGTGATTAGTGTATGTAATCATCTTTGCTAATGATGATTGAAGTATAAATAAGTACGAGTATAATTTAGTCGTATAGTCACAGAGATTATGTTGTATAGTCACACAGGTGGAAGGATAAGTGATATTGCTATAGACCTCGCGTGATTAATTATGAAACCAGAAAATAGCGATGAAAATATATTTACATTGGACAAAGTCCATCCTTTACATATAGTACGTCAAACATAAAAACATTATAACCCACCAAACATCATTTACACATAGTACGTTCATCCTAAAGCAAATATTTTATCTCACATAAACACACAAGAGCTTAACGTTGGTCTCCGGTACGTGCGCAACAATACATTGTCCAATTACGTGGTCGGTCGTTGTATCTTCCACGACCTTCTTCTTCCCACCGCCCCTTTTACCAACATTCCTCTTTCCACCAACTATTTCGCTGCAACAAAACACACAATCAATCTAAATCACACAACACAACTGAATATATGACTACAATGACTCTACAACTGCATGTTAGATTTAATCTGACCCAAGACTGAAACTTCATACAAAATTAATTGGTATAAAACCGAATAGCGGAAGCGTACCTGATTCAATTGGGGAAGGGAGGTGGAATTGGAATTACCCGATTATGGTCTTCTAACAGACACACTCGCCTTTTGGGTTTCTCCATACCGATGGGATATATGTGAGATTAGGTCAAAAGTGTGCTGTCAGGGACCATAACCCTGACTATATATAGGGAGGGGTGTGAAACCCTGGTGACCTATATTAGCCGCCTTAGTTGATACGCCCATCATGCATCCCTTAAAGCCCTAATGGGTCTCTACACTATTATAGTATCCGACCCATACTTTATAAGACGTAAATAAGCCCGTATCATTTGTATTATGACGGATCACACATTTGGGCTAACTTTAATGATAGCTAATAAATACAATAGGTCCAAATAATGTTGTCCACATATATTGTATTAGACCCATAATTCTTACACTGCATGATTGTACAGCATAATGAGTGTGACTGTACAACTTTAACTGTGTGACTCTACAACATAATCTCTGTGACTATACAACTAAATTATACTCGTACTTATTTATACTTCAATCATCATTAGCAAAGATGATTACATACACTAATCACTGTAAGAATTTGTGTGATTCTACAATATAATGAGTGTGACTATACAATATAATGAGTGTGACTGCACAACCTAAAGTGTGTGACTACAAAACTGAAACCGTATAATGGAAAATAAAAGCCATACAGTCAATTATTCTTCAATCATCATTATCAAAGTCACATTCATAATTAGAAAGATGATTATACATACGAATCAGAGCAAATTAGTTAAACATTCATTAAATATTCAACTTTCTTTCATCCATATTCAACCTTCATTTTTTTTGTGAATAATGAAGATAAATAATATTATAAATACCAAAAAAAAGAAGGAATGAAAAATAAAACAAGCATGAGGATGAAGATGATTAATTATTTTAAAGATGCTTCAAAAAGATAAAAACAAAATACCTGAAAATCATCGAGGTTCGGAAGTAGGGATTTGACGAACGTGGAAACTTGAATGTAGATAAAAAAAATACCTGAAAAAAGCCACACAATTTAAGTTGTATAGTCACACACTTTAAGTTGTACAATCACACTCAGTATGTTGCATAGTCATACTCATTATGTTGTAGAATCACGCAGCTCTAGAATACCTTAGGATTAGGGTATCATGCGTTTAACCATCTTCATTTTCATGTTTGTTTTATTTTTCATACCTTTTTTTTTGTATTTATAAAATTATTCATCTTCACTATCCAAAAAAAAAATGAAAGTTGAATATATATGGATGAATGAACGACTATGACTTTAAAAAAATGAAAATATCTAAACATTCATTAAATATTCAACATCCATTCATCCATATTCAACCTTCATTTTTTTTGGATAATGAAGATGAATAATTTTATAAATACAAAAAAAAAGCATGAAAAATAAAACAAGCATGAAGATGAAGATGATTCAACGAATGATACCTTAATCCCTGCGTGATTCTACAATGAATGATAATTTTACACCTGCGTGATTCTACAACATAGCGAGTGTGACTATATAGCATAATGAGTATAACTATACAACTAAATAGGTGACTACAATGAGTGTACATCTGCGTGATTCTACAACATAATGAGTGTGACTGTACAACATAATGAGTGTGACTTTGCAATTCTGCAAAAACATTACGCACTAAATGACTTGTTCATCTTCATCTTCATCTTCAAGCTCCATTCAACTCACAAAAAAAGAACAACTTCGTCTTCAAACTTCATCTTAAAGATGAAGTTGTTCTTTTTTTTTTAGATAATGAAGATGAATAATTTTATAAATACTAAAAAAAAAGATATGAAAAATAAAAAGAAGTTTGAAGAAGATGAAGATGATCGAAGATGAAGAAGAAGCTAAAAAAATGAAGATGATCAAAGTTTATGCATAAACATACCTTGGTATAATTATCCGTCATGTTGTGTTAAAAAGAAGCATGATGATGAAGATGAAGATGAAGATGATGAAGAAAAATGAGCATGAAGATGAAGATGATGAAGAAAAATGAGCATGAAGATGAAGATGATGAAGAAAAATGAGCATGAAGATGAAGATGAAGATGATGAAGATGAAGATGAACATATCTTCGTATGATGATCGAAGTTACTACGGAGTATGTTGGGTTAAAAGCGCAGTATGGTCGGAGTATGGTCGGAGTTATACGAATGAATGGATCTTGAAGATGGTGATGCTTTTTTTTTGTTTGATAGATGAAGAGGAAGATGAAGATGAGAGAGTATCAAGTGGTAAGAAGTGATCAAGACTAGTGGTAAGAAGTGATCAAGACTAGTGGTAAGAAGTGAGAATTTGATTGAGGGAAGTGTTGCTTTTTGCTTTTCTCCTTTTCTCTCTCCACTGCAGCTGTGTCAGTTACTGACATTTACTTTTTTTTTTTTTAACATCATTCATCTAAGCAATCCATCCAACCCAAGATCAATGGCCAACAACACAACTTCCCAACTTCCCACTTTTCACCAAACTCTCTTGATCCCTTTTCTATATATATATATATATATATATATAGGGGGCAAGATCGAGTCCACTTATCATAATTGAGTTCGTGAGTCCTCATCTTAACCCTTAAATTAGTGATAGATTAATGGTTAAGATTGTTTTGTCAATTAAGAAAATAACTAACTAAATCTTGGTAAATGTTTTGATAGTTAACTTAATTCCATGTCCAAACAAGAGATTACACCTCGACTTATATACATGGGTCAAGTCCTATGTACAATGAATACGGGAAGCCTACTAAATACAATGAGTAACCAAGAGACAAAGTTAAATAATGATAGAATACAAAGGGACGGCAAACTAAATACATTATTTACTAAGACACCCCCGCAGTCGGAACGGTAGGAGAGCGGACGTTCAGGCTGGACCGAAAGCGGGTGAAAAGGTACCTAGGCAGGCCTTTCGTAAAAATGTCAGCGTACTGGTAGTCGTCCGGAATGTGTAGAACACGAACCAACCCGAGACGAACCTTGTCGCGAACAAAGTGTATGTCGATTTCAATATGCTTGGTTCGTTGATGCTGGACTGGGTTGCCAGATAGGTAAACGGCGGACACATTATCACAGTACACAACGGTGGCATGTCGGATGGGAACATGGAGCTCGAGGAGGAGATTGCGAAGCCAAGTCGCCTCAGCGACGACATTAGCTACGCCTCGGTATTCAGCCTCAGCACTAGATCGAGAGACAGTAGGCTGCCGTTTAGAGGACCATGAGACTAAATTATCTCCAAGAAACACACAGTAGCCGAAAGTGGAGCGACGGAGGTCGGGACAACCGGCCCAGTCGGCGTCGGAGTAGGCGGTGAGTGTTGTGGAATTGGACTTGACAATGCGAAGCCCATGATCGAGAGTACCCTTCAAATACCGGAGAATACGCTTTAGAAACTGAAAATGAGGCTCTCGAGAGGCGTGCATGAAGAGGCATACTTGCTGGACGACGTATGAGATGTCGGGCCGAGTAATAGTCAAATACTGAAGTGCCCCGGCCAAACTTCGGTAAAGAGTGGAATTAGTGAGAAGTGAACCGGCAGTAGCGCTCAGTTTAGAACCGGCATCGACGGGGGTTGCGATGGAGTTGAAGGTAGACATATCGGCTCGAGCAAGAATATCGCGGGCATAAGACTCCTGAGAAAGAAAAAGGCCATCGGTGTCGCGTGTAACGCTGATGCCGAGAAAATGATGTAGGGAACCCAAATCGAACATAGCAAATTCCTGCGAAAGTGTGGTGATAATGCGTCGTAGCAAGCTAGTGCTGGACGCGGTTAGCACGATATCATCAACGTATAGTAAAAGATAAGCTATGTCGCGCCCATGATGAAGGACAAAAAGGGACTGATCGCAGATACTACCCTTAAACCCACGAGAGAGAATAAAGTTAGCAAACCGTTGGTACCAAGCCCGGGGGCTTGTTTAAGGCCATAAAGGGACTTACGGAGACGACACACATGACCAGGAACCGAGGGGTCAACAAAACCCGGGGGTTGGGGCATATATACGGTCTCGACGAGGTCCCCATGTAAGAAGGCGTTCTTCACGTCTAACTGGTGAATGGGCCAAGCCCGATTCACAGCGAGATTGAGAACAGTCCGAATGGTAGTGGGTTTCACAACCGGACTAAAAGTCTCATCACAGTCAATCCCGACCTGTTGACTCTTCCCATTAACCACAAGACAGGCCTTGTATCGTGCAAGGGAACCGTCCGAATTAAATTTATGTCTATACAACCACATGCATCGAATAACGGGCGACTCTGTAGGGCGAGGGACCAAGTCCTACGTTCCATTTTTAATTAAAGCACGATATTCGTCATTCATGGCAGCATTCCAGTTCGGGTCCCGGAGGGCAAGGTGGGGTGATTTAGGGAGAGGTGAGAGGGGAGGTGAGGTGGAAGCAGTTAAAACTCAAGGCTTAAAAATGCCATGCATAGCTCGAGTGGTCATGTGGTGGGGACGAGTGGGGGGAGGTGGTGGAGGAGGTGGTGGCGAAGTTTGGGTAGGTGTGGGGGTTGTAGGGGTATGAGCCAAGGGAGTAGTTTGGGGTGAGGGGGACGCAGGGGTATGGGCCAAGGGAGAAGGATGGGTTGCTGTGGGGGATGCAGGGGTATGGGCCAAAGGAGTGGAGTGGGCCGAAGCAAGGGTGGAAGGGGGGGTGTGAGTTGAAGGAGGGGAGTCAGGAGTTTGGGTCAGTGGAAGTGAAGTGGGCTGGTTTAAGATTGGGCCAGGAGGGAGATTTGTGGTTTGGGGGCTGATCAGAGAGGGTAGAAGTGCAGGCGGTATGGAGGAGTCCAGGAATGAGTAAGTGTCAATGGTTTGAGGAGTGGACCTAGCAAACGGAAATACCGATTCATCGAAAGTAACGTGACAAGAGTGAAAAACTTTTCCGGTTGTTGGGTCAAGGCACTTGTATCCTCGAAACTCATCAGGATACCCGAGGAAGACACATCTAGTAGAGCGTGGTGTGAGCTTGTGAGGACGGGTGGAGGAAAGGTTGGGGTAGCAAGCCCAACCAAAAACTCGGAGATGGTCATAGGACGGAGTTCGAAGAAAAAGTATGGAGGTCGGTGATTGGAAATTAAGGAGGCGGGATGGGAGGATGTTATGTAGGTGGGTGGCGGTTTGGTGGGCATCGACCCAATAAATAATCTGGACGGACGCATGAAAAAGGAGGGTAAGGGTAATTTCATTTAAGCGGGTATCATACGCTCGGCTTTACCGTTTTGGGAGGATGTTTGGGGGCACGAGAACCGAAAAATAAGACCATTTTCATCTCCAAATTTCCGGAAAGAGTTATTATCAAATTCACGACCAAGATCACAGTGAAAAGCTTTAATTTCTCGGTAAAATTGGGTTTTGACGTATGCACGAAATTTAAGAAACTTGGCATATGTTTCGGATTTAAATTTAATAGGATAGACCCAAACAAATTGTGAGAAATTATCAATTAGGACGAGATAATATTTATAGCCGGACTTACTAGGCACGAGGGATGTCCAAAGATCACTGTGGACAATGTCGAATGGGGCCACGGTCTGTGAAAATGATTCGGAGAACGGTAATATTTTATGCTTGCTTATTTGGCACGAGTTGCAAAGTTGTGAATGGTGCCCGAGTTTATTAGAAGGAAGGGAAAAATTAATACGCAAAATATCCAAAATATTTGTCCCGGGATGACCGAGACGAAAATGCCAAATATCGGAGGATAAAGTGACAAGGTGTTGATTTGATGGGGCGGACTCGATGGAGGTGGACGACACGGGGTATAGCTCACCGTCACTGTTGCTCCTCAGAATCGATTTCCCAGTCGCTAAATCCTTCACAGAAAAACCAAACGGGTCAAATTCGACGGAAACATTATTTTCTTTAGTAAATTGACTGACGGATATAAGGTTTTTAATTATATTGGGTGTATATAAAACATTATGGAGGTTAAGGGTGCGGTTTTGAGTAGGGATATAAGAAGTACCGGACCCGAGAACCAGAATACTAGACCCATTACCGACGTAAATGGAATTAATCGAGCTAGAATTAAAAGGGGAACGGAGGTTACCTGGATCAGCACTCATATGGGAGGAAGCACCCGTATCCATGAACCAACTACCGTTGTCAACATGTTGCTGGATCGTAAGGGCTTGGAAGGATTGGCCCAAATCAGTCGGACTGACAGGCTCATCAAACGGGACATAGGCTTGAGCAGAATGTTGACCCAATGGGCGACCCGGTTGACGGTAAGGACCACGGTTTGACCACGGTTGGTAGGGAGGGACCCATCCCGGTTGGGTGGGGTAAGGACACGGGGCCGGGCTCCAGCCGGCATATCACGGGGGAGGGGTGGCCGCCGGCCAGGGGGCGGCAACGGGCGGCAGGAGCGACGGAGGTCGCGACGGTGGGCCGCCGGTGTGCTGTCCGCGGTTCTGCCCACGGTTCCTGCCTCGATTCCGGCCGCGGTTCTGACCGCCGGGTCGGACTGACTGAGGTGGGGTGTTGTCCCACGGTCGGTGGTCGGCAGGGGGTGGTCCGGTGGCGGCCGCGGCTAAGGCGGCGCCGGAAGTGGGCGGATTTGGCCCATTTTGGGTGGCGGTTCTATGGTTTTCGAGTTCAATCATACTCCGGGCGGTCTCAAAATTGGGTAAATTCTGATTTATGTAGGTGGCAACCGTATTATACTCCTTTGGGAGTCCGCGAACCAATTGGAGGACCAATCTTTGATCGGTGACCGGGGCGCCGACATCTTTCAATTTTCCGGCTATCTCACGGAGCTTTAAACAATATTCATCAAACGAGGCTATAGCCTCAAGTTTGAGATTGACAAACTCGTTTTCAAGACTCGCGGCGCGAGCGCCTTTATTATTAAGAAACATATTTTTGACACAATCCCACGCCTCTTGGGCGGTGGAGACTTCCTCGTGAAGAACACGGGGCAAAAATTCTTCCGATAGAGTACCAAAAATCCATTGAAGGACGTGTGAATCAATTTCATACCAAGCCGCATATTTAGGGTCGGTCTTCTCGGGAGGTGGAGTTCCATCAATATGATGGAGCACCTTATAGGCACGAGCATGAAGGGTGAATAAACTCACCCATGAGGAGTATGAGACTTTTGTACCATCAAGGACACGTACCTTATGTTGGATGTTGGTGACGGGATAGACGGGATGTAACCCGGACCAGAAGTTAGGACTCGACGATTCTCCATCCGATTTGGCCATAGGCAAGGGCAGGGGAGTGGTGCTGTCTGCGGGATCGGAGAGACTCGGAGCGTATCCTTCGGTGGAATGTCGTGGGCAGGGGAGTGGTGGTACCTTCAATTTATCCTTCGGTGGAATGAAGGGTACCTTTTATTTATCCTTGGGCAGGGGAGTGTACCCTTTTATTATTATTATTATTATTATTATTATTATGCTTTGTGTGGAACCTAGTCTGATACCATGATAGTTAACTTAATTCCATGTCCAAACAAGAGATTACACCTCGACTTATATACATGGGTCAAGTCCTATGTACAATGAATACGGGAAGCCTACTAAATACAATGAGTAACCAAGAGACAAAGTTAAATAATGATAGAATACAAAGGGACGGAAAACTAAATACATTATTTACTAAGATGTTTTATTTTTTTTCTCTCTCCTCCTTAATTATCTTAATGCAAATCTTCTCTCTCCCATCAAATTTTTAACAACATTTTTCTATCACACAACATGTACGTCGTTTCATTTTCATTTTCACCAAAAAAAATCATCATTTCGCTACTGCCATGTTACTCTACCTCATACACCTAATTCATGAATTGTGTTACTTTAACTCATAAAATTTGTTACGTTACATAATAGTGTCTTACGTTTTTATTAAGGATACTCCAAAACAAAAATTATAAAACTCCATTATAATTCCAATTTTTCACACCTGTTACTCTAAAAACTTGATATTGGTAATCAAATTATACTCATAAATTGTGTTACTGTAACTCATTATGTATGTTACTCTAGCGCATAATGTGTGTTATTCTAACGCATAATGTGTGTTATTCTAACTCATTTTACATCAATAAATTGGTACAGAAGTTCCAACTGAATCAACTTCATTACAATTCTAATGTTTCACACCTGTTACTCATTATCTGTGTTATTGTAACTCATTAAGTATATATGTCACTCTAACGAATAATGTATGTTACTCTAACAATATACTATCCTACTTAGAATTATGCTTCTTCATCCTCCTCGTCCTCTTCTTCATCATCATCATCATCATCATCATCATCGTCAGAAGCTTTGATTTAATCTAACCACCGCGCCATCTTTTCGTTGTGTACCTCCTCACATCGAATCCACAAGCCAATGCGTAGATTTTATAGAAGTTTACTGACTCATCCACGTCCTTGAAGATCTGCCCTATATATGGAGGAAACTCTCACCCACATCCCTACACCATTCATGTGCTTTTGCGTATACCGAAAAATAATAACAGTGCCAATAAACGTGGCGAAAGAGAAACAATCAGAACTCGAAATATGGATTAAAGTAACAGATGACAATAATTAAAGTAACAGATGAAGTGCATTGAAGTAACACTGGATTCAATTAACAGAGGATGCTTATACACCAAGTATAAAGTAACAGAGGTCAGACATTAAAGTAACAGATAGTGTGAATTAAAGTAACAGATAATGTTCATTAAAATAACACCAGTTAGGTTAGTGCAAAAAATTCATATGATGATCAGAAATGAGAGTATGACGCAATATCTTTTTTTGAATGAGGGCGATATTATTCTTTGATATTGTTTCCTATTTTGAAGTCAATCACGTCCCATAATTATAGGAAACAGTACCTTTATTTTTTATATTTTTTATTTTTTTATATGGCAGTATTCTAAATCCTTTTTGTCACTCCAATGCATTACAGTAACAGATGAAAAAAACTAAAGTAACAGATGAAGTGCGTTAAAGTAACACGAGATTCAGTTAACATTATGTGCATTAAAATAACAGGGTTAGCCATTAAAATAACAGATTGTGTATATATTAAAGTAACACAGTATGTGCATTACAATAACTCCATATATTTGTTCGTGCGTAAAATTCATATAATGCTTAGACTTTTTGTGTTACATTTTTGTGTTACTCTAATTAAAATTAGGTGTTACTGTGACTCAGAACGTATGTTACTTCAACGCCGTGTCTGCTTCAATAGAAAACAAAACAATAGTATTAGTGAAGTTTTAAAAACCTAAAGAATAAACAAAACAATAACACGAGAGTAATGGACCACTGATATGAATCTATGAATAATCAAATGAATAAAATTCCACCTTTTAACAAATATAAAAATTTAGAATCTACACTAATAAGAGAGCAATGAACCAGATATGAATCTATGATGAATGAAATGACCAAAGCAATATCGACATGAAAATCGACGAAAAACATGAAAGCAAATTGACGCAATTTAATCAAGATGATGAATAAAAATTGACGCAAAACATGAAAGCGATAACGAAACTCACCATTGTTATAGTCGATGAATTGATTATCAACAGTTGATGAAGATGTCGCGATCATTGAGTCCATAGTAACGGGATTTCGAGCACAAATTTGAATGAATGAATGAATGAACGTGATATTGGAAGCGTTTTTTTTAGGTTTTGATGAACGTGAACGTGAATGAATGAGTGAATGTGATGTTATTGTTTCCTAAAATTGTGGAAGTTATTTTCAGTATCTCCACTATTTTTTTTAATGAAAATATTAGGATGCATCTTGTCTATCCATTCTCATCCCATTCAATGGATGGAATGAGGACTTAGGGACTCATATATAGAGAAGGACTCATAAGAGCCTTACTGTGTGTGTGTATATATATACACACACACACACACACACATATATATAGAGGTAGGTTCAAAAATAAGGTCAACAACTTTTTTAAGTTCATAAGTTTCAGTGTTAAAGTTACACTAAAAGTGCTTAAAGTTACACGAAATGAGTGATAAAGTTGCACTTTATAACTTGAAGTGACAAAAGTGCTGAATGTTATAGTTACATATCAATTTTGAACAAATACAACTTTATCGTATAGTTACACAAGCATGACATGCTTGTTTTATTTTTCATACCTTTTTTTGTATTTATAAAATTATTCATCTTCATTATCCACAAAGAAAAATGAAGGTTGAATATGGATGAATGAAGGTTGAATATTTGATGAATGTTTAAATAATTTGCTCTGATTCGTAGGTATAATCATCTTTCTAATTATGAATGTGAGTTTGCAAATGATTATTGAAATATAATTAACTGCGTGGCTTTTATTTTCCATTTTACGGTTTCAGTTTTGTAGCAATCAGTATGTTGTATATTTATACTTATTATGTTGTAGGATCACACTGATTATGTTATATAGTTGTGGACGTGACATAGGTCCACCCCGACGCGGCCACGCGCGGGTTTGGGGAGGCGAATGAATCTCCATATGAGATGGGTCGAATTGAATTTTAAATCGAAGTAGGAGTCGCCACCGAATTTTGTGGTTATTCGGAACCATTCGAGCCCACTCTATGTCGTAGTGGGCCGTATACAAAATACGGCCCATTTCCGATGTCAGAGTTTATTGGGCTCGTCCCTTTGCATTACGATACCGATACCGACATTATCGGATATCGTGTATTGAATGACTCTCGTTGCCAATGGATTCGGACATCCAAAAACCGAGGTTCTGAGTAAGGGGTGAGGGTACGTGTTGGGAAGTTCACAAAGAACACCCAACCCCGCCCGCACATTAGCGGCCTCTACTAGGATATCGTTTGATGTTTTAATACGCGCGTTAGTTGAACGATGAATGATATGCAAACATTGTTTTTTTAAGCATGTGAATAATTGAATGGGTTGCTAAGTCGGTTTAATGCATGAAAAATTTAACGTCGAAGTTGAATTTAGCATGTGAGGTTCGTTTTAGTATAATAAAACAAACGATAAAAAAGAATGAATTTGCTACAAAAGATGAACAAACGAGTTAGTATCGATTTGTGAAGAAATAATATAGCAAATATGATGAATATGCAAGATCGAGAAAATATTAGTCGAAATCTGAAAAATATCGTTAAAAAGACGCTGTTTTGTATAAAAAACGATGTTCGAAAAATAAAAAAAAGGAACAAAACGAGTCGCGTTTCCGGCGTTGCCCGCGACTCGCCCGGGGTGCGCGCGACTCACGCCCCGGCCTGTTTCGAGGTCGATTTTTGAAAATTCGATGCTTTTATTCGTACGAATATTGCATAATTCGTGCTCGACTTAATATTTTCGATATTCGTTATATTCGATAGTCGATTATGAAATCGATATCAAATACTCGAAATAGTTTTAGAAAAGATACAAATTTTGAGAAATCGTTTTGTAGAATAAAAAAACGAACGAAAAGCTAAAAAAAAGGACTCGAGTTTCAGGCCCGTGCGCGAGTCGCCTGGGATGGGCGCGACTCGCGTGTGGGTCTGTCCCGGTCTCGTTTTTTGTTCGAAAATTGCTAATTTGATAAATCGCGTACAAATACGAACTAATTTATACTCGATTTATGTTTTCGATATTCATCATATCCGATATTCGATTATGAAATCGATATCGAATACTCGGAACGAATTTAGAAAAGGTTTTGAAAAAAGTTTGTTTTGAACAAAAAGTAAAAAAAAAAAAGAATTTTGAACGAAAAAGATGTTAATTCTCTCCGCGTATAAAATCATCGAATTTTGTTTAAAAAGATGTGACGACTTTATTAGCATCAACGAGATTAATATAATTCTTTTGATACGATATTCGACTAGAGAATCGGTATCATATTTTTTAAGAATATTCGTTATATGAAAATAGTTTTATTAATATCGATATAAATAAAATATGCGACAAACGACCCATAATAAAAATCGACCGATGATGAAAAGAAGAAGAATGACGAGAAAGAGAAAAAGAGAGAAAAGAAGAGAAATCGGGTTTGATTACACCCTCAACCAACATGCTTTTGTTAACTCGGATCGGGGCTCGTCGGAATGTGGCTAAGGCACGGGAGCGTCGGGTTAATGTCGGTGAGTTGGTGGTTTGGTTTGGACGTGTAAGGGTGACGGGTATAGACCGTTTTTTTGTTAGTCTCGGGTTACACTATCGGTTTCTCGATGCTAAGTGTGTCGGATTGTGTATGGATGTAGGATATCGGGAATTGTATGTGTCGTTGTATGAAAACGTGTGTGAATAATGTGTATGAAAATTGTGTTGTATGATTGATGAATATTGTGTGTGCAAGGGGTCCTATTTATAGGAAAAGAAGGTTGAGAGAGGTATCTTGCTTGTACGACAAGAAATACCAATCGGGATCGGGAATGTAAGAAGTTGTGAGGAACGAGAATTCCGTTACTTGGCAAAGAATAAAAGGGAACCGGCTGAAAACAGCCTGCTCGGCCGGGTATTCCATGCTCGGTCGAATGCTCGATTCGGTATTCGGATAGGATTCCTACTTGAGATCGAATTCTACCTTTAACGGAATTGTTTAATATTTGTGTAGCTGATTTTTTGTGAAGTTTGAGCTCGAATCAGCCACGTGAGGTGACACGGCTGACTCACGCGTCTCGAGAAAATATCTTTGACCGGGTTTGACTCGGTCGCTAAAAGACGGTTTTACCCCCGGTGTTGGATTCGACCCAAATTAGTCTTATTTGACTCGAAACGACCCACTGGGCCTTAATTTGAGGTTGGTTTTGTGAAATTTGTACTCCGTAAAAAGCCCAAGACAAATGCCAATGATTTTGAGCCCATTTCCGAGTACGTTAAAGCACGTTTGCGTCCGATCATCATCGGGTGTTTGGCGGGAACTACTATAGACACCTGGCGGTCAAAATGTGGGTGTCTACAGAGCCTCCACTCTGACTGAGGCTTGGACAAGGCGAAAGTCAGAGTAGCCACCAGGTCAATCAAAGATTAAAACCTGGTAGCTTCCGGTCGGGTCGTTTAAGGTCCATTAGACCTGCGTGAAGGGCCCGCCGGCCGGAGACTAGAAATGTACCTGAGCTGATGATAACTCCGTGGGGGATTGAACTCGTCGTATAAGACTTAAAATGGGCCTATATATGGGCTCATCTTGCTGAACGCCGCTGGGGAGTTATGCGAATTGCGCTGTCGTGATTTGTACCTGTATAAGTTACATAGAATTTTGCATGCAACACGTAGGCGAAACAAATATGACTCGCGCTGGGGAATAAAAATGATTTTTGCTGCATTTTGAAATCGAAGTCCTGAAAGCAACTCACGTGCTAGGAGATGGGTTTCCAAAATTGAAAGAGGTGGAGAAGAAATTTGCAGTTTAAATAGACTGAAATTTGACCTTGTCGAAAAGATTTTTTTTCAATTGGCAAAGTTTTGCAAATTTTGAAGTAAGAATTTGAAGAGAGGTCTACTGACAGACTCGACTCTGGACGCGACCGGACGAGTTGACAGACATGACTGGACTCTCGAGGGGTTGGACCATGACTCGGTAGGGGGTGGGCCGCCTAACAAGACTCTTAAATTGCGCTATTCCGTAGCCTAGGCGAGTAGCAACACGGTCGTACATCGAAATGAGAAGGATGCGTTATAGGGGAATTGCAGTACTCTGTAATGAGACTGTTTTTGCAGGACTTAGCAGTGGAATGCTGTAGACTAGTGCTCTTTTGAATCCTTTTTTATTTTAGGGTACATTTCCAAAGTGGGCATTGCCTCGAGTCCTGATAGATTCTTGTCCTCGAGTGAGCCGAGTACTAGGACACACTGTAGAAAGGTGGCTAGATTTTTGAAATTATTTGGATTATGTGAATGGATGGAGAACTTCTGCCTAGGAGAAGCCCCCAGAATGACAAAGCTAACTGTCGAGAACATGACAGTGTCGTGACCGGAATGATGGTGCTTTTTGAATGTGTGTCAATGTCGAGAACATGACAGTGTCGTGACAGTATTCAATTTTATACTCGTCCTTATTGTTTAATAGCTAGTTGTATTATTTGGCGCGGCGTTAAATTATACAACCGAGTAGCAACTATATTAATTTAGGACTGCGAATTGTCACTAGATTAATCTAGGAGTATAATTTGATCTAGTTAATTTTAATTGACTAGGATTAATGATGTCTTTCTCGTCCTTAATGCGACTAGTTAACTTACGGAGCGTCGAAACTTACGTAATAATTAATTAGTTAGAATTGGTGGTCGAGCGGCTCGACACTGGTTATAAGTAAGGAAGGATAGAGAGATTTAGCGGCTAAATTCTCTACAATTAATCTAGTAATAAAATAATATGGGTACGATGAGTCGATTTAGTAACTGAATGGGTGACCGAGTATAAGAAATATATGAGCCGAATTGTTATCCTTGTTTCACTTGTATATATTAGGATAATAGTTATAATTTGTTATGGAGTAGTTCATTAGTTTAAATTTTTCGAGACAATTAATTGAACCTCCCATTCCGTATATATATTCTTGTTAATATTGTTAATATGTTATTCATAATCGTAAATATGAAGTGGACTAGTTAATGAATAAATCGTCTCTCCGTGGGATCGACCCTTACTTGTACTATACTACGTAATTTTAATATTGTTAGTGTGATAAAAGCAAGGTTATAAATTATTAATTTGAGTGCGGTAACGACACGTATTAGTCAGATTCTACAACATAATGAGTATGACTATGCAGCATAATAAGTGTGACTATACAACTGAAAGTGTTTGACCTTGCAATTCTGCAAAAAACATTACGCACTAAATGACTTGTTCTTTATTTTTAATTAGAATGTTTTTACGGTAAATCAAAATAATATTTCTAATTAGACCATATTAATTAGAATGTTTTTTTGTTGGATGAATGAAGTTGGAAGATGAAGTTTTTTTTTTTGGATGAACGAAGCTTGAAGATGAAGAAATTCTTCTTTTTTTGTTGGATGAATGAAGCTTGAAGATGAAGTTGTTCTTTTTTTGTGGGATGAATGAAGCTTGAAGATGAAGATGAAGATAATGACTGATTCTACAGCTGCATGATTCTACATCATGTGAACGTTCGTCCGCACCGCCCGGCGCCCCGGGCGCGCCAGCGCTGGACCGACCCGGTTTTTCAACGTGTGGCGGCGGCCACCCACGCGGCCCCCTACCTGTCGGGGGCCGGTCCGATCTCGCGTACGGGGCGATGTCTCGGACCTTGATTCGGATGACGATCCAGACTTGTACTAGACGGGTGCGACCACCCGTGTTTCCGTTTGGAATCGATCGAGTCGTGGTTGTAAATGTTTAAAGGCCGATTCATTTGGTAAGGCGACCTTTTTAGTGAACTGAACTCGGTTGCCGATTTGTGGAGTCACCACCGAGTCAATTATGGGGACTCGGAAACTGTTCAAGTCAACTTTGATCCCTTGCCGGCTCAAAGTTGAGTGGCACGGGACCTAAAGATAAAGACTTGTACCCTTAAGCACTCCATGCCTGGAATGACTATCATTGCCAATGGTTTTAGACATCCGAAAACCGTCGATTCTGAGTAAGGGGTGAGGGTACGTATTGGGAAGCCAACATCCGATAGATGTCAACACCCAATCCCGCCCGCACTATAGCGGCCTCTACTAATCAATCGGTGGGCTGATAACCTAGTTCTTTCGTTGTGGTGGAAATACTGTAACATCCGTTGTTTTAACCCTATGTCTTTTACTATGTCGGTTGTTTAAAGACAAGTAAGTGTTGTTGTCAAAGTAGTTGTATTTACATTCTTTGCATGTGATTTCACGTGATAAGCAGGCCATGAAAAGATGCACGTAGGAGAGTAGAGAGTACTAATATTGTAGGTATTAGCAAATCAGTTTTAACGTGATAATACGGATATTAGTCATTCTCGTGGTATACCTTACTTGGTATTCTGCTTAAGATGCGTCGGTTCGGTATTAATAGAGATGCGTCGAACCTAGTAAGGCGAGCACTTGGTCTAATACGGAACCCGACCATCACTTTGTTTAGTTTTAGTTGTTTTACGTTTTGAATTCCGTGTTAGGTGATTTAGCATGTGATTATAAGGTCATAAAAGCAATAAATCATACGAAAAACTGTAAGTGTGAACGTAAGTAAATCATATTGTGAGGAGTTGCACCCTCAGAGTGTACACTAAACGGGACTCGATGCATAGATAGTTGAGAAGGGATCTCGGAATTACTCGGGTCTATTTAGTGTGTTTTAGTATTTGCGTTACGTGTTTTAGTAGATGTTTGTGGACCTTGTGTCCACATCTAGTGTTATCGTAGTGCATAAGAAAGGAAAGTGCAAATATGGAAAGTTTTGTTTAGATGACAACCTAGTGACGACTCGGTTTCAACAGGCGGATCCTCCTAGCTTGACCAGTGATTCCGACAGAGCTCCGTTACTGTTTACCCTTCCTGTGGCTACTCCGGACGAGCTTCGTTACTATGGACCAATCATGTGGCTAATCCGGCAGAGCTTCGTTACTATGGACCGATTCTGCGGCTAATCCGGCAGAGCTTCGCTACTAGACTTGAGCTAGTCGAACACAGGCACCTCGGTATTGAGTTGGGTGCTCGAAGGTGAGGAGTAGCATCGATGTCGCTTTTATCGGAACTACGATCGAGTTGATCGTTTGCCTCGGGTGTCGGAGTGCGAGCCCTTACCGAGAGAGTTAGAGGGAGAAGAGAAGATGAGAAATTGTGTCTAATGAATGAGGCGGTGGGGGGTATTTATAGGTGTTTTCGGCCCTCGTCGCCCATATGGACGCCTGAGCTGGGGCGCACCAAGACTCAGGCGCCTGGGCTAAGGCGTGTGAGGTGGGGCGGTCGGGATTTTGAAGATACGATTTTGATACTTTCCAAAACCGAGAGGGAGGAGGATAATATGATACTTGGGGATTAAGGTTCCCGCGTGTTACCCTAGCGCCGTGAACGTTAGTGGGCCTCGGGTGTGCATCCCGAGGTTCACTTAGCGTGGTGCTGACTCGGTTTGAGTTTCGGGACCGACTCGGGGTCCCGGTGTCGGAATTGACTCTAATTAGTGTTTATGCGACCGTAACGACACGACTAAGGCTGCCATCATGTTAGTTTAATTTTCCCGAGTAATTTATATGATCCGTTCTATAGAAAACTATCTAAAACATCGCGAACCCGCGTCGCGTTGCAGTCCTATCGTCATCGGATGTTTGTCGGGCGCCTCTGCAGCCATCAGGTCCAAATCTGGGTGTCTACATAAGCCTCCACTTTGACTGAGGCTTGGACAAGGCGAAAGTCAAAGTATAGCCACCCAGGTCAATCGAGGATTACGAGATGTTGGCCGTCCAGTCGGGTCATTTTAAGTCCGTTAGACTACGTGTTGAGGCTCGCCAGCCAAGGCTTAGAAATCATAACTGACGTCTTTGCTTGCGGCTGCTCGCTTGGGACCGGGCCGGTGCTTGCTATCTCGTTCTTGGTTCTTTATGCACGCGCTAGGCCTCTTGGATTGTTTCAAAGTTCTTTTAATTTTAAATGTTTTTGTGTGTATGTGACGCGTTAAGCGCGCGTGCAAAGAACGTTCTTATGTGTTGTCTTTTATTTAAAAGAATGTTTTTGGGGTGCTTGTGAACCCTTACGTGAAATGTTCGAGGGCGTTAGTCTCCACTCGAGCGGCCGTCTTTGGGAATACTCTGACCCCTAGGACAAAGTAAATCGAAACAGAACTGTTCGAGGGCGTTAGTCTCCTCTCGAACACTTGTCTTCGGGATGCCTCTGACCCCTAGGAAAAAACGATATAAACTATTCGAGGGCGTCGGTCTCCAATAGAATAGCTGTCGTTCAGGATGCCTCTGACCCCTAGGACAAAACAAAATGAGATAGAATAACCATTCGAGGGCGTCAGTCTCCACTTGAACGGCTGTCTTTCGGGATGCTTCTGACCCCTAGGACAAAATTGATGTTGTAAACTACTTGAGGGCGTCAATATCCACTCGATCAACTGTCTTCGGGGATGCTCTGACCCCTAGGACAAAGTTGCTGTTGTAAACTACTCAAGGGCGTAAGTCTCCACTCGAGCAGCTGTCTTCGGGGATGCTCTGACCCCTAGGACAAAATTGTTGTTTGTAAACTACTCGAGGGCGTCAGTCTCCACTCGAGCAGCTGCCTTCGGGGATGCTCTGACCCCTAGGACAAAATAAACCATTCGAGGGCGTCGGTCTCCTCTCGAATGAAAAATGCTGTGGAGGTATCAGACTCCTTCGAGGGCGTTGGTATCCACTCGAAAATTGCTGTTGCTGTGCCTCCGGGATACTAACGTCCCTCGGGCAAAATTGTTGTTGTTGTGCCTCCGGGATACTAACGTCCCTCGGGCAAAATTGTTGTTGCTGCGCCTCCGGGATACTAACGTCCCTTGGGCAAAAAATGTTGTTTATGTACCTCCGGGATACTAACGTCCCTTGGGCAAAATTGTTGTTTGTTTATTTGTTTTAGTTAAAAGTTTTTGTCTTATTTTGCTTGGGTTTGCTCTTGCTTTGTTTTAGTTTGATATGCATTTGAGATTTGTTTAGAGTTCGTTTAGGCTAGTTCGGTTCAGACTGTTTTGTTACGCGTTCGGGTGTAGCGTTCAGGTTAAGCGTGGTTCTGATGCTTGTCTTATTATCGAGCGTGTTTCGTCGATGTTGATTAGTAATTTCTTCGTTATTGTTATTTTGCTTGTCTTAAAAGGCGTGTGCTTTACGTGTATCGAATTTAGAGTTTCGTTTGTTTTGCTTTAGTCTGTACTGGGCAGCTCGGACGCGCATTTGTCTGCGCTCCAATCTTCAGGCGCCTAGCCCCCAGCGTGCCAGGACTCGGACGCATCACCAGAAGCGGTCGGATTTCTGGGGATTGGGTCTATTTAAGTAATCGAAAGTTGGGGCGATTTGTTCATTTGTTTTAAGACTCGAGCGCGTCACCCCCTTCGCCTACAAATCAATTTTTTTGACTTTTTCTTTGCCAAATTTCGCCTCGATTTCCGTCGTACGCGCCAATGTCGTCTCCGAGTAATCATTTTTTACTTGTTTATTGTCGGTTTTGTTTGATTTGATTGATTACGAGCTTGTTTTGGTTTGGAAACCCTAGAAAATCGATTTGGGGGTTTTTAGTATGTTAAGTTTCGATGCTTGTGCTTAGTGTCATTGTTAAATTAGGGTCGATTAGAGCTTGTTAGGTTAGTTATATGCTCGATAGGGGTTTTCGAGGTGCGACAATGGCTCCCTAGGGTGATAGGTTCGAAACGCTAGGGCTAGGAACCGTTTTCCTGATTATTTCCGTATTTGTTTTGCATAATCTTGTTCAAACAGTGTTCGTGAGGATGCGGGTAGCTCTCTTGTCGATTTTTATGGGCTAGGGTGGCTCCTAGGGCTTTCCATGGGCTTTTGTGTGTCTTAAGACGGACCAAAAGGTGTCGTAATGATGCCGGATTTTCCCGAAACCACTTCCATCGTGACCTGGATCGAAAATGGGTGCTAACAGCTTTTTTGGAATTTTGATATCCTTATCCAAAATTTTGACCCTATTTTGACCTATTTGAGCTGCTTTAGCCTGACCTGAGGCATGAATGTTTCCCTTTTTTTTGTTTGATGTTGTAGTTAGAGGTAACACCGAGCGTCCCAAGGGAGCTTCTAGTGGTGAGACTGTCGGGACGTGTTCATAGACTCCACGAGGGATTCGTAGGAGACGACGGAGTACCTCGTCTCAGCGTCGCGACCCTGAGGCCATTAATGAGGCCGATTTCGATAGAGTGAGGAAGCGTAGACTTCCAGAGACGGTTGCTAGGAGGGCTCATGTTCTGGTTCCTGTACCGGAGGATGAGGAGATTGTTTATGAGGATCCCGAGTGGGCTCGGGATTGGGATGGGCATCAGCTGCTATTCCACCTTGACCTTCACATTTCTCACCGTATTTTGCGGGGTCTGGTGAGTGTTCTATTTGGGCTTGTTAGCTATGTCTTAGATTTTTGACTCTGGCTAGGCTAGACTAGTTTTGTTTATGCTTGTATTGTTTTGGTTTGCAGCCCCCGGGTCTGATGAGGACTTTCTCGGGCTTTACTATGTGTCTTGAGGTTTATTTTCAGAAGTTGACCCCCACGGTAAAGGAGATTATTCGAGAACTGTTCTAGAACCCGTGGTTGAGCAGTGGGTTAGGCTAGAGGGTTGCAAGACTAAGTGCAACCTTATGGTGATTAGAGCGATGGTAGATCGCTTTCATGATACTACCTCGACCTTCCACATGGCTTTTAGGGATGTCGGGATGACCCTAGAGAATTTTGGGTTGATTTCCGGTTTGCCCTGGGGCCGGATAGGATTCGGTGGGCAGCCGAAGGTCCCAGGCTAGATAGTGATGAGGTGCGGGGCCTCATCGGGGATTGTTTGGAGCATGTGACATTCGTTACGCCTCATGCTCTGGTGAGCTCATACATTACCGATCACTTCAAGCGGGTGACGGTGCTAGAGGGTCGACAACCCAACACGCCGGAGCAGGATGCCCGGTTGTGGCTGTGTTACTTCCTAGGGTCGACCCACTTCTCGGATAAAGACGAGAGGTTTAGTACTAGGATTTTGCCTCTACTAGCTGACTTGGCTCAGCTGGGTCGTTATGATTGGGTGACTGCGGCTTTCGCGGAGATGACTCGCTGCTTGCAAGCCATGGTGAGGTCGTTGGCGATAGAGTCGGCCTCAGCTGTGCCCATCGTGGGTCTGGGCCTTATATTGGAGGTTAGTTACTATTCTTATTCTTTTATCTCCAGTTTTACTTAGTTTTTGGCTTAATGTTACCAAGGGTATTTGGGATTTTGCAGGCTTGGATTTATTCCTATTTTCCTTGTTTGGCGCCTAAGACGATGAGAGTTCACCGAATAGATTCCCGGCGGGGATCGAGTGGAGGCTGGCTCAGCCTAAGAGTACAACCAGCCACTACCCGTCAGAAAATGCGCTGGTCAACAAGCTAGGTTTCAGGGATGTAAGTTTTCTTTTTTTGTACTATTTAGCTTAGTAGCCCCCAAGGTTCAGGATTTATTGAGGTGTCGGTTCTATTTGTGTAGTTCGTGGCCCGCCCTTGGGCCGATTATGAGGGCGTGCCGGAGTATGTGACTGCGGAGCTGAGGCCTCAGAGTTATAGGAGGATGCTTCTTCCTGCGTTGTTTCGCCCGGTTTGGTATCTGGGCGAGCGGTTGGTGTGTCAATGTTTATATGACGATTTCAGGGTGCCGGTTGATCCTCCCCGGACCATGTTTAGACCACCGACCACCGCGGAGATCCTTGAGGATAGGGACGGAGAAGGAGGCGATGCGCTCTTGGTGCCAGGTGCCTCCTACCTATCTCACGTCACCCGGCGGCTAGCTTGGTATAGCCTCGTGGTAATGCTTTAAATATGGTTCTAAGATTTGTTTTGCGGTTTGTTGTTTTCTTGCCCTCTGACCGACCAATCTCTTGTTTTCTCAGCTGGTCGATCCGGCTGATGAAATCCAGCCCCCAGATTTTCCCCTGACACTGCTTAGGGTGAATGCGGCCGGGATAGCTTTCACCGAGCCTCTCCCCCCGTGTTCTGCTGAGGAGATGGACGCTGGGATAGAGTGGCGTGACCGGGTATACCGGGTAAGTTTTGGCTTTCGCTTTGGGTTTGTGTTCTAAGAGTTAGGATTGGTTTGTTTAACTTCCGTGGTTTCACCTTTCAGGTTTCATCAGCTTGCCATCAGCGGTTGTGGCAGGCCGCCAACCGCTTCCGGGCCTATGCCTCGAGGGTTTCCCGTGATACTTTCGGGCCTCGATCGGTGAGTTTGTGTGATTAGGGTGGTTTTCTAGGCTGTTGGCGTACCCTCCTAATGTTTAAGTGTATTAGTAGGATGTCCCGGATATGGTGGGATAGCTGGAGACTCGGGTGACCGAGTTCGAGGCTGAGGCGGCTGAGGCGCGACAGCTCCTGCAATCTCGGGCTGACGAGATCGCCTTCCTAAAGGAGCAGCTGGCTCGGTCTCAGGGTGAGACCTCTGCGCAAGGTGAGGCCAGACATCGGGTAGAAAGGAAGGCTGAGGCTCCGGGTGCTAACGAGGAAATCGGAGAAGTCCCCGAGATGGCTACCTTGGACACGCTGTCGGGGATGGATGGACTTGGAGGATCTAGGTTTAGATGACGACCTTTGCGAGGTTGTGATAGCCATTGGTGCGGCTTCTAGGGGTCCTTCCTAGCCTCGATTTTTGTATGAATTTGTATATGTTGTATATTTGTTTTTAAATTTTAGTACTTGAATTAGCTGGATTAGTCTTGTGTTCTCGTTTGGCGAATTGTTTACCTAGATTGACAATTAATCACTTTTGTGTTCATTCATTTGCGATCTGACCTAGTTTGGGGTGCGTTGACGTTGCACAGAAGTATGAAAACAGTTCCTTTTGGATGTTTTAAAATGCGTCGATTTGAGCCGGGAATCGGATCAGATAGTACGTCGATTAAAATGTTTTGACTCGAGATGGATAAGATGTTAAATGCTAACGTAAAACATTAACGTGTTCGAACCGAGTATATTAGGAGATGAGTTTTGTTGCTTTGACATTCAGAACGAAATCGAAGTTTAAAATTCAGGCAACTTTTGAGAAAAAGTTTAGACATCTTTTGCATACTCATAACATCGCCTTATTAGATTACAGACGTGACTTGACAATAACCGTTAAAAGGCTACAACCGCCTAGGTGGGGTAGCTTATCCCCCTAAAAAAATTAAAAGACGTCTAAGTCCGGTGGATCCGACGGGTGGAATGTGATACCCGCGTGGACATGTTACTCTTGCGTGGGCATTTTTGCTTTTGGAAAGGGGTTTAGCTACTTTAGAAGGCCGTTCCTGACTTCCGGGGTTGTCGGATGTGAGAAAATGAAGTTAAAGATTGTGGAGATGACCCTATTACAGAATAAGGAAGCTATATGGGCTAATGTCACTAAGCGTCCGACCGAAGACGGCGTTACCGATCCTAATATTCGTCAGTTCATCTAAACGGCCCGAGACCAAAAAGACCCATATTGAAAATGTGAGTTAGGAGGGGAAGTGAGATTGGCTGGACTCGCTTTTGGCTAGGGAGGTGGAAGCTTGCGTTAGGAGGGCCAATGGTGAGAGACACAAGCAAGTACACCCGAATGACAAAGGAAAGGAAAAGTTGGACCGGTAGAGCCCAGCCGTTTAGTACTATATTGTATTAATTGATATTATGTGGCGTATTAGTACCAGTTTTTGTAGGGTTTTGTTTGACACGTTGTCATTTTCCGGGGTAGCCGGATTTCGGATGCTCGATGTAAAGGGCCTCGACAAAGGCTTGATTTAATTGCTTTTTTTTACTAATGAGAAGTAGGTTTTTTTTATTCTGTTTTCCTTTTTTTGTGGTGGCTCGCTACTCGATTCTTCATTTTGCCCGGAGCGCCTATCGGGTTTTCAATCCGTCCTTGGCTCACCTTTTTTGCTCTCTTTTTTTTCTTTTTTTTTTGTTGTTTTTTTTTGATATATTTTTACGACGGCTCGCAACTCGTTTCTTCTTTTTGCCCGGGGCGCCCTTTCGGGTTTTCACTTCGTCCTCGGCTCGTCGTTTGTGCTTTGTCATTTTAAATCACTCGTTGGCCGGAACGTGGAAGGAGTCCCGGTTTGTACATGAATCGATTAACTGATTTTTTTTGTTTGTTTGTTTTGGTTGTACCCGGAGAAGGGTTGCCTACGTATCCGCTTTTAGACGGAATCAAACCATGTTCGTAGTTCTTTATAGGTGTAAGTAATTTTGCTTTAGACTCGTTATGCCAATTATCAATGTGAGATGTTGAGAGTGTATTCACCCTAGTTAAAGAACTAAGGTGGAGTGGTTGGGTGTGCCCCCTTGGAAGTGACAACTACCGAGATACCGTGTTTGGGTCAGGGTGACTGGCTTGGATGGTTTCGGAATGTGGAGCTAGGTAGTAAGTGGTTTCGATAGATCAAAATCTGGAGCTTGATTTTTGTGGAGTTAGGGCTATGGGCTAAGGTTTCGTGATGTGGTAGGAAATGAGAAGTTGAGTAAAAATGACTCAGACTTCATTCAATCGGGTGGGATGTAAATTATGTGGGATCTGATTTCCATGTCTGGCCCTAAAGGTTGGGATTATCCTATTGAGCTTGAATCCTCAAAATTCCGGACTGTCTCCTAACAAGTGTCTCGGGAAGGTCTTAAGGGTTGTAATGCGGGGAGGCTAGTATTTGGGTGCTAGTTGACTGGTCTGTTCATTTTTACCCCTTTTTTCTTTTTTTTATGCTTTTTGTTCGGACTTTTATTGGGTGATTGAATCTTGATTCCAACCTATGAACTTGGCCTCGGTCATTTCTGCATTGGTGGATATGACCGTTTTGGTTGGCTTTGGTTTAGTTTTTCCTTGGCTCCTTTTGGCAATTTCAGACTTTTTTTGTCGGACTAGCACCTATGGTAGGAATTGGTCGGTCTTTGTTCGTGGGATGTTTATAGTGGGAAATGAGTTTGCCTTCCGTTTTTGATCACAAGCTAAGAAACTATCTAGATTTGTCATAGGATTCGGGAATGCTCGTTCTAAAGGATAGTTTGTGGCTTTCTATACCAGACACGGGATAGGTAAAAAGAGAACATAGGATCTCGGTTTTTGTAATTCCTCGTTGTTTTGAGGTATGTTTGGTTGTTATCGATAAATGGCATAGTATCGAGTCGTAAGCGAGAAATGTTTGTTTTAAATCAAGCGATTGTCGAGGCGCATTATAAAGGAAGAAAAGTTTATTTCTTTTTATTGATAGTAATAAGCGGGCTATGTGCCCGAGGTATTATTTTCGGGGAGATGGAGGACAGATCCCATCGCACCTCCTGACTCGATGTAAAAACAAAAGACATTTGTTACTATTAGGTCTAGGCCCTAAGACGAACTAGACTCCGACTCAGACACAGATTTACTCGTCTCAGTGGAAGCCCGTGAGTTGTCGGCATCTTCCTCGATAGTCAGGGCATTCTCCTCTATAGGGTCACGGTGGGAACAACCGATGGTGTCGCCAGGGACAGTGTGAATGCTAAAGGGGATTGTGGTATTGTGTTGTTTCTTGGGTGGAGGGAGAGGGATCGTCCCATTTTCGATCATGTCTTGAATGACATGTTTGAGTCGATAACAGGATTCGGTATCGTGCCCGTTACCTTAGTGATATAGGCAGTAAGCATTAGGGGTCCAACTTTTGCCTCGCCTGCCGACTGGTGGGTCCGGAGTGAAACCCATGGGAAGCAACCCTCGATCGACTAGATGCTTAAGAGCTTCGGTGTAAGATGAATTGATTGGGGTAAACTCTCTCGGTGATCTTTTTACTTAGTTGGATATGGTCTTATAAGGTCTCGGTGTTCTTTCTATATCGACTTTGGTAGGCTTCGATCAGGCGGAGCGTTGGGATAATCTATCCTGAATAAACTCTTGGTCGTGGTAATTGCCCGGGTTGGCGTTTGTTTCGCTTTCTGGGTCTTTACTCTCAAGGAAATTGAGGCGGTTATCGGTGTAACAGACGGAGAAAATCAAACGGGTTACCAAAGTATGGATGGTGTGAACCAATTTGGTTTGACATCGTTGCGGATGTTTTTGATGGCGCTCGAATCTACCGACATGTTGGGGAGTGATTCTAGTGAGAAAGGATAAAAAGGTCAGAACGGATCCACCGGACGACGTGAGAGACTCGAGGGATGCTCGTGACTGAGCGACGCGGAAATGAGACCCTTGACTCGTGTGTGTGAGCGGTCAATGGGTTAAGGACTCAGGTTCTTTAGACTCTTGGTGTATTCGGCGAAACGCCTATTGAGCTTTATGTCTTCACAACGAGACGATTTGACACAAACCTTGGTGGTGAGGTTTAAAGAGGACTTCTCGAAATGAGACAACCCAAAATGTAAGACCTCGAGTAGAGGCGATCCTAGCAACTAACTGTAGACACCCAGATTTGGACCTCGTGGCTGCAGAAGTGCCCAACAAACACCCGATGACGATCGGACTGCAACACGACACGAGTTTGCGATGTTTTAGATAGTTTTTCTATAAAACGGATCAAATAATTACTCGGAAAGATTAAATTAACATCAAGGCAGGCTTAGTCATGTCATTACGGTCGCGTCGACACTAATTAGAATTCCGACACCGGGGCCCCAAATCGGTCCCGAAATATGCAAAGTCAAACCTGAGTCAACGCGTCGGGCCGAGCGAACCTCGGGATGCGCACCCGAAGCCCACCCGGCGCTTGACACACTAGGGTTATGGGAAGCCTTAACCTCCAAGATAACCTAAGATGTGCATCTTCTCCGTTTTGGAAAGTTTTGATATCGGATCTTCAAAACTTCGACAGCCTCAGCTCAGGCGCCTGAAGACTGAACTGCCTCACACCAGGCGCCTGAAGACCGATCCGCATGACCCCGGGCGTCCATAGGGTGACGAGGACCGAAAACACCTATAAATACCCCCCACCTCATTCATTCGACACAATCACGAGTTCGTGCCTACTTCTACATAATTCGTTCTTCCCTCTCTTTTCTCTCGCTAAGGGCTCGCACTCCGACACCCGAGGTAAACGATCCACTCGATCGTAGTTCCGATAAAGCAAAATCGACGCTACTCCTCACCTTTGAGCACTCCACTCGATCCCGAGGTGCCTGTGTTCGACTAGCTCGAGTCTGGTAACGAAGTTCTGCCGGATTAGCTGCAGAAATAATCCATAGTAACGAAGCTCTGCCGGAGTAGCCGCAGGAAGGGTCCCGAGATGTAGACACTAGGTCCACAACATCTACTAAAATACGTAACGTCCCAACATCAACCACAAACACTAAAACACACTAAATAGACCCGAGTAATTCCGAGATTCGTTCTCAAATTATCCATGCATCGTGTCCCGTTTAGTGTATACTCCGAGGGTGCAACTCCTTATTATGTGATTTAATTACATTCGCATTTACAGTTTTTCGTATGATTTATTGCTTTTATGACCTTATAATCGCATGCTAAATCACCTAACACGGAATTCAAAACGTAAAAGAACTAAAACTGAACAAAGCGATGGTCGGATTCCGTATTAGTCCGGGTGCTCCCCTTACTAGGTTCGACGCACCTCTATTAATATCGAACCGACGCATCTTAAGCAGAATACCAGGTAAGGTATACCACGAGAATGACTAATATCCGTATTATCACGTTAAAACTGATTTGCTAATAGTATAATACTAGTACTCTCTACTCTTTTACGTGCATCTTTTCATGGCCTGCCTGTCACGTGAAATCGTATGCAAAGAATGTAAACACAACTACTTTGACAATACTTACTTTTCCTTAAACAAACGACGTACCAAAAGACATAGGGTTAAAACAACGGATGTTACAGTATTTCCACCACAACAAAAGAACTAGGTTATCAGCCCACCGATTGATTAGTAGAGGCCGCTATAGTGCGGGCGGGATTGGGTGTCGACATCTATCGGATGTTGGCTTCCCAATACGTACCCTCACCTCTTACTCAGAATCGACGATTTCCAAATGTCTGAAACCATTGGCAATGAGAGTCATTCCAGGCATAGAGTACTTAAGGGTACAAGTCTTTATCTTTAGGTCCCGTGCCACTCAACTTTGAGCCGGCAAGGGATCAAAGTTGACTTGAACGGTTTCCGAGTCCCCATAATTGACTCGGTGGCGACTCCACAAATCGGCAACGAATTATGTTCACTAAAAAGGTCGCCTTACCAAATGAATCGGCCTTTAAGTATTTACAACCACGACTCGATCGATTCCAAACGAAAACACGGGTACCCGCACCCGTCTAGTACAAGTTCGGATCGTCATCCGAATCGAGGTCCGAAACATCGCCCCGTACACGAGATCAGACCGGCTCCCGACCGGGAGGGGGCCGCGTTGGTGGCCGCCGCCACACATTGAAAAATCAGGTCGGTCCCGCGCGGGCGCGCGTTGGGCGCCGGGCGGTGCGGACGGACGTCCACAGTTTGGCGACTCCGCTGGAGATTTGGAAACAAGTTTCCAGTGGTGGTGTAACTTGAACGAGGTCGGTGAAGCTCCTTTCTTAGTTCCTAGTTGTGGTCACTACAGGTTTTGTCCCTAAAAAGCCGACCCTAACCAATATCAGGACCAATCGACCTCTTCGCGGTAAGATCTTCAGGGACACGCGGAGAGATCCTCGGTTGACGCTCCGGCCGCCTAACGCGTAACCCGCGGGATTAATAAGCGGATAGTTCCGAACAGACGGTATGACACTCGTCTCCCTAGACGATTTGTCAATGCCTAAGTAAAGACTATTCGTGGGCGGTAGCCTACCCTCCTACACGTGTCTGCATCCTGCATGAGTGTACGCATTCCTAGTTATGTGTAGCGTGTTTGCAAACAACCCAAATAAAACATTAAAAATCTGGATTCGACCACGCCAACGTATTCAACCACACCCAATTCCGTTTTCGAAAAATACCTCATCTTTTCAAAACGACCTCTTTTTAATCATCGATGCTTCAGTCAAGTCATGATTTTCTAAAAAGAAAAAAAAAACAATTTTAGACGCCGTCATCATGACAAATTTTACACTCACCACCTTCAAAAAAAATATATAATATTTTTTTTTCAGTGCCATCACCTTGGCCAAAGCAAAACCCGTTAACAACGATTGCCGTCAATACCACGGAGACTCCCAATTAATGGGACCAGGGTACACCGAACGGTTACATTTTTATTTTCAAAAAAAATGATTTTACACACATACCGTTAACACAACCGAAGCTTCAATTAATGAAGTCAAGGAATCCAAAACGGTTACATTCTAGAAACACTTTTCACAATACATCACTCTCCACTGTCAAACGCTAGTTGATGCAACTGACAAACATGGATCACTCGTTTTGAAAGCTTTTTCTAGAGACACTATTCATCACCTAAGTTCTGATTTAGTTACACCTTTAAAACATCATCATTAGACTTCACGCTCTAGCACGAGCACCGCATAAACCGCAAGTATTGAACTAGCTAATTAATAGTAGTCTCGATAAAAGCATCACGTCATCATTTTCAAAACTGGTTCCCCTAAGAACCATGTTCCTTTAAAAAAAACATTTACACTTTCGCTATCATCGGATTACCGACGCACACGTATAGCAACACATTTTCACATCACAAACGATGTCACCACACCATCGTCACCCTGATTTTACAAAATCTTCCTTTTTCAAAAGCTTTCCTCTACAAATATTGGTCGTTTTTGAAAAAAAAAACTAAAAATTCTTTGATCATGAGCCGGGATCGCGATCAACTTCTTACGTCGTACAACCGTGTGATTAACTGTCTGTGTTAGTTACTAGGATCATCTCTACTCGAGGTCTTACATTTTGGGTCGTCTCATTCCGAGAAGTCCTCTTTAAACCTCACCTCCGAGGTTTGTGTCAAATCATCTCGTTACAGAGACCTAAGATCCATAAGGAGTTCCGCCGAATACACCAAGAGTCTAAAGCACCCGAGTCCCTAACCCAGTGACCGCGCACACACGCAAGTCAAGGGTCTCATTTCCGCGTCGCTCAGTCACGAGCATTCCTCGAGTCCCTAAGTCATCCGGTGGATCCGATCTGACCTTTTGATCCTTTCCCACTAGAATCACTCCCCAACATGTCGGTAGATTCAAGCGCCATTGAAAGCATTCGCAACAATATCAATACCCTAACCAAATTGGTTCGCAACATCCATACTTCAGTAACCCGTTTGACTTTCTCCGTTCATTACATCGACAACCGCCTCAATTTCCTTCAGAGTAGAGACCCAGAAAGTGAAACGAACGCCAATCTGGGCAATTACCACGCCCAAGAGCCTACCCAGATAGATTATCCCAATGCTTCGCCCGATCGAAACTTCCTAAAGTCAATACGGGAAAAACCTCAAGACCTTATAAAACCACATCCAACAAAGTAGAAAGACCATCGAGGGAATTCACCCCAATCAATTCTTCCTACACCGAAGCTCTTGAGCATCTGGTCGATCAAGGGAAGCTCGAGCCCATAGGTCCTACTGCGGACCCACCCATAGATAAAAGGGCAAAGTCATGGAATGCCAATAAATATTGCCATTACCACCATGGCAATGGGCATGATACCGAATCTTGTTTTTGGCTCAAGCGTACCATACAAGATATGATAGAAAATGGGACTATCCCTCTCCCTCCACCCGAGAAACCAAACGATACCGCAAACCCCTTTAGCGTTCACATTGTCCTTGACGACACCAACGATTGTTCCCACCTCGACCCTATAGAGGAGAATGTCTGGAATGTCGAGGAAGATCCTGACAACCCACGGGCATCCACCGAGACGAGTGAATCTATGTCCGAGTCAAAGTCTAGTTCATCTTAGGGCCCAGGTCTAATAATATAACAAATGTCTTTTCGTTTCTCGCATCGAGTCAGGAGGTGAGAGGGGACCTGTCCTCCACCTCCCCGAAAACAATGTCTCGAGCACGTAGCCCGCTTATTACTATCAATAAAAAGAAATAAACTTTTCTTCCTTTATAATGCGCCTCGACAATCGCTTGATTTAAAACATACATTTATCGCTTACGACTCGATACTATGTCATTTATCGATAACAATCAAACATACCTCGAAACAACGAGGAAGTACAAGAATTGAGATCCCGTGTTCTTTTCTTTTACCTATTCCATGTCTGGTATAGAAAGCCACAAACTATCCCTTAGAACGAGCATTCCCGAATCCTATGACAAATCTAGATAGTATTGTAGCTTGTGATCAAAGACGGAAGGCAAACCCATTCCCCACAATAAATATCCCTCGAATAAAGACCGACCAATTCCTACCATAGGTGCTAGTTTGACAAAAAGAAAAAAAGTCTTTGAAACCCAAAGAAGCCAAAGAAAAAATGAAACCAAGGCCAAACTAAATTGACCCAATTCAATGATCAAGACCAGACTCAACGGTCAAAATGAAACCCCCAGTCATTCAACTCAACTTTAAGTGCAAAGTCTGAGCTAAAAGTAAAAAAACAGAGAGAGAAAGAAAAAAAATGGAAAAAAAATGAACAGACCAGTCAACTAGCACCCAAATACTAGCCTCCCTACATTACAACCCTTAAGACCTTCCCGAGACACTTGTTAGGTGACAGTCCGGAATTTTGAGGATTCAAGCTCAATAGGATAATCCCAACCGTTAGGGCCAGACATGGAAATCAGATCCCACGTAATTTACAACCCACCCGATTGAAGTCTGAGTCATTTTTACTTAGCTTCCTCTTTCCTACCACATTACGAAACCGTAACCCCATAGCCTTAACTTCACAAAAATCAAGCTCCAGATCTTAGTTCATCAGAGCCACTCACTACCTAGCTCCACATTCCAAAACCATCCAAGCCAGTCGCCCTAACCCAAACGCGGTATCTCGGTAATTGTCACTTTCAAGGGGTCACACCCGACCATTTCACATTAATTTTTAGCTAGGATGAAAACTCATGCGAAACACTCTAAACATCTCACATCGATAATTGGCATAACGAGTCTAAAGAAAAATCACTCACATCTATAAAGAACTACGAACATGGTTTGGTTGCGAACATGAACTGAACTGCTGCATTTGCGCAATGGAGGAAGAGACTACACATCATTTGATGAATGAATGTGTATATAGCTCGAGGATTAAAGATAAGCTGATTGAATGGACTGGTCTTAATATGCCGAAACAACCGGATTATGTCCTGGAGAAGGGAACACGGGGGAGGGTACAAGCGATGATTCTCAACGCCTTTCACTACACTATCTGGTTAAAAAGAAATAAAGCAAAGCATGAGGGTGTCCTGCTACACCCAGATGTTGGTTTCAAACAAATCCATCAAGAAATCAAGAGTAGAATTGACAGCATTTTGCAGAGCCCGAATAATTCTCATGAAGATATTACGATACTCAATGCGTTGAAAAGGAATTAGTCCCTATACTTGTGCTAGAGATTTCTTTTGTATATCTTGTACCTTGTTTGTACATTTTGCTTCAAATAAAAGCTCACATTTCACCAAATAAAAAATGGTTTAATTCCGTTTAAACACGGATACGTAGGCAACCTTTCTTCGGGTACAACCAACCAAATAACAGAATTGATTACTCGATTCACATGCAAACCGGAACCTTTTTCCACGCTCCGGTTAACGAGTGATTCCAATGACGAAGCACAAACGACGAGCCGAGGACGGGGTGAAAACCCGAAAGAGCGCCCCGGGCAAAAAGAAGAAACGAGTTGCGAGCCGTTGTAAAAAAAATTATATATACAAAAAAACAAAAAAGAAGAAAAAAAAGAACAAAAAAGGTGAGCCGAGGACGGAGTGAAAGCCCGAAAGGGCGCTCCGGGCAAAATGAAGAATCGAGTTGCGAGCCACCACAAAAAAGGAAAACAAAATTAAAAAATGTGCTTCTCATTAATAAAAAAAAATCAGTTAAATCAAGCCTTTGTCGAGGCCCTTTACATCGAGCATCCGAAATCCAGCTACCCCGGAAAATGACGACGTGTCAAGCAAAACCCTACAAAAACTAGTACTAATACGCCACATAATATCAATTAATACAACATAGTACTAAACGGTTGGGCTCTACCGGTCCAACTTTTCCTTTTCTCACCATTCGGGTGTGCTTGTTCGGGTCACTCACCATCGGCCCCTCCAAACACAAGCTCCCACCGCCCTAGCTAAAAGTGGGCCCAGCCAATCCCACCTCCCCTCCTCACTCACATTCTCAAATATGAGTCTCATCAATCTCGACCCGTTTAGATGAACTGACAAATACTAGGACCGGTAACGCCGTCTCCGGTCGGGCGCTTAGTGACATTAGCCCACATAGCTTCTTTATTCTGTAACACGATCTTCTCCAAAATCTTGAACCTTTATCTCACATCCGACAACCCCGGACGTCAGGAACGACCTCCTGAAGTCGCCAAACCCCTTTCCAAAAGTCAAAATGCCCGCGCAAGAATGACAGGTCCACGCGGATAATACATTAAGTCTATTGGGTCCACCAGACTGAGACGTTTTTTTTAGGAGGATAAGTTACCCCACAGGGGCATGTTGTAGCCCTGAATGACATCGTCAATTTGCGTCTTTAGCCCAGCATGACATTGTCACTAAGATATAAAAAGCAGTCTAATTGCGTCTTTAGCCCACCACGACATTGTCACTAAGATATAAAAAGGGGTCTAACTTTTTTCTTTTTAGCCTCATTTTAAACATGAATGTCGAGACAGTCACACTTGTCTCCTAGAACCGAACACGCACTCGGTCGATACACTTTAGCTAGAAAGCATTTCTTACATCTTTACACGTCTCGAGTCAAACATTTTCATCGACGTACTATCTGATCCGAATCCCGGCTCAAACTAACGCATTTTAAGAATCTAGAAAAAGCATTTTCGTACTCTCATGCAATCTCAACGCATTCTAAAATGTCCTAAACTATGACGAAATCGCAAACAAACCAAACTTGAAGTGATTACTTGTCATCTAAGTCAACATTTCAAAAGCAAAACAAAACGCAAGGCTAACAAATCAATCGAAATACTAAAAGTCTAAAATATACAAACTAGGGAGGACCCCTAGAAGCCGCGCCTATAGCTATCACAAACTCACCAGTGTCATCATCCAATCCTAGATCCTCCATCTTAAACAGAGGAGACTCGATGCCATCCTTGCCCGACAACATATCTAGGGTAACTGTCTCGGGAGTCCCTCCCACATCATTGGTAGCGCCCGCAGCATGAACCTCCCTCTCCGCCTCGGTCCCGAACCTAGCCTCACCCCGTGCCGAGGTCTCGTCCGGAGTCCGAGCCAGCTGGTCCTTAAGCTTGAAAATCTCATTATCCCAAGATGGCAGGAGCGTCAGCAACTTGGCCTCTTCCGCCTCGAGCTCGGTCACCCAAGTCTCCAGTTGCCACACCATATCGGAGGTATCCTGCAAATGTCACCCGCACTTTAGGAAAACATAGAGAGAACCTAAAAGCCAACCTTAGGTACGCGTACTTACCGATCAAGGTCCTGAAGTGTCACGGGAAACCCTCGAGGCGTAGGTCCGGAAGCAGTTGGCAGTCTGCCACAACCGCTGATGGCAAGCTAACGAAACCTGAAAGGCGAAACCATACAAGTTAGCCAAACAAAACCTAACCCTTAGAACCCAAATCTGAAACAGAAACCGAAACTTACCCAGTATACCCGGTCGTGCCACTCCATCCCAGTCTCCATCTCCTCAGCGGAACACAGGAAAAGAGGCTTTGTAAAGGCTACCCCAGCCACATCAACCCTGAGCAGCGTCAAAGGGTAGTGTGGGGGCTGAACAGCATTAGCCGAATCGGCAAGCCGAAAGAAAAGCGAACTGTTCAAAATGAAAGCAAACACTAAACCATAGGACAAAACAAGCGATATAATCAAAACCGACATTTCAACAACCTTGACCTTGGGGGCTACTAAGTAAAACAAGCCGTAGGAAGGAAACTTACATCCTCGATGTGCAGCTGGTTCACCAGCACATTCTCCGACGAGTAGTGACTCATCGTGCTCTTAGCCTGAGCCAACCTCCATTCAATCCCCGCCGGAAACCTAACCGGACAAACCCGCACCGTCTTAGGTACCAATCGAGAGAATTAGGAGTAAATTCGAACTCGTAAAGCAAGCCTTAAAACCTCCTCTAGTCGAGATCGACCCCCAGCAATAAACGAACACGAAAACCACTAGCTAACAAGACCACTCATACCAAAGCACATAACAACCCAAGCAATGAATCTGACCAAAGAAAATTCGATTAAATTCTGAACCATTCAAAAAAACCAAATCTGAACAAAGCAAATTCGAACGAATCCTGAAGCATTCGAAAAAAAATTCAAGACCCACGAACCCAACGAATCCCAAGTAAATTTTAAACCTGCAAACTTAATTGAATCCCAAAGCATTCTGAAAGTAATTCAAGTCAATTCAAAATCAACGAGTCCCTGGTAGCACTCAGAATCAAAACCATTTTAAACGAGCCCCTTGTAGCGCTCAAAATCATTTTAAACGAGTTCCTAGTAGCACTCAATTTAATTTAAACAAGCCCCTTGTAGCGCTCAAAACCAATTTTAAACGAGTCCCTAGTGGCACTCGATTCATTCAATTTTAACGAGTCCCTAGTAGCACTCAATTTAATTTAAACGAGCCCCTTGTAGCGCTCAAAACCAATTTTAAACGAGTCCCTAGTGGCACTCGATTCAATTAAATTTTAATGAGTCCCTAGTAGCACTCAGTTTGATTCAACGAGCCCCTTGTAGCGCTCAAAACAATTTTAAGTGAGCCTCTTGTAGCGCTCAAAACCGTTTTAAACGAGCCCCTTGTAGCGCTCAAAACAATTTTAAACGAGCCCCTTGTAGCACTTAAAACAATTTTAAACGAGTCCCTGGTAGCACTCAATTTAGTCCAAACCAATTTTAGACGAGTCCCTAGTAGCACTTAGTTTAATTCAACGAGCCCTTGGTAGCACCCAAAACCCGATTTTGGATGAGTCCCTGGTAGCACTCAATCCAATTTCAATTCAAGACAAAGTCAGTTCAATGAGCCCCTAGTAGCACTCAATTCAATTCAGTTTAAAATGAGTCCCTGGTAGCACTCAGAACAATAAAATCATTCAGACCTCGATTCGGATGACGATCCTGACTTGTACTAGACGGGTGCGGGCACCCGTGTTTCCGTTTGGAATCGATCGAGTCGTGGTTGTAAATGCTTAAAAGCCAATTCATTTGGTAAGGCGACCTTTTTAGTGAACTGAATTCGTTGCCGATTTGTGGAGTCGCCACCGAGTCAATTATGGGGACACGGAAACCGTTCAAGTCAACTTTGATCTCTTTTCGGCTCGAAGTTGAGTGGCACGGGACTTAAAGATAAAGACTTGTACCCTTAAGCACTCCATGCCTGGAATGATTCTCATTGCCAATGGTTTCGGACATCCGAAAATGTCGATTCTGAGTAAGGGGTGAGGGTACGTATTGGGAGGCCAACATCCGATAGATGTCAACACTCAATCCCGCCCGCACTATAGCGGCCTCTACTAATCAATCGGTGGGCTGATAACCTAGTTCTTTCGTTGTGATGGAAATACTGTAACATCCGTTGTTTTAACCCTATGTCTTTTACTATGTTGGTTGTTTAAAGACAAGTAAGTGTTGTTGTCAAAGTAGTTGTATTTACATTCTTTGCATGCGATTTCATGTGACAGGCAGGCCATGAAAAGATGTACGTAGAAGAGTAGAGAGTACTAATATTGTAGGTATTAGCAAATCAGTTTTAACGTGATAATATGGATATTAGTCATTCTCGTGGTATACCTTACCTGGTATTCTGCTTAAGATGCGTCGGTTCGGTATTAATAGAGATGTGTCGAACCTAGTAAGGCGAGCACTTGGACTAATACGGAACCCAACCATCACTTTGTTCAGTTTTAGTTGTTTTACGTTTTGAATTCCGTGTTAGATGATTTAGCATGCGATAATAAGGTCATAAAAGCAATAAATCATACGAAAAACTGTAAGTGCGAATGTAAGTAAATCACATTGTGAGGAGTTGCACCCTCGGAGTGTACACTAAACGGGACTCGATACATAGGTAGTTGAGAACGGATCTCGGAATTACTCGGGTCTATTTAGTGTGTTTTAGTATTTGCGTTACGTGTTTTAGTAGATGTTTGTGGACCTAGTGTCCACATCTAGTGTTATCGTAGTGCATAATAAAGGAAAGTGAAAATATGGAAAGTTTTGTTTAGATGACAACCTAGTGACGACTCGGTTTCAACAGGCGGATCCTCCTGGCTTGACCAGTTATTCCGACAGAGCTCCATTACCGTTTAACCTTCCTGCGGCTACTCCGGCAAAGCTTCGTTACTATGGACCGATTATGTGGCTGATCGGGCAGAGCTTCGTTACTATGGACCGATTCTGCGGCTAATCCGGTAGAGCTTCGCTACTAGACTTGAGCTAGTCGGACACAGGCACCTCGGTATCGAGTGGGGTGCTCGAAGGTGAGGAGTAGCGTCGATGTCGCTTTTATTGGAACTATGATCGAGAGGATCGTTTGCCTCGGGTGTCGGAGTGCAAGCCCTTAGCGAGAGAGTTAGAGGGAGAAGAGAATATGGGAAATTGTGTCCAATGAATGAGGCGGAGGGGGGTATTTATAGGTGTTTTCGGCCCTCGTCGCCCATATGGACGCCAGAGCTACAGCGCACCAAGACTCAGGCGCCTGGGCTAAGGCGCGTGAGGTGGGGCGGTCGGGATTTTGAAGATACGATTTTGATACTTTCCAAAACCGGGAGGGAGGAGGATAATATGATACTTGGGGATTAAGGTTCCCGCGTGTTACCCTAGCGCCGTGAACGTTAGTGGGCCTCGGATGTGCATCCCAAGGTTCGTTTGGCGCGGTGCTGACTCGGTTTGAGTTTCGGGACCGACTCGGGGTCCCGGTGTCGGAATTGACTCTAATTAGTGTTTATGCGATCGTAACGACACGACTAAGGCTGCCATCATGTTAGTTTAATTTTCCCGAGTAATTTATTTGATCCGTTCTATAGAAAACTATCTAAAACATCGCGAACCCGCATCGCGTTGCAGTCCTATCGTCATCGGGTGTTTGTCGGGAGCCTCTGCAGCCACCATGTCCAAATCTGGGTGTCTACACAACATAGCGAGTGTGACGATACAACATAATGAGTGTGGCAATGCAACTGAATATGTGACTACAATGAGTGTACAGTTGTCAGATTCTACAACATAATGAGTGTGTCTATACAGCATAATGAGTGTGACTATACAACTGAAAGTGTGTGACCTTGCAATTTCGCAAGAACATTACGCACTAAATGACTTGTTCTTTATTTTTAATCAGAATGTTTTTAAAGTCAATCCAAATAATATTTCCAACTAGAACATATTAATTAGAACGTTTTTTTGTTGGATGAATGAAGTTGGAAGATGAAGTTGTTCTTTTTTTTGGATGGACGAAGCTTGAAGATGAAGAAATTCTTCTTCTTTTGTTGGATGAATGAAGCTTGAAGATGAAGTCGTTCTTTTTTTGTGGGATGAATGAAGCTTGAAGATGGAAATGTTGAAAATGAAGATGAATGAAGGTTGAAGAATTGAAAAAATATGTCAAAGAAGAGTATTAATTGAATTTTAGAGAGGGAGTGATTTGATTAAATTGTATAGAAAATAAATGGAGTGTTTAGTATGAATGAGAGGGAGTGATTTGAATTGTAGTGAGAGAGTTTGGTGTGATTGATAGTGAGGGAGGGGGCATCACTGCTGCTACTGCTGCTACTGCTGTTGTCAGGAGAACCTTTCCCCTTTTTTTTAAACTAATCTAAGTCATCAATTTGACCCAAGATCAATGGCCAACAACACAACTTCTCAACTTCCCAATCCACCACCAACCCTCTTGATCCTACACACACCCACACACACACATATATATACATATATATGCACACACACACATATATATATATACACACACACACAGGTGTGTATATATACACACACACACACACAGGTGTGTATATATACACACACACGTATATATATATACACGTGTGTATATATATACACGTGTATATATATGTGTATATATATGTGTGTGTGTAGAGATTTAGGTTCATGTAAGAATCACTCCTTCAATGAGAACCACTCTTTCAATGAGAACCATGAGAACTATAATATGAGCCATTAGATCATAGTGTTCAATCTCATTCGTTGGATCTATAATATGAGCCTTCAACCCGTAAGGTCGTAACTCCTTCTCCTTCTACAAAATTCTTCGACCTGTAATCCTTTAATCCATAATTCTTCAATCGACCATTGAATCCGATTTTCAATCCATCAATTTTTCAATAGACTTTTTTCAATCCATCAATTTATCACAATTGAGTATTGAACCTCAGTAACCTAAGTAACTTTTAATTTATTTTTTTAAAATTAATTATTTTATGAGTTAACTTATTCGATTAAATTCATTATTTCATTACAATAGTAATAGTATTATCGTCGGCAAATATAATTGCAATAATCCTAGATATCGTTTTTTTTCTTCCAAATTTCCTCATTAACTTAGGAGTTCATCTAAAATATTGTTCTTTAATTTTCTTTTGTACAAATTTTATATGGAATACAACACTTCTTCTTCAAGCCCTACTCAATTTAATTAATTTCTCTTTTCAATTTTAGCGTACCATTTTTCAATTTTAGCGTACCGTACCCTTTCTTAAATTTATCATATCCTTTTTCAATTTTGGCGTACCCTTTTTAACTTTTTCAATTTTAGCGTACCGTACCATTTCTTAAATTTATCGTACCCTTTTTCAATTTTGGCGTACCCTTTTTAAATTTCAGCGTACCCTTTTTAAATTTCAGCGTACCCTTTTTCAATTTCAATTTTAGTGTACCCTTCTTCAATTTTAGCGTACCTTTTTCAAATTTTAGCGTACCCTTTTTCACTTTTAGCGTACTTTTTTTCAATTTCAATTTTAGTGTACCCTTCCTCACTTTTAGCGTACCCTTTTTCTATTTGAGTGTACCCTTTTTTCTATTAGTGTACAATTCAGTAAAACAAATCTGGTATACCTCGACGAGATAAACGAAGGAGCACGTGTAGCAGCGCCTTCGGATAAAATCCGTTGCACGTTCCGATAATGCAAAATCGCACCATCAATCAACCCCATTTCTCAGCCCTAACAGCCTTAGCAATTTCCTCCTTAGCCAAATCAAGGTATCCTTTCAGCTTACTAGCAATCCTCTCATTTGTAAGCTTACTCCCGTCTAGTCTACCTCCATCGATCGATTAATTGAGGAATTAGGGTTTGTGTTATTGCGCGTTTCGTCTACAGGTTCCGAGTACCTTAAGAGTGAGTTGACTGAATCGATCAGTCCTTTCCAGAAACTCATACCTGCGATTGATTTTGGATGATTAGGGTTTGTGATCAAATCAGAGAAAAAGCAACTGACGATTGAAATTGAAAAGAGGCGCGCAAAATTGGGGTTAGAGATGCTTACCAATTAATTGTGGGAATTGCTGGATGATATCATTGGAGTAGATTAGCAGTGATTGAAGATGAAAAGGATTTAAATGTCAAAGAGATAAATGAAAAGGATCCAAGGGTTGTAAAGGATTCTCACAGTTCTCACCATAGTATGAGTTCTCACCCGATCTCGAGATCGGGTGAGAACTCATACTATGGTGAGAACTGTGAGAACCCTTTATTTCAGCCTTTGTTTTTTTTTACTTGAAATCTAAATTGAAGTTGGCAGGGTCTCTCTTCTTTCCCTTTATTCCTTCACCCCCTTCCTTCATCAATTCACCAAAAATTGAAGAACAATTTCAACAAAATTCACCAAAAATCAAGAAAACGCAGATTAAGCTTCATTTATAAATTCAAATCAATTAAACGAGGTTTGTTATCTAATCTGAATAAATTAGGGTTAGGGTTTTGATTTCAGTTTTGAATTCCGATTTCTTCTGCCACTGCCCAAGATAGAAGCTGCAGGGCTGATATTGCTGCTTCTTTCCAGGTTAGTTTTACGTAATGACAGTGTTTTCTATCTCCATCTAATTGTTATTTTGACCCTTTTATAAGCACTTGTGCACTCTTTGATCTTGGAGATTTTCATTGTAGCGAGTTCCAGTTCTGCATCTTGAGGAAAGATGTGAACCCATTGAATGGACATTGAAGATCGAGCCATCCATTAAATATCCTGATGTTGAATTTCGAACTTTTATTTTTTTTTGTTTTTTGTTGTTTGATTGCTTGGTAGAATTCTAAAAAAAGTACACTAAAATAGATTATGGAGTATATTTTTTATCGATTGATTGAACTTACCGAGGCTTGACAAATAATTTTTTCTGCGTCTTATTATTGCAGCACTATAATGGATTCAGAAATTGTTGCGACTGATACAAGTGTTCCTCAAGTTAATTCAGTAGTATCCTACGTTCTTCAAATGTGGTTGTGACGGAACAATTCACGGAAGAAAATGCTATTATACCAGACACAAATATTGAACCGATAAAAATAAGTGAAAAAGGGTACGCAAAAATAGAAAAAAGGTACGCTAAAATTGAAAAAGGCTACGCTAAAATTGAAATTAAAAAAGGGTACGCTAAAATAGAAAAAAGGGCACACTAAAATGGAAAAAGGATAAGCTAAAATTGAAAAGGGGTACGCTAAAATTGAAATTGAAACATGGTACGCTAAAATAGAAAAATGGTACACTAAAAGTGAAAAAGGGTACACTAAAATTGTACTGTAATTGAAAAAGAGTACGCTAAAACAGGAAAAAGAGTACGCTCAAATAAGAAAAAGGTACGCTAAAATTGAAATAGGGTACATTAAAATTGAAAAAGAGTATGCTAAAATTGAGAAAAGATACGCTATTATTGTGGAAAATGTTACGCGGGAGTGTTACCATCAATTTTTCCATAAATTAATTTTGTCACTCTGCTCTTTCTTGTTGATGGAGCAGGACTATGAGATTGGATGAGTTTGCCGGATAAGCACTTGTTGATTTCTTTGGATGTCCATAGTTCTATCTTTGTCTTATTAGTTCACTCAGGGATGTGGTTTCTCAGTTTGTCATGATATGATTTGTTCATGCAGGTCCACTATTCGAGACAATATTATTCCTCACGATGTATCATGGTTCACTTATGTTCCGGTTACGGAAACAATTTACCCGGCTTCAGAATCCGGATAGTATAATTGAATTGGTGATGGATAATCAGTCGCTTGATTTCCTCGATCTCCCCTTCCTCTCACTCTTGGAATCGGACTTTCCCGGCGGAAAGCAGCCTGCTCCCTGCACAAAGAGCGCACAGGGCCTCGGAGGTTGTCCGAGGGAACCCTCTCCGATGCCTAAGTCAGTCCGTGAAATGCCTTTATGAACCTAGCTCGTGAGGAACTAGGTGGCGTTTTAAGAGTAAGAGTCTAGAGAGAGAAAATCCAACCCCTCTCATGTGGGAAATGGGGAGGTATTTATACCTTCCCACAAGAGAGAGAAGAGAAAGAGGAATGGTTGGATGGGAAAGTGACAAGTGGCGGCTTCTCATCCATCCATTCCCAATTACCTTAGGCAAAATGACGAGAGGGCCCCTGGGGGGTCCTGACCCTGTCGGCCAAGGATTTTCCCAGGGCAGACAGTCTCCAAGTAGGGGACTGCCAAGCTCTGACAGGCTGAATTGGCCTGCGCTCTCGGCGGCTGACGGCCAACCTTTAGCGTTTTCATGCTTTGTTCTTGGTCCCTGCTGGGGGCTAGTCTTTCGACTCTCCGACAGGAATCGTCTCGGGGCCTGCATAGCAGGCCGTTGATTGACAGGCGGCCCACCCCCAATCAATTGGCCCTCGTCAGTAGGAGGGAAGTGAGACTTCTCCTCTGCTGGCGGCTCTTGCTTGGAGGGGGGTTGACTTCCATGTCTGTCGCAGCATTTAATGCTTCGCGCCTTCCCAATGGAACTTTGTACTGTTCCTGTCAGGAATGCAAAGAGGCAAGAGTACTTCCGTAATGATTGCCCTTTTCTTCTGGGCGGATTTTGGGGAACCGTGAGGAGTTCCTGATTGGTGGCTCTCCTCCCAGGGTGGTTGGAGCGCTCATTAATGCGGAGTTCTCCTTGGTATAAAATCTTTAGCTTTCTTGATCACTTGTGCTTCATTCCACTTTCAATCTTTCCATTTTCTTCATTTTAAACATGGCTTGGATCAAGAAAAGTGTAGTTCGCCGCGGAGTCAAACATGTTTCCTTCATCTTCAGAGGGTTTTGGCGACTTAGATATGCACGAGCCGCTTATTTAGCTGTTCGCCGGAGCCGTTGTTCACGACTTCGCCTTCGCCGGAGGGGTCGGAAGGCCTCTATTAGGATGGGCAAACGCCCTAGGAGGTCCTCTCCTCCTGCCGCGCCTAGATCTAGGCGTTGCTCCCAGGGAGGGGGCTGCTATGATAGGGGGTGCCATGAGTGTTTTCCATGGCTGCACCCTGAACAATTCGGCCCTAACTCTGACACCGATTCCTCCCTGGAGTCGGGCCCTTCTTCGCCTGTAAAGAAAACAGGCTGTCGCACTTGCGACGAGTCCCGAGCTGTCCCTTTTGGAAGGGATTGGGAAGACAGCAGCCATGATTCTGACGACAGCGAAGGTCTCGGCTGCCTGAGCGATAGGGACGAAGACGGGGCTTCAACTGACCCCTTTCAGGGTTCCCCAAGTTGGGACTGGGGTTCGGCTCTCGGGAGTCCAGGCAGTCCTGGAGATTATTCTCCAGATTTGGGGGACGACTAGGCCTGCGTGGCAGGGCCGTTGATTTCTGTCAGGCTGGAACTTTTCCGAGCCTTATGTAATTTTTCTTTCATGCCTGTCTCACGATGTATCTTCCCCTTGCGGGGTTTTCAATGAAATGAATATTTTGCGTATTTGAATTTTTATCTTTTTTTTTTTTTTTTTTTTTTTGAATGAGGTCGTTGATTGACCTTTCTCTCTGACGTTTCTGTTTACCGAGGCTCTTCTTGAAAAAGGTGAGCAGTCGGTGTTCAGCGTGTGACACGTGGAAGGTCTTCGCAGGTTTTGTCAGGGATTCCACCTTTCGAACTTCTTTGGGCTTTTATATAAACCCATCTCCCCCTTCATTCTCTTTTTTTACTCTTCTTGGTATTCTTACTCCCCATAACACTTCTTGAATTCCCTTCATTGATCGAGCGTTTCTTTCTTTGAGGAGCAAGGATCATCTCTCGTCGCCATCTTTGACAACTTCACCGGCGTCTTTTAGGTTAGAACTTTTTTGAATCTTTCGCTTCTTTTCTTCCCTTCTATAGCCTAAATGTCGCGAGCCCGCCCCCTTTCCCTCGATTCTTTGCTCGGAGGAACTAGCGGCGGCGACGGTGGTCGTCGTGACGTAGCTTCTTCCTCCGGGGTTGGCCCCCGGGAGGGAGATGATCACAGGGGGGAGGGTTCTGAGTCACCCGACCCAGCTCCCTTCGATGTGATTGATTCTGACGACGAAGCCCTGGAGGTGGACCCTGCCAGGGTGGCCGGTCCTCTCATCCGCAGGGAGAGAGGGAGGACCTACTTTCTAGACAAAGAAAAGTACGTGATTCCCTTACAGACCTATCCCGAGGCTAAGAATAGGGACCTGCTCTTGGAATGCGACGCGGCTAAGGCCATCGAGCAGTTTTATAATTTTGGGGAGGGGTACACAGTGGTGATCCCTGGGGAAAGAGACACAGTATGTTGTCCCCCAGATGGGTGTGTAGCCGTCTTCCATAAGGCCCTAGAGTTCGGCCTGCGATTTCCGTTGCATCCCTTCCTGGAAGATACTTTCAGGAGGATGAACGTTGCCATTGCTCAGTTAACCGCAACGGCTATTAGGGCATTAGTGGCTTATACTTGGACATGTTTATTCCATGGCGAGGGGCCATATATCGACGCCCTTCGCTTTATGGTTGGCCTCCAAATGGTGTCTTCATCTGGGGAGATGGCTCCCCTGGTTACTGGTCTCTGCTGAGACAGAAAAAGTACGCCCTGGTATGGCCACCCCTGAGCAGTCTCAAAGACTGGAAAAACAATTTCATATATGTCCATAGTGCGTCGGGGTGGAAAATTCCCAGACACTTTAGGAATCACGTTCATACTCGCATGGAGACGCGTGAGGAGTATCATCCTCGCGTTGGGGGGAAGGCTCTGGAAGTCAGGCTGAGCGAAAAGGAGAAGATTTTGATTAAAAAGTTTGAGATCGTGACGGATAAACATGGGAACTTTTGCCCTGTTTTCTGGCTCCCTCACGCGGAGCTTATCACTACTGACGAGTACCTGCTTCCCATGGGCCTGATTCGCGGCCTTGAAGGTAGTTCTAGGGTTTTCTTGTTGTCACGATTTTCCAGGGATTTTATTTCTCCCTGCTTTTTAAATGACCGCCTCTCCTTTTCTGCAGATTCCTACTCTTGGACCTGGACCAAGAAGCAGGTCAGAAGGTTAGGCTTGAGCGAGGAATTGCACGTTCTTTCAAAGCGTCCTTCTCTTCCGCCAAATTTTAAGAAAGGAAGTAAGGCCCTGATGAAGCTTGTGAAAGACTTCGCCGCAGGTCGAAGATTGCCTCTTCCCCCCCGGCTGCCCTCGTCGAAGCCGGCGACTCCTACTCCCAGTATTCATGAGGGGGAAGCGGAGGTTACTTCAGGGGCTACTCCTTCTCCTGGCCAAAAACAGGGTGCTTCTTCAGCGGGCCCTCGGATCTCGCAGGGAACACAGCCTGGGGATTCGGAAGGGACCGGGGAGAGTGTTCCCTTGGAAACGAGGAGAAAAAGGGAGAGGGAGCCTCCTAGTGCCGACGTGGTGGATTTGGAGGCGGACGTCTCTACCCCTGATGCGAAACGTCCTGCTCGTGAGCCCTCTAGCATTCCCTTCCCAGAGGAAAATGTGGAGTTCCACTATACGGCTGGGGATAGCGTGGACGTTTCGGGCCTGCTTTCTGACTCTGGGGCTGTCTTGGCCGACCGCCTTACAAAGATGGTAACTTCCACCTCTCATCAAGTGCTTCAATACATCCAACGCACCTCCAAGGTCATGCTGGCGTCTGCGGAACTGGCGGCCCTCAGCCGCCTGAGTGATGAGGAGCTAACAGTTACCCCTGGGGCTCCTCCTCCCGACCGCCTGGCCATGATAGAGAGGGACGTCTCCCTGATAAGCTCTTTGAAGGACAAAATGACAAGGCAAGAGGGGGAGTTGGAAGAGGCCAAGAGGCAGGCTGATCGTTGGAGGTTGCAGGGGGAAATGGCTGTGAAGGAAGTTTCCAAGTTAGGGGCCGAACTGCAGGAGAGCCGTCAATCGTTGGATCGTGCTAACATATCTTTGGCCGAGATGGGCCATTTGAAGGGAAGGGTGGCTGTCTTGGAGGAGCAGCTGTCACAGGCAAAGTCGGCTTTTGACCAGGCCAAGGGAGAATGGGCGAAGGAGAAAGAGTCCCTGGCTGCGGAGACTGAGGAAGCGGTGGGTGCCAGCTTTGTGAGCGGCGCCAACTCTTCTCTGGAATTGGTTATGGAGGTGATAGGGGAGATGTTCCCTTCCTTTGACGAGGACACTTTCCGGAGCCTCTATTCTGCCAAGGACGAAGCCCGGGTGACCAGGCAGCCTGAAGCAGACGCCAACGCTCGCCAGGATGCTGCGTGATGCCCCTTCTCTTTTATGAAAGCTTTTCATTTTCTTGTGCTGAACCAGCGTTTCATGGTTTTTCTTGTAATATTTTGCTACTCGGTTTTTTCTTTGACTTTGTAAAAATTTTTCCACCCTTCACGGGTTGTTTGTAGGATATTTCTCTTTGCTTTCTATGGCGTAACTGTTTTAAGGATCTTCTCCTCGTACGTTTGATTGCGCCTGTCATGGCCTGTCCCTGGCTTTTCGTTCAAGGTCCAGGGGACCTGCCCCCTGCCTGCCCAGAGGTAAGCAGGGTAGCTTTTGCGTTTTTTATACAAGGTTGGGGGGCTTGCCCCCAGTCCTTGTTGGTACGGCCTGCTCCTGGCTTTTCGTTCAAAGTCCAGGGGGCCTGCCCCCTGCCTGCCCAGAGGTAAGCAGGGTAGCTTTTGCGTTTTATACAAGGTTGGTGGGCCTGCCCCCAGTCCTTGTTGGTACGGCCTGCTCCTGGCTTTTCGTTCAAAGTCCAGGGGGCCTGCCCCCTGCCTGCCCAGAGGTAAGCAGGGTAGCTTTTGCGTTTTTTATACAAGGTTGGGGGGCCTGCCCCCAGTCCTTTTCGGTACGGCCTGCTCCTGGCTTTTCGTTCAAAGTCCAGGGGGCCTGCCCCCTGCCTGCCCGGAGGTAAGCAGGGTAGCTTTTTGTATTTTTTATACAAGGTTGGGGGGCCTGCCCTCAATCCTTGTCGGTGTGGCCTGCCCCTGGCTTTTCGTTCAAAGTCCAGGGGGCTTGCCCCCTGCCTGCCCAGAGGTAAGCAGGGTAGCTTTTTGCGTTTTTTATACAAGGTTGGGGGGCCTGCCCCCAGTCCTTGTTAGCCTGTCCCCTGCCTGCCCAGAAGTAAGCAGGGTGGCTTTTTGGTTTGCGTTGGGGGGTTCACTTTTCCCAATTTTGGCAACAGGGGGGCCTCCCCCTATTGCCCCCTGCTCGTTTGTGTGTGAAAGATGCGAGTGTGAACAGGCAACGAGTATAAATCTGTATCTTCTCATGTATTCTCTCACACTCTCACCCTTCTTTTGTTTCAGGGTCATAAGATCGAAACGGGTAAGACGTCTTCTCTTATTTCCGGCGTACTGTTCAAGGAAAATTTTAGCCAATTCTATGAAGAATCTGATTGACCCCTGGCGGAGATCTCTGAACCACCCCTGCGCAAGTCCCACCAGGGTGGTAGGGAAAACTTTGCACCAGATGGCATCATCTACATCATACATGCCCATGTGGCTCTCAAAGGCTGCCAGGTGGTCCTCAGGGTCCGTCGTCCCGTCAAATTTGATGGTGGGCATTTTGATTTTTGGAATGGGGTACTCTTGTACCTCAGGGTGCAACGGGGTCTTCGTAGGCCTGCCTACCAGTCGTGACCTGCTCTCCCCAGACTGGTTACCATGAGATTCCCATTGTTTATGGGTTGGTTTCCTCGTACTGGGGGAGCGGTGCCTCGGTGGCGGTCTGCTAGCTGCATCATCCTCTGTTCCCGAGGAGGCCTGCCTGGGCCTCTTTCTCTGGGAGTGGCAGAGGTTTTCACCCTGACGGTACCTGGACTCGAGCGGTTGTCCTCGGTTGAGTCTGGATTGCAGGCTTTGGGATAAGCCGGGGGCTGACTGTTCCTTGGCCGCAGGTGTTAGTCTGGAAAAAACTCCGCCTGACCTTTCCCCTAAGCGTTTTGACATAGGCTCCTTGGGCCTCATGCGCTCCTGTAATCCTTGAGATAAGCCTCCCTGCCCTCCAGACGCCGATTCTGTCGTGTGAATAGAGAACGCCTGCTGGACAGGTGGTTCTGGTTTGTCAGTGGTAATTCGCCTCTGCACATGCGTATACACTTGGGCTGTTCTTCTCGCTTTTCTCTGAGCGTTTCTGGCGGCGGTCCGCCTCGTGCCCCCGGCCTCGTCCCTGCTGACTGGGGACGGTTGCCTAGGAGCCGATGCGACCCTGCCCACCAAGTCCTCAGGTGTGAATTCCTGATCCAGCATCGCAGAGAAGAACGCGGCTGCCTGTGCCATCTGAGCTGGGGTCAGATTGAGAGCACGTCCAGGGCGTGTCCCCAGCTCGGGTGTCACAGCAGTGTTAGATCTACCGAGGGGATTGGTTCCCTCTACCCCGAGGATTGTGGCAGGAGGGACCCTCTCCAACAGCGGCATTCCGTACAGGGGGGTCACCGGAGGGACCGTCAGACCCGTTCCTGCACTGTCATCGACGATTTCTGGCATGACTGTGTTTAATTTTGTGGTTATGAGTGGTTGATTTTAGTGGGTAACTCGTGAGCACAACCGTAAGTTCCCCACAGACGGCGCCAAATTGTTCCGGTTACGGAAACAATTTACCCGGCTTCAGAATCCGGATAGTATAATTGAATTGGTGATGGATAATCAGTCGCTTGATTTCCTCGATCTCCCCTTCCTCTCACTCTTGGAATCGGACTTTCCCGGCGGAAAGCAGCCTGCTCCCTGCACAAAGAGCGCACAGGGCCTCGGAGGTTGTCCGAGGAGACCCTCTCCGATGCCTAAGTCAGTCCGTGAAATGCCTTTATGAACCTAGCTCGTGAGGAACTAGGTGGCGTTTTAAGAGTAAGAGTCTAGAGAGAGAAAATCCAACCCCTCTCATGTGGGAAATGGGGAGGTATTTATACCTTCCCACAAGAGAGAGAAGAGAAAGAGGAATGGTTGGATGGGAAAGTGACAAGTGGCGGCTTCTCATCCATCCATTCCCAATTACCTTAGGCAAAATGACGAGAGGGCCCCTGGGGGGTCCTGACCCTGTCGGCCAGGGATTTTCCCAGGGCAGACAGTCTCCAAGTAGGGGACTGCCAAGCTCTGACAGGCTGAATTGGCCTGCGCTCTCGGCGGCTGACGGCCAACCTTTAGCGTTTTCATGCTTTGTTCTTGGTCCCTGCTGGGGGCTAGTCTTTCGACTCTCCGACAGGAATCGTCTCGGGGCCTGCATAGCAGGCCGTTGATTGACAGGCGGCCCACCCCCAATCAACTTATAATGAAATAATAAATTTAATCGAATAAGTTAACTCATAAAATAATTAATTTTAAAAAAAAAGTTACTTAGATTACTGAGGTTCAATACCCAATTGTGATAAATTGATGGATTGAAAAAAAAAGTCGATTGAAAAATTGATGGATTGAAAATTGGATTCAATGGTCGATTGAAGAATAATGGATTAAAAGATTACGGGTCGAAGAATTTTGTAGAAGGAGAAGGAGTTACAATCTTACGGGTTGAAGGTTCAAGCAATTGTGATTAATTGATGGAATTGAAGAATTTTGAAGGATCCAACGAATGAGATTGAACATTATGATCTAATGGCTCATATTGTAGTTCTCATTGAAAGAGTGGTTCTCACATGAACCTATATATATATATATATATATATATAGAGAGAGAGAGAGAGAGAGAGGGAGGGGGGGTTCACATAAAGACACCCCTCCCTATAAGTCCATAAGTCCCATTATTAAGCATTGGATTGGAATAGGATGAAGGGTTGAGATTGATTAGTATAGGGTAAAGTGCACCTAACTAACTAGCATTAATTCCTAGAAACAATAAATATTTCTCTCTCATACAACATTTATTCTCCTCTCTCAAAAGACACTTAACCCAATGTTTATTTTCTTCCTTTAAACCAGCGTTCATGGTGTCTCATCTTCTCCATTGTAGTTGAGAATTTGATTTTTGTTGGTACTATGTTGTAAATCTTCTCATTTATGTATTGAAACTTTAATTCATTATTTTTATAACTCCAACTCAATTGTTTTGAAACTTCAACGTCTGTAATTCTAAGTGCTTGTAGAGGGACCTCAACTTTATCTATCTGTCACTTCAATTGTTTGTGTTTGTAACTTCAACGTCCACAATTCTAGGTGTTTTTGATATATAATTTATTGTATTTTTCGTTATTGCTACAGTATAATTTTATTGATCTGAAGTTACAAAACATATGAACTGAAGTTACAAAACATATTAACTGAAGTTACAAAATATGTGAAGTTACAAATGTTTATTAAACTTATGTTGTTATGGTGATGAAGTTACAAATTTATCAGTTAAAGTGACATTATAAAGTAATTGAAGTTGCATATTGACCAATTAAAGCGAAGTAAAAACCATCATTAATTAGATAGATTGATTTTTCTTTTTTCCAAGTTAATCTCAACCATCCTATTTCCTTAATCCAAAGGATGAGAATAAGACTTATGAAAAAGAACATATAACATTTAAGGAGCTTCCTTTTCCCAATATTGATTGCCTAAATATTGATTACGTAGTTTTTTTGGGTAAACCAAAATACATTTATTCATATTCAAAGGTAGTCAATAATATGAGAGTCTTATTTGTTATTTTTGATATTTAATTTATTGTATTTTTCGTTATTGTTACAGTATAATTTTATTGATCTGAAGTTGTGGACATGACGTAGGTCCACCCCGACGCGGCGACGCGCGGGTTTGGGTAGGCGAATGAATCTCGTGGTGAGATTGCTCTCGGGTTCGAAATTTAAGTCAAAATGGAGTCGCCACCGAATTTTGTGGTTATTCGGAACCATACGAGCCCACTCTATGTCGTTATGGGCTATACACAAAGTAAGCCCACTCCGATTTCAGAGTTCATTGGGCTCGTCCCTTTGCATTGCGATACCGATACCATCTACACCGGTATCGTGTAAAGAATGACTCTCGTTCGCCAAGGGTTTCGGACATCCGGAAACCAAAGGTTCTGAGTAAGGGGTGAGGGTACGTGTTGGGAAGCCCACCAAGGACACCCAACCCCGCCCGCACATGGCGGCCTCTACTAAGACATCGTTCGTGTTCGTGATACGCGCGCTAGTAAAATAATGAAATGATATGCAAACAGCGTTTTTAACTAAACATGCGAGTTTTGCGTTAACTACGTCATTTAATGCATCTTGAATGTGGTCGAAATAATTTAGCATGCGAGGTTCATTTATAAAAGCGTAAAAGCGAATAATAACCAAAGCTCGAAAGAAAGAAATGAAAAGCGTACAAGCTACACGGGCGGAAATACAACCCGGATTTCACAATACGACATAAACGAAATAACGTAAAGATAAAAACGGACCCGTATGAAAGCTAGACCGCGAAATATGTAGATGGACTACCCCGCTTAAATACGTATTATGTCACGTATTAAGCGAAGGACGGAAATGTGAGATTGTGGCGTATTGCTAGCCTAGTCTTACATTCCGTAGTCTTGTCCCGACTTATCACGTAAAAGTGGTCAAAGTCGTTCTACGTGTCGTGACATGTGTAACGTTTTGGAAAATGATGAAGGGTCGGTCAATGGTCTAAAGTCGATAAGGAAGGGGCTCGGAATATGTGTCCAAGCCTTCGGGTTTCTGTGTTGCCAGACCCACTCGACCGAGTCATTGATTGACTCGACCGAGTGCACCATTAACGTGGCTACTGCCCATATTTTGGGGGGTTACTCGATCGAGTACCCTATGGCACTCGGTCGAGTGCAGCATTAATGGGGCTACTGCCCAGTTTTTGGGGTGCAACTCGATCGAGTGGCCTATGGCACTCGGTCGAGTGCCCCCTGTACGAGCATGCTTTTGCTCGGTTTTACGACTTGAAATCGATGATCGGCCGAGCCAAATACAAGTATTACACGATTTGTATTCGACTTGGCCTCCGGTACTATAACCGTGTATGAACGATTATAATACCGTCACCGGAGTTTTTACGAAAACGTTTGTGTTAGATTACGAAACTTTGAATTAGTAACGAGATGCATCCCTCTACGTCACGACATCGAAACTAACCCTTTCGAGTTATGTGATGTCGGTATTCGTGTCAACGGGTCTCGTACCAATTATGAAAATGGAGTTAAATGTGTTCAACTACGACGAATCACGATCACGTCACGCCCTTGAGTACATTGGGGCGGGGCTCCTCGAAAGGGCTCCACCTCCGTCGTTGCTCGTAAAGGGATTAGACGGATCACATGTGATTATCGTAGTTCAACATTTCAAAACCGACTTTTGATATTAATATTATATACGCGGTATTATTAGAGTTAGTAACGATATAAAAAAGATGCAAAATTAGAAATGCGAAAAGATGAAAAAAGTTAGTGCATGTGTACGTGTTACTACGATACAATAATATGAAAATGCGTATAGAACGATACTTTAAAAGAGATTAAAAAAAAAGGAGTTTGGAACACCCTCAACGTACATGCTAGTATAGACCTCGGAAACGGATTCGTGAACAGCGACAAAGCTTGGGAGTATCGAGGATGCACGCGAGTTACGGTGTGTATGGATATGTGTGTGTATTACGTCGGTTTTTCGAGGGACGAAGGACTCGGTCTTTGTGTGTATTGCTTAGGATTTCTAAGGCTTTGATGTGTGATGAAGTAGGGTTGAAGTGGGGTGAAATGTGGCTGAAATTGTAGGGTAAAAGTGAGTCTCCAAAAGTCCCCAAAGTTTCTCTCCAAAAAGGGTCGTTGTCCCGAATGCATGGGAAGGAGTCGGTATTTATAGGCAGCCCCGACCCCGGGTCACTCGACCGAGTGGCGCGGGTGCACTCGGTCGAGTGCCCTCGTGAATGTATCTGGACGGGTTCGAAGAGGCTCCACTCGATCGAGTGGCCAATCCACTCGACCGAGTGGATCAATTAGGCCGGGCTATTTTGGGCGTGATTGCCCTTGATTTATGTTTAATTGATTATGATTGATTTGGATTGATTTGTGAATGGATTTGGCTGATTTTGAACTTGGCGCAAATCTCGAGAATGCACTTGGCTGATTTCTGAGACGGTTTCGTCTTTGACCGGGTTTTGACCCGGTCGCTAAAAGACGGGAATTATTTTTGGTGCCGGTTCTGACCCAAATTAGTCTTGTTTGACTCGGAACGACCCACTGGGCCTGAATTTGAGGTCTGTTTTGTGAGATTTTTACTCCGCTAAAAGTCCATGTCGGCTATTATGAATTTCGTGCCCGAGTCCGAGTATACTAGTCACGTTGACGTCCAATCATCATCGGGTGTTTTTTTCGGAGACTACCATAGACACGTGGCAGTCAAAATGCGGGTGTCTACAGAGCCCCCACTCTGACTGAGGCTTGGACAAGGCGAAAGTCAGAGTAGCTACCAAGCCCGTTAAGACCTGGTAGACTTCCGGTCGGGTCATTTATAGTCCGGTAAACTCGCGTGAAGGGCTCGCCAGCCATAAGTAAAGGGTCATACCTGTCCTGATGATGATGGCTGTGCGGGGAGTCGGACTCGTAGCATAAGTTCTGGGCGCGCCTGTGTGGGCCCATCCCGTATTATTTTGGGACAATGCCGCCTTGGGCGTTCCGCTGGGGAAATATAGGAGCTGCACGGGCTTGTTTCTGAAGCCCCGGGTCGCACTTGAGCTGATGATGATGCTCCGTGGGGAGTAAAGCCTGCCTCTTTTGGGGAGTAGGTGTACCCGTGTGCCGACACATCACGTCTTGGATGTAGCATACCGGGGAAAACTGACTCCGTTGGGGAAATTAAATAGTTTCGCGGAGACTTGCCTTTTGAAGTCTGGGGTGTACCTGTATGCTGACACATAACAATTTGTATGTAACATGTAGGTAAAATGCTGACTCTCGCTGGGGAGGAAAAGATTGAAAATTTTTGGAAAGACAAAAATTTTGACGCGAAGAAATTTTTAGAAAATATTAGGAAAGCTCGGGACAGCTTGATTCCTATTCTGGGTTCAGGTTTGAAATCAGGCCTGCGCGCGCATAGGGCCCAGCTGGATGAGGAGGCAGCAGCAGTTAGGTTTCTGTTAGGTTTCTCCATTATAAATATGGGAGATTCCTACTTCAGTTTCTGCATCACAACTCAAATTCTCTTTCTCCTTTCTCAAAATCTTGTAGACTTTTAAGAAAGCTAAAAAAAAAAAAATCCTATCATGGGCATCGATCACTTGACTGTCATGCTTCTCGCCTGGTCCCAATACTTTCGGGACGAGGAGAAGGTTAGGCTAACCCAAATGGGAATAGTTAATCTGTTCCCCTTCCAACGGCTAATAGTGGATTCGCACTTTCTGGATGCCTGTCTGTCGTTTTGGGACACCACCCATCACGTGTTTGCATTCCCGAGGGGCGAGATGTGCCCCTTGCCTGAGGAGATTACTGCTATTGGTGGTTGGAGCTTTTCTGCCCAGCCAGCTATCCCTCCGTTCTACCCGGATCCAAGGAGGCGGTTGAGGGAATTTTTGGGTCTGTCTCATGCTGAGACAAATCGAATGGTGCAGGGGGATAATGTCTCCCTATTCGACCTAGCCGATAAGTTTATGAACCCTCGAGATGTAAGGGCTACCCCTGCTCATAGGCGTAGGGCATTTGCCTTTTGCATGCTGCATTGTTACGTATTCGAAGGGTTGATGGATCTTGACTCATGCATGGGTCAAATCAGGCTGATCGGAGTGGTTGACCAGATGGAGACTGGTCATAGCCCTGCTTGGCTAGCCACGGGGGAAATCATTATGGGGCTGGATGCTCGACGGCTTGACCCAACTCGGCGGCTGATGGGAAGCACCCGTATTCTTCAAGTATGTAATTTTTTTTTTTTTTTTTTTTTTTTTTTTACGTTTCATGCGAATTTTCTGATCTTCGTAAGTCACTCGATCGAGTGACACTTTTGTCGTGCTACTGCCTGTTTTTGATAGGCTTACTCGATCGAGTCAGATGTTGCACTCGATCGAGTGGCACTCGAACCTGACTACTGCTTGTTTTTGACAAGCTTACTCGATCGAGTCAGGTTTTGTACTCGATCGAGTGGGCTGTAGCGAATTGCTCCGTTGCTTATGAAGTTTTGTATATGCCTTTCAGATATGGTTGTCGGAACGACTGTCAATCATAGAGACTCCTCCGAGCATTTCCAGTTATAGGAGTAGTCAAATCAGCTCTAGGAGGCGGAAGATAAGCTCGAGTCACCAGATAAACCGAGCTTACTGGGATGAAGAACTGGCATTCCATGGGGGTCCTTTGATCAGGTGGACCGTTGCTTGGTGGTTTCTTTCGAAGCTAACTGGATTGGCCAAGAGGGACCAAGCCCGATATCTGACGATTTTGTCCCTAGACTGGACGGTTCATATTTACCCGGACCGCCTCCTAAGGCAGTTCGGTTCATCTCAGCGCATCCCTGAGAAGGAAGCCATTATCAGCGTCCCGCTCCAGTTGACGGACGCTATGTGCGACACTTGGTTACAACGATGGTTCACTCGTCCCACATGGACGATACCTAGCCCTTGCCAATCCGCTTGGGTATCGCGGGCTTACCAGAAGTGGATTTCTGAAGAGTCCGAGGAGGCTCGCAAGGCCTTAAAAGTTGACGAGGCCATCGAATTGGTGCAGCGCGAGTCGGCGAAGGATAACAGAGAGCTCTTCGCCGGGGAAAACACTCCTGGAGCTAAAGTCCGGGAAGAATCGGGTCACAAGCCACATACTAGGACTCGATCTAGAGAAGTCGGTTCTAGCAGTACTCAGGGGCAGACCGACTTGGAACGACGACTTGGGCCGAGGTTGGCAGTCCGGGACCGACTTGGTCCGCGTGACCGGCTCCCTGAACCGGTCAGGGCTCGACTTGGGCCCATTGATATGACAGGGGAGTCGGGCTCAAACACTCGGGCCCGAGCTAGAGAGGTTCCCTTAGTAATTCGGGAACGCTCCCCTCCACGTCGTCGCCAGTGGACGACTAAGGATGCTAAGGACAAGGGGAAGGGCAAGATGCCCTAAATGCCGAGTCCTTAGATTTATTATTATTTAAGTATTATTATTACTTTTATTGTGTGCCCTTTTTTTGTTTTTGTTTTTTTTTATTCCTGCACTTTGTAATTTCCCGAGTTTATCGGGATACATTTTCTTGAATTAATAAAAGAGATTTATTATTAAACCGCTCCTGTCTTTTCTTGATTGCATTGGTTGTACCCTTTTGAGGGGTTGCCTACGTATCCGCGATTAGCAGAATCAAACCAAACGTAGTTCAGGCTAAGGAAATTTGCAATCTCGAATTACACCAAGACTATTGGTTCAAGATGTTTATGACAGTAGAATAAGTAATTCTAGCTCATTGACTTGCTTTTTGTAAAAAAAAAAAAAAAATTGATTTTGATAAAATTTGCTAATGACATTGAGAAATGGCTAAGGGTAGTAACGCTTCAGCTGGTCCAGGTTGGTTGGGTTGACAAACTCGTTCCCGTCCAGGTCCGTCAGCATCACTGCTCCCCCTGATAGGATTTTCTTCACCAGGTATGGCCCAGCACAATTGGGTTTGAATTTTCCCCTTGGGTCAACCGGTAGTAGAGCTCGAATAGACTTAAGGACTAGATCGCCCTCCTTGATGTGTCTGGGCCTTACTCTCTTGTTGAAGGCCCGTTGGATCCTCTTCTGGTAGATTTGGATATTATTGAGGGCACGAGACCGTCGTTCATCTAGTAGAACCAGTGAGTCATGTCGTGCTCGTACCCAGTCAGCTTCGGGTACTTGGCTTTCTAGCAGAATTCTGAGGGACGGTACCTCCAATTCGACGGGCTGGACAGCTTCCATCCCATAGGTTAGGTAATATGGCGTTGCCCCAGTTGCGGTGCGAATTGACGTCCGGTACCCCCATAGGGCAAAAGGTATTTTGTCGGGCCAGTCCCGGTAATTATCGGCCATCTTTTTGAGTATGGTGACAATTGTTTTATTAGCCGCCTCCACTGCTCCATTCATTTGGGGACGGTAGGGCGAGGACGTGTGCCTTTGAATTTTATATTTAGTCAGCAGGGCCGCAGTCTCGGCTTGAAAATGAGTCCCGTGATCACTGATGAATTCATGCGGGATTCCATACCGACATATTATTTTGTTTTGGATAAATTTGGCAACATGCTTAGCATTGAGAATGCGATATGATTCAGCTTCGACCCATTTGGTGAAGTAGTCGATAGCTACCAAAATGAAGCAATGCCCACCGATACCCGAGGGATTTATTTTCCCGATTATGTCGATACCCCATGTTGAGAATAGCCAGGGTGACGTCATGGTATAGAGTAGCGATGACGGCATATGTTGCACATTGCCAAAGATTTGACAGTTATGACAATGTTTGACATATAACTGACAGTCGGCCTCCATTGTATTCCAGTAATAACCGAGCCTCATGATCTTTCGGACCAACATGTGGGCATTCATATGTGGGCCGTTTTCACCGTCATGTACTTCGGCCATAACCTTTTCAGCCTTGTATTTGTCAACACAAAGGAGAAGAGCCCCCTGTGCCGTCTTTTTATACAGTTGGCCGTCGTCGGTGCGGATGAACTGGGTGGCTAGCCTTCGTAAGGCTTTCTTGGCTCGACTTTCCGTCCCGGGAGGATACTCTCCGTTTGTCAGGTACTTCAACACAGCTTGGTACCACGGGTTGGGATCGGTTAACTCAAGGTCTTCGATGTCGCAGATGTATGCTGGCTCGGACCGTCTTTCGACGCAAATCGGCATACTAGTCACGTGGTCGGGAATATTTAGTAAAGATGCCAATTTTGAGAGTGCATCTGCGAACTGATTTTCTTCCCGGGGCAGATATATGTATTCTACCTTTTGGAATTGTTTCTCGAGATCCCGTACTCGTGCCTGGTAGGCCATGAGATTAGCATTTCGAGTTTTCCATTTTTGAAGTGCCTGGTTAATGACCAAGGATGAATCACCATGTACCCGGAGATTTGTGATCCCCAGATTGGCGGCGGCTTGTAGCCCGTAAATGCATGCTTCGTACTCTGCTGCATTCTTAGTAACATCAAAGTCCAGTTTGATGGAGACGGGAGTATGTTCCCCTTTTGGTGAAATTAGGAGGATCCCGACTCCGAACCCTCGAAAATTAGATGCACCATCGAAGTATAAATCCCAAGTTTCAGTATCAGTATGGAAAATATCTTCGTCTGGGAAGGACCAAGTGTCGGTGTGTCCTTCCTCGGTTATCGGGCTATCGGCGAGAAATTCAGCTACTACTCGACCCTTAATAGCCTTTAACGGCACAAATTTTAGGTCGAATTCTGCCAACATTAAGGTCCATCTAGAAATTCGGCCATTGAGGATTGGTTTTTCGAAGAGGTATTTGATCGGGTCCATCTTGGATAGCACATGGACCTCGTAACTGAGCATATAATGTCGGAGTTTCTTGGTGGCCCAGACTAGAGCCAAACACGTCTTTTCGAGCATGGTATATTTGCACTCATACTCTAAAAACTTTTTGCTGATGTAGTAAATGGCTCTTTCTTCGGAGTCAACTGTCTGAGCCAGCATAGCCCCCATGGCTGTCTCGGTCGTCGTCAGGTATAACGACAGAGGCAAACCGGGTTGAGGTGGCACTAAGACTGGCGGTGCAGACAGAATTTCTTTGATTTTGTCGAAAGCGGTTTGGCACTTGTCATCCCATAGCACCCGTTCTCCTATTTTCAGTTTCTTGAAAATTGGTTCACATACCATGGTTAGCTTGGAAATGAATCGACTAATGTACTGGACTTTCCCGAGAAATCCCCTTATTTCTTTTTCGGTTTTAGGAGCTTGCATCTCGGTAATGGCTTTGATTTTAGCTGGGTCGACTTCGATACCTCGTTGGCTAACGATATGACCCAGTAATTTGCCTGACGTTACTCCAAAACTGCATTTCTGAGGGTTTAACCTCATGTTGTATTTGCGCAGTCGGGTGAAGAATTTTCTTAGAGCGGTGATGTGACCGTCCCGTTCTTTGGATTTGACGATCATGTCGTCTACGTAGACCTCTACCTCTTTATGCATCATGTCGTGTAGTAAAGTGGTAGCGGTCCTTTGGTATGTGGCCCCAGCATTAATGAGACCAAATGGCATGACAGTGTAGCAGTAAGTACCCCAAGGTGTAGTGAAGGTAGTCTTACTCATGTCTTCTTCCGCCATCTTGATTTGATTATACCCGGCATACCCGTCCATGAATGACAGAAGGGCATGATCGGCCGTGTTATCCACCAGTATGTCGATGTGTGGTAACGGAAAATCATCCTTCGGGCTTGCTTTGTTAAGATCCCGAAAGTCTACGCATACCCGCACCTTGCCGTCCTTTTTAGGAACCGGCACGATGTTTGCAACCCAGTCCGGATATTCGGACACTTGTATGAAGCCGGCTTTGAATTGTTTGTCGACTTCTTCCTTTACTTTGAGGGACCACTCGGGCCTCATCCGACGGAGCTTTTGTTTGACCGGTTTGCACCCGTCTTTGATTGGTATGTGGTGCTCGGCTATTTCCCGGTCTATCCCCGGCATGTCCTTGTAGGACCATGCGAAGACATCTTTGAACTCTTGGAGGAGGTTTATGAATTGTTGCTTCTCCTCAGGGTTTAAGGATAACCCTATCTTAAGTATCTGAGGCTCTAAGGTTGTTCCCACGTTTATGGATTCAGTCTCTTCGATTACCGGATTCCGGGATTCCCTTTGCTCGAGTTGCTCGATCAGATGTGGAGGTAAGGGTACCTGTTCGTCGGATTTCTCAATGTCATAGCATAAATTATTTTTGAAAATAGGATTTAAAATAGACAAGTCGTAAGCAGAACGGTTGTTATTATTGATTGAAAATTTGGAAAACAGCTCAAAGAGAGCAGCCATCTGATCATTGGTCAGAGGCGGAATTGGCAAGGCACTCGGGACAGACCCCGAAGTGCCAGCAGCAGGAATGATAGAAGGGAGAGGGGTTATAGGAGTGACTCTAGCACCGACTTCCCTAGACTCGACCTCAGACTCTGACTCAGACTCCGACTCAGACTCGGACTCAGACTCAGGCATGTCTCCCTCTCCGGTGACCAGCTTGTAGATCTTTCCTTGACTGTCAGTCCACTTGACAATCTTCCTCCAGGCCCTTTTTCCCGTCTCGGAACCAACATCCGAGATCAGCTTGGTCGGGTCAAACCTGTTGCTGCGGAGAATCAGGTTGACCAGGTCTTCTTTTGGGGTCGGGGCTATGGTGTCTTCCCCGAAGAGCAGCCCCAGCGCGGGCTCAACGTTATTGGCTTCATCAGACTGGATGAGGGCGAACACATCATCCGGGATGTAGTTGCAATCCCGGGCCAAGTGGGTCCCGAGGTGCGTAGCATTGGGTTGGTATAACCCAAACTGGACAGCCTCGAACACGGGTGTGACAAAGTAGTCAGACAACCGTGGGCTATAAGGGCTCAAGTAGGTACCCTTCATAATGTTGCAGGCCTTCTCGATTCCTGCTCGGACAACGTTGTCCGGAGTGATGGCATAGCCAAGGCCGAAGTGAGAGTCTTCGTCCTTGAGAACCTCGATGATCTTCCCAGCTGGAAGGTCGGGTCGAGAGGTAGCCCCCGGAAGGTACCCTAGGTTCTGGAGCATTGTGTCAATGCTCGTGGTGAAGTAAGGTCGGAAAAGGTACTCTTCCTCGATCATCCCCACAAAGTCGAACCCCCAGAGGTCCGTGCGGCCCGTGGCGTTACAGCTAGCCACGGTCATTGGGGTTGCCTCTAAGGTAATAACATTGTCGAGTAGAGGCATCTTGATCTTTCGGTGGAGGGTGGAGGACACGGCTTTTACCGCGTGAATCCACGGCCTTCCCAGGAGCAAGTTGAATGATGAAGTGACGTCAATCACCTGGAATTCAAGCTCTTTTTCTATCGGGCCCGTGATGATGGTCAGCTTTATGGCCCCAGCTACCGACTTTGGGCTCCCATCAAAGGCTTGGATGGTTTGAGCAGTCGGGATATAGTCAGCCTCGGTAATGCCGAGGGCCTTGGCGGTCCTTAGAGGAAGGACATTCACAGCGGACCCGTCATCAACCAAGGTCATAGGAAGGTATTTTCTCCGACAAATTACCGTGATGTAAAGGGCCAGGTTGTGGGAGGTCCCGAATGGTGGTAGATCGGCTTCGGAAAATGTGATCATTGGGCCTCCTACTTTGGCCTTACCCTTTAGGTGGGGTAGGACCGTGGCTACCATTTCAGCGGGGGTAGCCAGAGAGTCGATCTTGACTTGATCGAGAGCCTTTGTAAGTGCTTCTCGGTGTTCTTGAGAGCTAACAAGGAGTTGCCATATAGTGAGGTCAACTCGGGTTCTCTTCAATTGCTTCACGACGGCCGTTTCAGCGGTCGGCTCTTCAGGGGCGACTTCCATCCCGAGTGGATCGGTGATGGTTGTCGGGATAGGAGTGTCCCTAGTGCTTGTGGCTAAATAGGGACGACCAAGGTTGTTGCTGGCTAAGACTCGAGTTTTGACTTCTCGAATCTGTTCAGGGGTGATGGGAACGGCTTCCCCTTTGGCGAGGTAGATATCATCCTCGTCATCGAACCAGATCCCGTTCACTTGCGGGATAAAGGGGGAGATAAGGTGAGAGCAGTCGATCACCTCCCCGGCAAAGATGGCATGGGAGCTGAAAGGGTTCTCCTTGTTGCTGGGCTTATCTCCGGGTAGCGGGATTTTTCCGCTTTCAATTAAGTCCTGGATCAAGTGTTTCAGCTTCCAACACTTCTCGGTATCGTGCCCATTGCCTCGGTGGTATTGGCAATAGGCCTGAGCATTGTAGTTCTTGGAGCGTCGCTCGACCGGAACTTCAGGAGTTGGGCCTATCGGTTGGATTAGGCCTTTTGAGGATAGCCTTTGTAAGGCATAAGTATAGGTAGTACCTATATCAGTGAAGACCCGAGGTGGGGTGTTCTTCTTGGACGGGGCATCTAGTAGATTAACTGCGTCGAAAATGCTGCGGGTTGCAGCTTGAGGCTTGGTTGTGGAGGAAGAAGCCCCCTGGTAACCCTTAGCAGCGGCCTTGGTGAGGCCTTCTAGTCTCAAGTCATCTTCGATCCTCATACCCATTTCAGTGAGGGTGGTGAAGTTGGGTATGACAGCATATCGGAGGTGAACCCGGTAGGATGGGAGGAGGTTCTTAACAAAGGCCTCCACTAGAGTCTTCTCACTGGGCTTGTCGACCAGTTTCACTCTCTCGGCCCTCCAGCGTTGAAGGTATTTAGTAAAACCCTCTTTCGGCTCTTGGGCCATAACCTCCAGAGATCGCATTGTGGTTTGGATCTCGGTGTTGTCAGCATAGTTCCGAGCGAACTCGGTGGCCACATCATCCCAGGTAGGGAACTTCTTCGGGTCTAGTCTGTAGTACCAGGCCCGTGGGTGTTTCTCGAGAGATGCGGCAAAAAGGTTTTTGAACATGGATGAGTCCACTCCCTTGATGGCCATGAATTCCTTGAAGGCCCGCACATGTAGTAACGGGTCCTCAGTTCCTTCGAACATGGGCAAACCTGTGAGGTTCAGGTTTGCGGGCAGCTTGTCACTCACCGTGGAGTACTCTCGGCTATTCTCCCGGTGGATATTGTTACTCCCAGTCAAATGGACTTGTTCTTCTAGCCGGCGCACTGCGCTGACCAGTTCAGTTATGGGCCCAGTAGTCCCGACATTAGGGGTCCCTTGCTCCACCGTAGCTAGGCGAGCAACGATGGCCACTTGGCCAGCCCTCATTTCGGTCAGTTGGGCCTCGATGTCGGTTTGCTTTGCGACCATGGCGTCCAAAGCGGTTTGCAGACTGTTCAAAGTAGCCATTCTTCGAGCGTGTCTGGTTGCCGGTGGCCTGTCTGTAAGAACACCGCGTAATCAGAAACCGAACCCAGTCTTGGAATCAAAGGAAACAGCACATCCCGAGTGACCCAAAAAAGAAAGGACTGAGCGGACAAGACTCGAGAAAGACATCTAGACGGATGACTCGTGGGTGGTATAACTTCCTTAGGATTTCGGTTTTGTGGGCCTAGTCCCGTTCGAAGGAAGGTCCACGTGAGATTACTCCCCAGACTTTTGACTCGAGTGTATGGACGGACCTTCCTTTGTAGGGGTATGCCCTACGCAGGTTGGTCGTGCCTTGACAGATAAGGCGGACTCGGGAAAAGGGGGGAAACTCGTGATATAAGATCGACGGAGTTTCAACGCTATAAACCTTCTACGTACTATGCAAAGACCCGACACACGGATAGACGGTAGGTCCTATAATAAGGAAGGTTTATTTTAGGAAAGTTGAAAGTTGAAGTTTGAATGCAAAATGAACGAATTTCCGAAAGTTTTGAAAACTGAAAACGGAATTTCGAAAACCGAGGTTAGAATTTTGAAAAGGAAAATTCCGAAAATCAAGGTGATGGGGGTGGAAATTCGAGAATTGAAACGGACAGCATGCCGACTACAGAAAAGGATATTTTGAGTCAAATCGTTGATCCTAAATTTCGGCGGCATTCCGAGTTTTGAAAATTGGGTATTTTGAAAAGGATGAGTCCCAAAATGGGCAGCATTTCGGGTTTTTTCGAAAGGTGGGTATTTTTGGAAAGATGCAAATTTGAAATGACGGTTTTTGAAAAGTGACACGGAAACCAAGTAGCACGTAGTCAAACAAGCATTATAACGACGCTTATGTATGCTTTACGCTAGGTCTCGGTCGGTCAAAATAGGGTCTATACCAACAACGATGGCTTTCTCATGTGATGGACGGACTCCCTAAGCCGAGTTGGTCTTAGGACATGCCGCAAAACCGAGACGAGTTCCACCATCGATGTTTTTAGCGCACCCATGTAGAAATGCACCGTGGTATAGTGGGACGTCGGTCACAAGTAACCGGCCCGGGCAAAATTTGGGTTATGCATGAATCATTAAACTAACGCGCGCACACTAATCGACGAGCGATTTCTCTTCGAGTCTCACCCTAGGAACCCCGATGACATGTGGTACATCAGGTATCCCCAGCGGAGTCGCCAAATTGTGGACATGACGTAGGTCCACCCCGACGCGGCGACGCGCGGGTTTGGGTAGGCGAATGAATCTCGTGGTGAGATTGCTCTCGGGTTCGAAATTTAAGTCAAAATGGAGTCGCCACCGAATTTTGTGGTTATTCGGAACCATACGAGCCCACTCTATGTCGTTATGGGCTATACACAAAGTAAGCCCACTCCGATTTCAGAGTTCATTGGGCTCGTCCCTTTGCATTGCGATACCGATACCATCTACACCGGTATCGTGTAAAGAATGACTCTCGTTCGCCAAGGGTTTCGGACATCCGGAAACCAAAGGTTCTGAGTAAGGGGTGAGGGTACGTGTTGGGAAGCCCACCAAGGACACCCAACCCCGCCCGCACATGGCGGCCTCTACTAAGACATCGTTCGTGTTCGTGATACGCGCGCTAGTAAAATAATGAAATGATATGCAAACAGCGTTTTTAACTAAACATGCGAGTTTTGCGTTAACTACGTCATTTAATGCATCTTGAATGTGGTCGAAATAATTTAGCATGCGAGGTTCATTTATAAAAGCGTAAAAGCGAATAATAACCAAAGCTCGAAAGAAAGAAATGAAAAGCGTACAAGCTACACGGGCGGAAATACAACCCGGATTTCACAATACGACATAAACGAAATAACGTAAAGATAAAAACGGACCCGTATGAAAGCTAGACCGCGAAATATGTAGATGGACTACCCCGCTTAAATACGTATTATGTCACGTATTAAGCGAAGGACGGAAATGTGAGATTGTGGCGTATTGCTAGCCTAGTCTTACATTCCGTAGTCTTGTCCCGACTTATCACGTAAAAGTGGTCAAAGTCGTTCTACGTGTCGTGACATGTGTAACGTTTTGGAAAATGATGAAGGGTCGGTCAATGGTCTAAAGTCGATAAGGAAGGGGCTCGGAATATGTGTCCAAGCCTTCGGGTTTCTGTGTTGCCAGACCCACTCGACCGAGTCATTGATTGACTCGACCGAGTGCACCATTAACGTGGCTACTGCCCATATTTTGGGGGGTTACTCGATCGAGTACCCTATGGCACTCGGTCGAGTGCAGCATTAATGGGGCTACTGCCCAGTTTTTGGGGTGCAACTCGATCGAGTGGCCTATGGCACTCGGTCGAGTGCCCCCTGTACGAGCATGCTTTTGCTCGGTTTTACGACTTGAAATCGATGACCGGCCGAGCCAAATACAAGTATTACACGATTTGTATTCGACTTGGCCTCCGGTACTATAACCGTGTATGAACGATTATAATACCGTCACCGGAGTTTTTACGAAAACGTTTGTGTTAGATTACGAAACTTTGAATTAGTAACGAGATGCATCCCTCTACGTCACGACATCGAAACTAACCCTTTCGAGTTATGTGATGTCGGTATTCGTGTCAACGGGTCTCGTACCAATTATGAAAATGGAGTTAAATGTGTTCAACTACGACGAATCACGATCACGTCACGCCCTTGAGTACATTGGGGCGGGGCTCCTCGAAAGGGCTCCACCTCCGTCGTTGCTCGTAAAGGGATTAGACGGATCACATGTGATTATCGTAGTTCAACATTTCAAAACCGACTTTTGATATTAATATTATATACGCGGTATTATTAGAGTTAGTAACGATATAAAAAAGATGCAAAATTAGAAATGCGAAAAGATGAAAAAAGTTAGTGCATGTGTACGTGTTACTACGATACAATAATATGAAAATGCGTATAGAACGATACTTTAAAAGAGATTAAAAAAAAAGGAGTTTGGAACACCCTCAACGTACATGCTAGTATAGACCTCGGAAACGGATTCGTGAACAGCGACAAAGCTTGGGAGTATCGAGGATGCACGCGAGTTACGGTGTGTATGGATATGTGTGTGTATTACGTCGGTTTTTCGAGGGACGAAGGACTCGGTCTTTGTGTGTATTGCTTAGGATTTCTAAGGCTTTGATGTGTGATGAAGTAGGGTTGAAGTGGGGTGAAATGTGGCTGAAATTGTAGGGTAAAAGTGAGTCTCCAAAAGTCCCCAAAGTTTCTCTCCAAAAAGGGTCGTTGTCCCGAATGCATGGGAAGGAGTCGGTATTTATAGGCAGCCCCGACCCCGGGTCACTCGACCGAGTGGCGCGGGTGCACTCGGTCGAGTGCCCTCGTGAATGTATCTGGACGGGTTCGAAGAGGCTCCACTCGATCGAGTGGCCAATCCACTCGACCGAGTGGATCAATTAGGCCGGGCTATTTTGGGCGTGATTGCCCTTGATTTATGTTTAATTGATTATGATTGATTTGGATTGATTTGTGAATGGATTTGGCTGATTTTGAACTTGGCGCAAATCTCGAGAATGCACTTGGCTGATTTCTGAGACGGTTTCGTCTTTGACCGGGTTTTGACCCGGTCGCTAAAAGACGGGAATTATTTTTGGTGCCGGTTCTGACCCAAATTAGTCTTGTTTGACTCGGAACGACCCACTGGGCCTGAATTTGAGGTCTGTTTTGTGAGATTTTTACTCCGCTAAAAGTCCATGTCGGCTATTATGAATTTCGTGCCCGAGTCCGAGTATACTAGTCACGTTGACGTCCAATCATCATCGGGTGTTTTTTTCGGAGACTACCATAGACACGTGGCAGTCAAAATGCGGGTGTCTACAGAAGTTACAAAACATATGAACTGAAGTTAGAAAACATATTAACTGAAGTTACAAAATATGTGAAGTTACAAATTAAACTCAGAGTGACGGATGTTGAAGTTTCAAAACAATTGAGTTGAAGTTATAAAACAAATGTATTGAAGTTTCAATACATACACTTAAATGTTTACAACAGTACCAAAACGGATATTGAGTTACACGGATAATGATTAAAATTACACTAAATCTGATTAAAATTACACTATATTCGATTAAAGTTACACGGATATTGAGTTGAAGATACACAAAGTGTCACTTGTCTCATCATCTTCCCACATCTTCATCTTCGTCTTCATTTTCTGTACGTAGAACATAGAACTTCAACTCTCATCTTCTGAAACTTCATAATACGTGTTCCATATATTCTCCTCAATTTCAATTATAACATTATCAACAACACAAAACGCAATTCTTAGACTCATATGAAGTTAGTTCCTAAGGAGTATCTAATAACCAATCACAAACGGATTATTAAGACTCAACAATTAAAACACGGAAACCTAATAACCAATTATTAATTAATTACACCAATTAAATAACTAATTAAACCAATTAGTCAATCTCCTTAAAAAAAGATACAATAGAAGTAATTAGAAAATCACAATCAAATCTGTTGATATTAGTTTAACAAGAAAAAAGAACAATCTGATAGTTTCTAATTAAAAAAGATTATCATGTTAACTAGTTTATAAATTTGTGAACTAATTTATGTTGATATTATTAACTTAACGCACAATCTGTTTATATTAATTTATGAACTATTTTATAAACCCCCTAAAACCTAATTTGATAGTTTCTTACAAATATTATCATACAATCTATTGTCAAACAGATTTGAAAATCATAACAAATTAATGGTAAAGAGCTAAACTTTACCTGCAAAAAAAAAAGCGAAACTTTAACGGAGAATTTAGAGCAGAGAATGACAATGGCGGACAATGATGACGGCTGAGATTTTTTTTTCCAATCAGAAGCTTAAAACCTCTTTCTTTTGGAGCAGATGAGAAGTTTAATGGTGGATGAAGGTGAGAAATAATAAGAGGGGTGGATGAGGGTGAGAAATAATAAGAGTGAGAAGTGGGAAAAGAGTAATGAAGGGTGGAGAGATATGAATATGGTGAGAATATCGAGGGTCAGAAAAATGAGGTGATTGGAATACGTGAAACACAATTAATTTTGTTTTAAAGATAATTAAAAAGCATCAAATCTCTGTCATCCATTCTATTTGATCAAAGGAATGAGAACAGGCCTTATTGACTTATAAACATGCATGAGACTTATATGATCCCTTATATATATATATATATATATATAGAGAGAGAGAGAGAGAGAGGTAGGTTCAAATAAGGTCAACTATTTTTTTAAGTCTATATTAAAGTTACAAATGACATACGTTAAAGTTGCATTTTTCAAAATTGATATGTAACTATAACATTCAACACTTTTATCACTTCAATTGATAAAGTGCAACTTTATCACTCATCTCGTGTAACTTTAAGCACTTTTTGTGTAACTTCAACACTGGAACTTAGGAACTTAAAAAAGTTGTTGACCTTATTTGAACCTACCTCTATATATATATATATATATATATATATATATATATATATATAGAGAGAGAGAGAGAGAGAGAGAAAAAAAAGGGTTCTCATAAGGTCACCAAATTTTTTAAGTCCATAAGTCCTCATATTAACTCTTGGATGATGATAATGAAGGGCTAAGATTTGATGTGTAGTTGGGGATGTTCAATGCAACAAAAAAAAGAAAAAGAAAAAGAACATATAGCATTTAAGGAGCTTCATTTTCCCATGATTGCCTAAATATTGATTATGTAGTTTTTTTGGGTAAACCAAAATACATCCAGTATATTAATGCTCAAAGGTAGTCAATATTTTGTTAATTTTACCTAGTATTATATTAAACTTACCGTTTTCAAAAAAAATATTAAACTTACTCGGTAGGTTGTTAATAAGTTACTAAAGTTACACAAAATGTGATTGAAATTACACAATAAACTATTAAAGTAATTTATTGTATTTTTCGTGTGCTTCAAAAATCACGTGTAAATAAAGTCGGTTCATTAGATTTTTTTTAATGTAAAGTTATAAAACATTATTGGAGTTACAATATATGATCTGAAGTTACAAAATACAAGAACTGAAGTTACATAACATATAAACTGAAGTTATAAAAATATGTAAAGTGAATTTACAAAGATATATGAACTGATTAGAATTGAAGTTACAATATACGATCTGAAGTTACAATATACGATTTGAAGTTACAAAATATGTGAACTGAAGTTACAAAATATGTGAACTGAAGTTACAAATATATGGACTGAAGTTACAATGTACAATCTGAAGTTATAAAATATGTGAACTGAAGTTACAAAATATGTGAACTGAAGTTACAAATATATGGATTGAAATTACAACGTACGATCTGAAGTTATAAAATATGTGAACTGAAGTTACAAAATATGTGAACTGAAGTTACAAATATATGGACTGGAGTTACAATGTACGATCTGAAGCTATAAAATATGTGAACTGAAGTTACAAAATATGTGAACTGAAGTTACAAAATATGTGAACTGAAGTTAGAAATATATACGGAGTATATAAAAAGCAACTCATTTACAAAGCTCGTTTGGTCTTCATCTCCATTTTTAATTCTTCCTCTTCGTCTTCATCTCTATTTTTAATTCTTCATCGTCATCAAAAATCTGCAATTATTAATTGAAAAAATATATACTATATTAATTGAACTATATATACTATATTAATTGAAAAATATTTAATTAAAAAATGAAGACGGAAACAATTTCAATGACAAAAAAAAAAGAAAAATGAGTAAACTGACAATAAAAAGTCAAAAACATAACGAAGAATAAATCCATAAACAAACAAAAATTCAAACAAACAAACAAACCCAGATCATTAAAACAATAAACCCAGAAATTAAATTCATCCCAAATCATATCCCTAATTCAAACAAAAGAACAAACCCGGAAATTAAATCAGCAAAAACCATCGGTAACAATCAGTAAAATTTGTGTCGCAATCAGTAAATTAATCACAAACTCATTAAACAAGAAAAACCCCCAATTTGTAAAACCCTATCCGAAATTAAACAAAACAATCAATTAAACACCAAATCCCCAAATTGAAAAACCCCAATTTAACAAGAAATTCAGAATTAAACCTGAAAAACACGACTAAACGCAAAACCCCCAAATCGGGAAAAAAAACCCTAATTTCGTAAAAAAAAAAAACCCCAAACTCGTGAAATTAAACAGCAAATCGCCAAATGATAGTTTCTTACAAATATTATCATACAATCTATTGTCAAAATTTACTTGCGAAAAAAGCGAAACTTTAACGGAGAATTTAGAGCAGAGAATGACGATGGCGGACAATGATGACGGCTGAGATTTTTTTTTCCAATCAGAGGCTTAAAAGCTCTTTCTTTTGGAGCAGATGAGAAGTTTAATGGTGGATGAAGGTGAGATATAATAAGAGGGGTGGATGAGGGTGAAAAATAATAAGAGTGAGAAGTGGGAAAAGAGTAATGAAGGGTGGAGAGATATGAATATGGTGGGAATAAAGGAAGTTGGGAACAAGGTCATGAATAAAGGTGAGAATATTAAGGGGAAGAAAAAGAGGAGCTTGGGGATACGTAATTGTAATTTACTTCTATTTTCAAATTAAATATAAACCAAGATCTCAGTCATCTATTTTGTTTTCATCCAAAGGCTGATAATAAGCCTTATGGACTTATAAAAAGTGAAAGGTCCTTATATGATCCCTTCTATATATATATATATATATATATATATATATATATATATATATATATATATATATATATATATATATAGAGTAAGGCTCTTATGAGTCCTTATATATATATATGAGTCCCTAAGT